>CM061234.1:33982585-34226565 GCA_030844895.1 Ambrosia x helenae
GTATTTTAGGTCACATATATACATATAATTACATATTTTAAAGTTTGATGGTTTCTGTACGATTTGTAGATTTAATAAGTTGAGATAATGGAATTAGTATGTGTTAGGTTGATTTTAATATTGTGTTATAAAATTTGTCAGTTTAGTGAAGGTTTATTGAAGTTTTTGTTGTTATGATCCAATTACTACAATTTTTGTCATATTAGTTAAGATTAACTTGAAAGTTATATTCTGGAAATATGACTTTAAGTTAGTTGAATTGTTAGTTTAAATAAATTTATCATTAATATTAATATTTTAGTTGAAAAAGTTTTGTTATCTTGCAGAAACATTGAAATGGCTCCATCATTTATCAAGTTAATAATTCACTATGAGTATACAAATCAGGTATGGTTAAAAATACTATATTTACTTTATCTGTTTCATGGCAAGAAAAATAGTTGTTTATAACATTTTAATTGTATTTTTTGGTAGGAACTTCCAACATGTTATCATGTTTTGCATACAAAGGAGAACTTTCCAATCGGTTCTGTAATTGTAAGGCATAAAAATGGCATGATTTGGGATGCAGAAATAGTTGAAGACTCAAAATCTAAATCATACACAATATGTAATGGATGGAAAAGTATTGTGGATTATTTGTATATTGATGAAGACGACTTTGTTATCTTTGAATTGATTGGGAAAAATGTATTCAACTTGATACATTTAACTGCAAAGGATGTAAGTAAAGGCTTCTATTATTGGTTTCTTACCCCAGCGACGAAAAAAATGGTATGAAGTTTCATCTTGTCTTAAAAAATTGAATAATTGAAGTTTATATTATATATTTCTAAATTTGTAAAAATTGTTTTAATATGTTTTTAAAAATTTCAGGAAGTTCCAACTGAATATGTTAAACAGCATTTTGAAGTGAAAGAATTGGGGAAATTGAAATTCAAATTGCGATTTGGATTTGCTCACAATTGGGAAGTTGTCATTGAAAAGAGAGATAAAGGGTACTATTTTACTGATGGTTGGAAAAACGTATTCAAAGATCTTAGTTTGTGTATTGGTGATGTCTTGATTTTTGAAAAAGCTGGGAGTCAAGGATTTAATGTGCGGCTTTTTGTTTACACCGGCTTAGAAGTGAAGCCATTGCAAAAAGAGGCCAGAGTGGTAATGTTTTAGCTTGATTGTTACATAGTGTAAAATAATTTATACTGAACCTAATTTTGTTTATGATACAGGTATGGGAAGAAAGAATTAAAAACGTTACAGGACTAAAAGTGAAGGTAAATTTGTAAAAAATTTGGTTACATATTAATTTTGTTGTCTTTAATAAAGAAGTAATTTTAACTTATTTTGTTAATCTTTAGGGACTTGATGAGATTACAGATAAATCTTTAAAAAGTTCAGATGGTACAAGAGTGTGTAAAGATTTTGTTAAAATGACAAAAACTTGGTTGGATAAAATAAAGGTAAATTTTTGAATCAGTAATATATGTAATATTACGTTTTAAAGTTATTATTTACCATAATTTTGGCCAATGTTTGATATTTGTATAACTATTATATTATGTTACAGAGATTAAGTGATTCAGAAAATCTTAATGTTGATACTAATAGAAGGGAAACAGCATCATTTGTTTCGTACGCATTGGCATTTCCGGATAAGTTTGATGTGTTGTTGACACATATGATGTATAGAATTTGTTTATCATATTTACATATATGTATATCATATGAGTTATCCAGTTATTAATACTTGATAGTTGTTAATATTGTTCAGGTTATGAGAAGTGGAGTTCCTAACTATTGCGCCGTTGCTTTAGCACTCAATGAAATGGGGTACGTGTAATAAATAATTTAATTCATTAAAAAGTAAATGACAATAATTTAAATTTTAATGTAAATTTATGTTTATTTGGAGCAGGTATAAAGCAAGAGGTATCACACTTGAAAGTGGTGACTTTGCATCTGTATGGTGTCAAAGTAGGAAGTTTTTTCAGATTATTGAAAAACAATTTGGTATATCTGGATTTGCATTGGTTCAAGTTAGTGTCAGAAATTTTAAAAATGATGATATGTTAGAAGCTTCAAAGAAACAAGTGAGTTGAAAAAGTATTTTGTTACTAATATATTTTTAGAAAGATAAATCGATATATAAGTGTAAATGTTAAAGTGTTAGTTTGTAACAAGGCGTTAATTCGTTATTGTAGACGTACAATATGGTTCCTGATTCAAGTTCTAAAGAAGTCGAAGGCAGTATTGATGAATCAGTTAAGAAAAAGAGAAGGTTGAAGTGAAGTCAATCAATGCCGATTTGGTGGAAGTGATTAACATTCCAAGTGATGATGAACAGAAACCTGAAGTTAAAAAGATGAAAGTAGAACTTGTGAAGAAAATCACTCACCGATTTGTTAAGTTTATTTAATTTAATAACATATTTATATTTAAGTTAACATAATTTGCACTAATAATTTCTTTATATTTTGCAGCGTTTACCTGCTGATTTGAGTAGGGAATTATACTCTCATAATGTTAACGAGTTGAAGATCAGATTTGAAAATGGTGATCCTATAAAGAAAAGTTTGAGAGTTGAGAGATCCGGGAAAGATATTCGTATTGCTATCAGTAAATGGGAAAAATGTATGGCAATACTTGGATTGAAGAATGGAGGAAATTATCGTTTGACATATTTGAAAGTAGAAGGTATGTTGGTCTTTTCGAATCCGTAGGATAAAAGTACGAAAGTTGTTCAGTAAGAAACGGTAAGTAGTATAAAAGTACGAAAGTTGTTCAGTAAGAAACGGTAAAATGGTGATGTGTTGATAGGTATGGTTGACAAAAAACATGGTGCTTTAGTATGAAATATTTTGCGATGTTATTAGAATTGGATATAATTACTTAGTATTACGTTTTGGAATCTATTACTATAATGTGAATGCATGTATTACCCATGATTATGAATTTTCAAAGATAGATGATAAGTTTGTTACTACTTGAAATTTTTGTTTGATGTAAATGTTATTAAAAATTATGAATTTTCAATATGTGTCACAACGTAGAAACAAATAATATTTTGGTTTTAACAGTAAACATTCATAATATTTGCCTATGATAAATTGAAAAACTTAATTGACTTTTACAAATTATTTGCATATCATTCTAGAGTTTAATAAATGTACAAAAAATATATTATAAAATGTTGATTTAATGATTAGGTTATTGATGTGTTTGAATCTTAAATTTAGAATTAACAAAATTTTTTAACAAAAAATAATATCACACATTATTTCAAAATTAGGCTGCATACAATACTTAATTTTATAATAAATAAGAATATGTTATATGTTGACATGTTAAAAGAAAATTTTTTAATACAAATTATCATGACAAGTTATTTGTAAATTACCCTGCATATAATACTAAATTTGATAATAAATAAGAATATGTTATATGTTGACATGTCAAAATGTTGTTTATTAATAATTTTAAAAACTTTCAAACCGTTCCATGCAAAATTAAAATGAATATTTTAAAATTTGTCAATGTTTACAACTATTATGAAAATTTAGTTTTATAACATGTATTGAATGGAAAAAAACTTTTCAAATAATATATTAACAATACGAAAATTTAATTTAATCTTTTAAAATTAGAATATGAAATTGAAATTTAAATATTTGAAATTAATAGATAAAAAGATGTACTCCTTATTACGAAAATATTTTGAAAAGATATATTATATTTAAAATAAATAGATAACAACGAATACAAATAAAAGATATGTAGCCGTGTTATGTCAATAAATTGTAGAAGATTCTGGAAGACTTTAATAAACATGGATAATTTAAAAGGTAAAGATATCCATATCTTATAAATTTAAATTGTAGATAGAGTTTCCATTTTAAATTACATACCTTAATTGAAAACCTATTATAAATACATGTTATTGTTTTCATTGAGTCATTCAGAATCAGTTAGTTTTCATCTACTTCTTTGATAATCAGGTTAGTCAATATAATAAATCGTATTTACATGTTTTGTTAAATAATTTGTACTCAATGTATTATTAATATATTGTTTTCATTGGAAAAGGTAAACAACTTTGAAATAAGCATTAAGTGATGCTTTTTTCAATGCAGTAAAGTTAAAAAAGCAGGATTGATATAAAATTCCTTCTTATTGTTTTTTTTTCTTCCAATTAGAATTTTACAAGTTTGTACGATTATTTGATATAAGATTGGTTTTTTGTTTTTTTTTTCCCGAATTGCAGTTTAAAATTTTTATGATTACGTAAAAATTTAATTTTTTTTTTCTTTTTAAACAGGAAATCATGGCAAGCAATCAAATTGTTTTGGTCAAAGATGTTAAACCAAGGAAAAAGAACACAAGGCTTCGAGTTAAAATAGCAACTTTGTGGCGAAAAAAGATGAATGGCTGTGAGAATAAAACATATCGTGTAGATATGATTTTGATGGACGAGATGGTAACTTAATTTTCGCAATTTTTACAAATTTTAATGTACTACAATTATGATATGACTAAATTTTGTTTTGTATTTATTGTAGGGCGATTTAATTTATGCAAATTGTATGCACACAATGTTGGAAAGATTTGATAGTATGCTAAATGTTGATGAGAAAATTTACTTAAACAATCCTTTAATTTCAAAGGATGATGCTAAGCAACATATTGATAATGATAAAAAACTTTCGTTTAATGATAAAACAACCATAATGAAATGCCTAAATTGGGAAGGCCCTAATTTTGCTTTCAATTTTGTAAGTTTCAAGACAATTCTTCAGGAAAAATTGAAACATAATACAAAACTTGGTATGTATATTTTTCCCTTTTTAATTAATTTTTTTAATATCAAGTTAACGTTAATTAAAGAACACCGTTACATAATATATTTTTTTTTTTGCAGACTTTTTAGGGTATGTTAAGGTATGTTATAACTTAGCATACGTTGACAAGAAAAATGGTTTAAAGAGTCCTAAAATTAACTTCAAGCTACGTGACCTTGAGTAAGTTTTTTTTAAATATAATTTACGAATTAAAAATCTAAAAATATATTATATAACCTATTTGATGTAACATATTTTAAAAATAATAGTGGAACTGAGATCGATGGAAGTTTGTGGGAAGACAAGGCAATAGCACTGTCAAGTTTCATGTCTAATCCGGAACGTGATCGGCATGTTTTCCTTTTGGTACAATTTGGTCAAGTTAACAATTATCAAGGTATTTAATGTTTTATGACTTTTAATAAACTATATTTTATATTGTATATTAATTTACAAAATTTAATTTTTTAGGGAAAATGAGTGTGACAAACAGTTATGAGGCTGCAAGAGTTTTCATAAATGAAGATATTGAAGAATTAACAGCTTTCAAAAATGCGTAAGATATATATAATTTATTATTTTCATTCATGCATAAAATATTAATTTATATACTTTAATTTTAAACTGTAGGTACCTTGAAAAATTTGTTGAAAAGCAATCTTCACAATCATCAAATACCTCAGTTGGAACGTACATGATTTCAAATGTCGAAGATGAATTTCTAAACAATTCACGTTTTATAGTTACTGCTTTTATTCCAACTATTAAAACAGTAAGTTTTGTTAACCTTACAATTAATTTAAAATAAAAAAACTTAACTAATAATTTAAATGAGATTTGCAGGAATCAAGAGTCATTATAGTTGGGAAAATTAGCGAAATTGGAACAGATCTTCAATGGTACTATAGAGGTTGCAATTATTGCAAAGCAAAAGTTGAGCAGAAATTTGTTTCTTATGAAAGAGATGATGGAACCATTGGAGGAAAAGAAGTTTTTAAATGCTCAAGTCTTAAGTGTGAAGATCTTGAGATTAAAGAAGTTATAAGGTACACTCATCTTTAAAATTTTAAAGTTATTTACAAAATTTGTACAGTTATCAATAACAATTTATCGGCAACAGGTACAGGATCTCATTAAAGGTAGATGACGGTTGTGGAAGTATCAAAATGACACTTTTTGATTACGAAGCGTGTAAGATATTTGGGAAGCCTGCAAGGTATTTTGTTGAACAAGAAGAAGAGGTAAATTTCATGAAGTTTCTTATTTTGATAATTACTTAAATGGTTACATATTTATATTGGCCTTTTATAATATGTAGATGATAAACAATGATCAAGTTCCACCATCATATCCAAAAGAGTTTGAGGAAATTGTTGGTAAAAAGTACGCTTTCATAATCAAAGTAACTCCATACAACATTGATCATCCCGACTCTCAGTATGGAATATCAATGCTTACAAAAGATGAAGGCTTACTAGCAGCAATTTCAAAAAAGTGGAAGGTTGAAGAGGTAATGATTTTTACTTTTAAATTATTTACATCTACATTATATGTTTTTAAATAATCTAACCGTTTTTTATTTTTTTAAAGGTCCAAGCAAGATACTCAGTTGATGAAAACGAAATTGTTGAGTTAGAAGATGATAATGAAGAGGTTAATAATAATTTAATAACAACCGTATTTATATGTTAAAATAAACTTTACATGTATCATTTAGCTAACTCTTAAATGTTATGTTTTTGCAGGATAGACTATCTTCAACTAATGCAAATGAAAGTCAAATGTCTACAAGAAAGAAAGTTGCTGATGAAGATGGTCCTTCTACAAAACGTACTGTTGAAGATGTTTATGAAGTTGAAGAGCCATCAAAAACTTCAATTTCCAAAAGAAAGAAGCTCATTCTTGAAGATGATTGAACGAAGAATGCTGATTCCATAATCTATGAATAATTATTAACTATTTTAATTTTTGTTTCTTTACTTGCAGTTTACATTTAAAACATTTGGTGACTTTATGTTGGTTTTTGTTTATGATCTGAACTTACAATTATTCATGGTTTTATTTAGAGAATTTTATTGTTTGATAATTAAGATTTGTCATTAATTTATTTACATTATATACATCCATTACTGAACTATTTAGACAAAACAAAAATCTTTCAAAATTAAATAATTATTTACATTTAGTCATTGTATTTAGGCCCAAAATTAATTTCAAGCCCAATAAATAAATACTAAAGTCGGCCCATGACATAAAATATTACAACGATTACTTTCAGGTTGTATTAAATGAATCAAAGTTTTTGTATTCTCTCTCTCCTTGCACTTTTCACTTTACCAATTCTCACTTTACCATCTTCAACAATAATCAATCTGATTTTCATCCATCATAAAGAAGTTTGGTATGTTAACTTATAAACTATTCTCATCTTTACCTTTATATTATAAACTAATTTTTAATCACTTATGATGTTTAATTGTATGATTGAACCTTTTTGATTTTATCTTTTCATAAAAAAAAATTATACTTTAGAATAATAATTGATTATTATCGTTTTATTATTCAAATAACATGCATTTTGGAAATTAGTATATCACATAATTTGTCTTTAATATTACATTCTACATATTAAAGAAATTTAACATAATATAGTAAAAATCAAAATTTAAAATTTACATTTTTTTGGTTAATATAAAATTGATGTTTTCTGGATCTGTAATTTTGATAATTTGTAATTATTTTTACTCACTTTCAGAAAACTCATTGCAGATTAAACCAAAAGTTAAAATGGTGAAGTCTTTTTTCAAAGTAATCGAGTACAACAATTCAGAGTACATGGTAATGTTAAAGTTAATATACTTTCAAAATATGTTTATACTTATTCTTTACATACTTTATTTGAAATATATTAATTTTTGTTAGACACTTCCGGCATGTTACAAGGAGCTACGTGAGAACCATAACTTTCCTATTGGACAAGTTGTTATAAGTAAAGATTATGACAAAATGTGGGGTGTAACAATTGAGAACAATGTTTACTCTTTTGAAATAACAACTGGATGGAACAAAGTGGTCAAAGATCTTGACTTAAAGATAGGGAATTTCCTTGTGTTTGAGTTGTTATATTAAACTTGACGGTTTTAAAATCAACTGAAAAGAACGATATACCCAACATGTTTCCATTTTGGTTTGTAATACCACCAACTACAATGCTGGTAAAACTTTAACTTGCATTCTTTTTATTTATATATTTAGTAATTTATATGTTGTCTTTAAATAATATTTTTTATGTAGCATTTGCCTTATGCTTTTATGAGTCACCATTTGAAAGCAAAACCTCTTCCACATGAAGTTATGTTACACTTTGGTGATATATATGAATGGAAAGTAGAGATTAACTTTTTTGATGTTGCCTTCTATTTCACCAATGGTTGGAACAACGTTATTGGACATCTTAAAGTGCGTATAGGAGATTTCATGATGTTTACAAAAATTGACGACTATAAATTCAATTTAAAGTTCTTTCGAGAGGGTGGAATGGAAGTTGATGAACAACAAGTACAGAATGAAGTAGTCCCTCCTGAAATTATTCAAGTCTCAAGCGAGTTATCTGACTCCAGTTATAACGACACTACTGATGAAGATGAATTCAGTTTTTCTGAAAGTGAGATGTATCCTGCAATTGAAGTGGACTATGAAGATGTTCCTCCTACTCATGAGATAATCACAAAAGTCACTTACCGATTTGTAAGGATTTTATACAACTTTATTACTTTAGTTTATTATGTAAAATGTCTTTGTAAAGTAATACAAAACGTTTATCAAATGTCTTATCAGCGATTCCCAATACCTTTTGGACGGAATTGTGAGTTTCACAATGTTGGAAGCTTGAGACTCCAATCTGAGAATGGAATGTATTTTATTAAGCATATTCGTTTTGAAGGAGCCGGCAGAAAAAGAAGGTACGCTATCGGTGAATGGAAGTCTTGTATGAAGAAGCTTGGTTTAAAAAATGGCCGTCGGTATCGTATCACTTATGTGAAAAAGGAATGCTTGGTCGTCTTTTCCCTTCATTAGGAATAACCTAGATATATTATAATTACTTTATCGTACTAGCGATTACATTATGCTTATCAACTTTTGGAGTACCCATATTTTGTTTGTTTAATAGTTGCTAATGCTATCGTAATAGTGTTTAAGTAGGACTTTATTGCTATGAAAACCAATGTACTCCAATTTTGTGTTTTCAAACTAAGGATATGTTACTAAAGTATTTTCTAAATATTATGCTATTTTGTGTTTGTTACTTATGTATACGTTGCATGCGGTGTAATATGTCATTAATTTACATCTATGTTAAGAAGATAATATGTATCTTGAATGAAATTTTTTTGTTTGTCAACAAAGCATTTAATGCTATAATTAAATGTATCCATAAATATTCATCTTCAATATGATGGGACATTATTTACTGCAATTATTAATCAGCCGCCAATTGTATTAAATAAATTAAGAGATATTATATCTATTAAGAATTCCATATGTAATGTTTAAATTTTTAAATTTACACATGCTTTATCAAAAATAATACAAATCTTTATAAATATTATCTATTATATGTTATTTTAATTTACTTTATCATTTATAGATTTATAGATAAACATTAATATAATATTTGATTTCATAATAATGATAAGATATTTTCCATTTATACTTTATCATTATAAAAAGAATTGTGTCATTCAATATAAACATCCAACTCTCAAGTATAACCTTGAAATCTGCAAAAGTTTTCTAACCAAGTCTTCACATGTTCTTGAAACAATCAATTGTTGGCAGATTTTGTGAAGTTTCGTAAAGGTAATTGATTAATTAAATTGTTTTACACTTTAATATTATTAAAGATACTTTACACACGTTTTATGATAAACTTTTTGCATGTTCATTACTTGTCTCCAATCATCAAAACTTTGGAAGCTTTTTAAAGTTTTATCACAGTAATCAAGGTATTGTTTAATTATTCATCACCTTTATATTCATATTACTATAACTCAGAGCATAAACGTCAAACTCTGACTTTTAAACTTCAAAAGTACAAAAATCTGACTACAAAGTTGTCGCATAAAAACAAAAAACAAAAAGCGAATATCCACAAAATATTTGCTTGAATCCCAATACTTGCATGTTCTATATCTGATTCTCAACTTTTCGCAAAAAACACAAAAAGCAAAACGGAATATCCACCAAATTTTTTCTTTATTCTTAAATAATTGCATGTTGTCGGTCAATCACTTTCTTATTTTTTATGTACAAATTTTGTTTCCTGTATACACAAACATATGTGTTTTATTCTTTACTACAAAGTTTTCGAATATTTCTTTAAAAAAATATTATACATTATCAATTTTTTTTATTTATAATAAATTGTATAAATGGTACACATATTTATTATATTTTATAATTTTATAATTCTAAAATTTTTAACTATTATATATTATTCAATCAAACTTATTTTTATTGGTTTTATAATACATGTTATTATATGTCTACATTATTAATTATTGGAAGTCTTTTGATCTATCCTCACGGCAAACAATATTAATATTCTTTTCAGTTTAATATTAATTATGTTAAAGATTCTTATATTCTTTTAATGATATATTGATGTGTCTCACATAAACAAGATTTTCCTAATTTAATACATTCAACAATTACGTTTTTCAAACTTATGTCATACATGATTTAAAATTTATTTTTAATTAATCGTAAAAACCATAATAGTGGTTACATTATTAAAGTCAAGGCCTTTTTTTTTACGTAAATATAAAATTATAAATGTTTCCTTCTATATACTTATAAATTTAGTAAACTTTAAAAATTTTTTCTGAGTTTTATTAATCAAAACAGGGAATGACTAAACGAAGAGAAAATCGAATTTCAATTGCTAATGAAGCAACAGGACAATCAAATTCATTAGAAGGTACTCTACTACCTCTTATTAAAAGATTAACCTTTTCGCATAACAAAATTACTAATTTTATTACTAACAAACTTCTTTTCCAGCTACAATTGCCGCTGCAAGAGGTAATCAAACACTGTTTCAGTACTAATATGTTCAATAAAACTTTTTAACATTTCATTTACATTACTAAATTTAACGTGTATGTTAACATAAATTTTCAACTTTAATTCCAGAGGCACTTCAAAGACGTATCAATGCAACTCAAAGACGTCAACTTAGGAAGAGAATTATTGATAATAAGAAAAGAAGACGACTACTACAAAATAATTTACATGCCTCTTCATTGATTTCTCAAGAAAACAGCTCATCAATAGTTGTTGATGCAATTCCATTAACAACAATTTTACCAGGTAAAATATGTACTATGTCTATTGGAAAAATTCATTATTTTTATTACATTTATTACTTATATGTTTAAATATGTACATTATCAGTTACAACTCCAGCTCAAAGGCGTCATCTTAGAAAGACGATAATTAACAATAAGAAACAACAACGATTGTTAAAAAGCTCCACCCATACATCGTCTTCGGTTTCTCTAGAAAACAACACACCAATGGTTAATCATTCAAATGTATTACCATCAAATGTACCTGGTAATTTTTTATTGTAAACGAATTTTTTAATAATTTTTTTTTCAACACATAACATATTTTGTTTCTTAATACAGTTAATGAGGCTACTTATAGGCGTCAAATGAGAAAACAAATTATGGATATGAAAAAAAGGAAGCGAGTAATTCAACAAAATCCACAAGTTCCTTCTTCAAGTCACACAGCTCAAGGTATTGTGCATTAGGTTCACATATTACTTTTTAGTAAATTCTTTAAATTTGTAATTAAATTTTGTTGTTTACTAAAATTATTCATATAGATGTAAATTCGGCTGCTTACAAACGTAGACAAAGAAAGATTACTCTTGATAATAGAAGGCAAAATAAAGGACTTACTCATAATAATCAACAACAACAAGAACAACGTATAAAAGGAATATCTCGTGGTACGTACTAATTTATTCTTAAGTTCAAGTTAATTTTTTTTATACCAAATATAAAATGCTGTAATAATGTATTGTAAATTTAAACAGCGTATTTAGACCATGGAGATCAAATTGTTACATGTCAACTGTGTCACGCCAAGTTGTGGAAAAAAGAGGCAGATAGGACAAGAGAAACCATGGACCAACAAACATATTCAATGTGTTGTGGTTATGGTAAAGTTGAGCTACCTGTTTTAAAAGACGCAAGGGAAGATTATCAATCATTATTTAAAGGCTTAGATTCAAAAAGCAAATACTTCATAACTAACATAAGACGTTTCAACTCGATGTTCTCTTTCACATCAATGGGTGGAAAAGTTGACGAGAACCTTAATAACGGAAAGGCACCATGCATTTACAGATTAAGTGGTCAAAATTGTCACAGTATTGGCAGTTTACTTCCGAAGGATGGAACAACTCCTAAGTTCTCTCAACTTTACATTTACGATACTGAAAACGAAATTACTAACAGGGAGCAAATATTCAAGTATAAATTTTATTTTATACAACAATTTTTTTTCATAATTATATAATATATTTTTTTTAAAATTCTTATATTTTTTAAACTATTTCTTAGGAACCAAAAGAAGAAGCCAACAATAGTTGAGAAAAGGTTAAATTGTGAACTTATACAATTTTTCAAGACAGTTTTAGATGCTGAAAATGAGTTGGTGAAAACCTACAGAATGGTCCGTGATCACATTCACCAAAATCCCGAAGTGTCTCTAAAACTTCGACTAATATGTGATAGAGAAAAAGATGGTAGAACGTATAACTTGCCTACTTCGTCTGAAGTTGCTGCTTTGATAGTAGGAGACATCACAGATGCTGCTCAAAACCGAGACATTATTGTTGAAACTCACTCTGAAGGTTTGCAAAGAATAAGCGAATTACATCCTTCATACCTTGCATTACAGTATCCGATTTTATTTCCTTATGGAGATGATGGCTATAGAATTGACATACCCCATAGAGATGGGATTGTTACAACAAAGAAAATACCTCCGAAATGTACAATGAGGGAATTCTTTGCATATAGGATCCAGGACCGTAACGAAGGTTATTCTTTAATTCTTAATGCAAGAAGGTTGTTTCAACAGTTTTTGGTTGATGCATACACCATGATAGAAAGTGAAAGGCTGGTATACATTCTTTCTAAACAAAAACATCTAAGATGTGATTCATATGAAAATTTGTACAATAAGGCAAGAAATGGTGATGGTGATTTAAGCCAAAGTGGAAAACGAATCGTCTTACCCTCCTCATTTACAGGCGGGGCACGTTACATGCAGCAAAATTATTTAGACGCTATGTCGTTGTGTAAATGGTACGGCTATCCAGATTTCTTCATCACCATAACCTGTAACCCAAAATGGCCTGAGGTTAAAAGATTTTTACAAGACAAGACCATTCAGCCACAAGATAGACCAGATATCTTGTCCCGAATCTTTAAACTTAAACTAAATGCTATTATCAAAGATTTAAAAGATAAGCGTTATTTCGGATCTATAAATGCAGGTATTTACAATTGATTTTCAAACTTCTTTCGTTTTTTTTAATTTATTATACTAATAATAATTTTGTATAATTGTAGTTGTTTACACTGTGGAGTTTCAAAAGCGTGGCTTACCCCACGCACACATTTGTTTATTTTTAAAAGCAAATGATAAAGTCATAACTCCAGCTCAGATAGATTCTTTTATTTCTGCCGAAATACCATGTAAAATCCAAGAACCTGAGCTATATGAATTGGTCGCTGAATTTATGATCCATGGACCTTGTGGAAGTGTGAACTTGAAATCGCCTTGCATGATTGATAAAAAGTGTTCAAAAGACTTTCCAAAGAAGTTACAACCAGAAACAACTGTTGATGAGAATGGTTTTCCTGTTTATAGAAGACGTGATGATGGCTTCACTGTATCAAAGTCAGGGGTTGATTTAGATAACAGATATGTTGTGCCATACAATAAAAAACTTCTCAAACGTTATCAAGCTCACATTAATGTAGAGTGGTGCAACCAAGGTGCTTCCATAAAGTATTTGTTTAAATATATAAACAAAGGACCAGATCGAGCCTCTCTAGCATTTACAACAGAGGAAGGCGATGCACAGCAGCCCCAACAGCGTAATGAAATAAAAGAGTACTATGATTGCAGGTAAATATTCATTAACACCTATACCTTTTAAATAATAAAATTTTATATTTCTTCTATTTTTCTTCACTAAACTTTTAATAATAACATAAAATTATATTTATTTTATCACTTTTTTTATTCACTAAAAAGTAAATATTACATAATATTTTTTTATCATAATTTGATTAACAACTATCTTTTTATTTGAGGTACGTATCGGCATGTGAGGCATCTTGGAGAATACTGTCTTTCGAGGTCCATTATAGGTATCCATCTGTTATGAGACTTCCTTTTCATCTTCAAAATCAGCAAAAAATAGTTTTTGGTGCAAATGAGGATATTGACAATGTGTTAAGTAAGCGTAGTGTTGCTTCTTCAATTTTCTTACAATGGATGGTTATGAACCAAAAAAGTTCTCTTGCACGTACATTGACTTATGGTGAGTTTCCTACAAAATTCACATGGAAGATTAAAGAACGATGTTGGAAAGAAAGAAAGAAGTCTTTCTCTACAATTGGTAGAGTTTATTCGGTGCCTCCTTCTTTGGGTGAACCTTACTTCCTACGTATATTGTTAAACATTGTGAAAGGGCCAAAATCATTTGAAGACATCCGAACTGTCAACGGTAAAGTATATACCACTTTCAGGGATGCATGCTATGCAAGAGGACTTTTAGATGATGATTCTGAATATGTCGAAGCAATTATAGAGGCCAGTTTTTCAGCTGTTCCTTCATATCTTCGATATTTATTTGGAACACTTCTTACATCCGAAACTCTTTCAAGGCCTGATTTTGTATGGGAGCAAACATGGCAGTTACTTTCTGAAGATATCTTATACGAGAGACAAAAAAGATTTCCAGGTTAATAATTTTTTTAACCATTTACTAAATACTATAACTAATATAAAATGTTTAACTATTACTCATTAAAAAAATTAACAAAATTCATTTATTTACCTTTAAATAATATTTATTTTAATTTCTTCTCAGGTAGAGTCATTCCAGAAGAGGTGATAAAAAATTTAACTCTTTTGGAAATAGAGACTTTCCTTCGTAGAAATAACTCTTCATTAAAAAGGTACAAAACAATGCCTTTTTCCAACACGGCTTCATTGTCAGATATTGACAACAGATTAATCAATGATGAGTTATCATTTAACCAAGAAGAAGTACTTAAAGAGTTCAATAGCCTAAAACAGTCTTTAACTTCTGAACAACAAAGCATCTTCGAAAAAATTACCAATGCAGTGGATAATGATACCGGTGGAGTTTTCTTTGTTTACGGATTTGGTGGAACTGGAAAGACATTTTTATGGAAAACACTGGCTTCATCACTTCGAAGCAAAGGGGAAATTGTGCTGAATGTTGCTTCAAGTGGAATTGCCTCATTGTTAATGTCACGAGGTAGAACCGCACATTCAAGATTTCAAATCCCTATTAATGTAAATGAAGACAGCCTTTGCAGTATTACACCAAATATCGATGAGGCAAATCTTTTAAAGAAAACTAAGTTAATAATTTGGGATGAAGCACCAATGATACATAGGCATGCTATTGAAGCCCTTGATCGAACAATGAAAGACATTTTGGCACCAATGAACGATACAAGATCACAGCCCCCTTTTGGTGGTAAGGTCGTTGTTTTTGGAGGGGATTTCAGACAAATTTTACCTGTTGTTCCAAATGGCAGTAGGCAAGACATTGTCAGTGCAACTTTAACATCATCATCTTTATGGTCACAATGCAAGCTGTTGACATTAACAAGAAATATGAGACTGACCACCAGTTCACAAACAGCAAATCTTCAAGAGACAGAAGAATTTGCTAAATGGATTCTAAAAGTTGGTGAAGGAAGAGTTGGCGATCCAAACGATGGAGAAGCAAACATTAAGATTCCTAATGATTTGCTTATTTCTGATACATCTGATCCTATTCAAAGTTTAATTGACTTTGTTTATCCATCACTTCTTCAACAACACAACAATGAATCATATTTCTCTGAAAGAGCAATCCTTGCTCCAAAAAATGAAACTGTTCATGATATTAACGATAGATTGACCGCTTTGTTCCCAGGAGAAGAAAGAGAATATCTTAGTTCGGACACTATTTGTCCATCAGAGGTTCTAAACCCATTTCAACAACTATTGTATTCTCCTGACGTTCTTAATAATCTTCAAATATCAGGTTTCAAAAACTATTTACTTTATCCTAATTATTTTTTTTATCATATATTTAATATTTTTTTTCTCAGGTTTGCCTAACCACAAACTGGTTCTCAAAGTTGGTCTACCGGTAATGCTCTTACGTAACCTTGACCAACAACAAGGACTGTGTAACGGCACAAGATTAAAGATAACAAAACTTGGAAAAAGGGTTCTTGAAGCTAAGATAATATCTGGTAGCAATGTTGGATTGAAATTTTTTATTCCAAGAATAAACATGATACCAAGTGACAACAAAATTCCTTTCAAATTCCAACGAAGGCAGTTTCCAATATCAGTGTGTTTTGCCATGACGATCAATAAAAGTCAAGGACAATCGTTGTCAAGAGTTGGCGTTTACTTAAAAGAACCAGTTTTCACACATGGTCAACTTTATGTTGCGTTATCAAGAGTTAAAAGTAAAGATGGCCTAAGGTTGTTGATTCTTAACAAAGATGGCGAACCACAATCAGAAACCAAGAACGTCGTCTACAAAGAAGTTTTTTCATATTTGTAATAGACATCTATATTTCTAATACTTTTTTAAACTTCTTAATGTTTCTTTATATTACATCTTTTTGTATGTCCATTTTTATTAAATATTAAATCCTACATTTTTTTCTCTTTATCATATGTTTATTTTACATTTTTTTTAAACCGGCATCTTTAATTGACATCAAAATTTTCCCTCTTTCCAATGAAAAGCCTTTACAATATCCACCTTGCTAACCGTTCCCTTCCTTTGTTCTTCAAAAGTTGATCTGCTCCCCTTCCCAAGAAATTTACTTTACCAATAACTTTTTCATCCATCCCTTAAACCTAATCAACAACAACTTAACCTTCATCTTTCTCAATATTATTAACAATCGATCATTCTCATCAACCTTACAGCCTCAACAAGGTATATTTCAAGTATTTTTCTTACTCAAAAATCTTTACATACTTCTTTATCATTACAAACAGATCTTGGAATGCCATTAATATGTTTCTTCTTTCTATTCTTAGGGTTTCCACTTATTGGTTTTTTTAACCCTTTTTCTATATTGTACTTATAATCTGATTTCGTTAACCACACAAGTAGTTCGAAGTTTCAATTATTTGTCAACTTGATGAATGTTTTATCTTTATCATAGTGTAAACATTGTATTTGCTTATGGTTCTTTATGTTTCATTGATCTTCTTTGCATGCTGTTGTGTTACGAAAACTGTTGATAGGCTTCTTTAAATCTTCTATAAAACAACTATTATGTTATTGTTCTTTAACTTTGTGTTTTTTAGGTTTTTAATTCATTGTAATTATTTTCCCCTTTTCTATATTGTAGTTATAATCTGCTTTTCTTCATGAAGAAAATCATTCAAAATTTGAATTATTTCTTAAATTATTGAATGTTTAATGTTTAAGATAGCATATAGCAAATTACAATTACATTATGTTTAGTCATGGTTCTTTATGTTTCGTTGTTCTTCTTTGCGTGTTTTTGTTTTCTGAAAACCATGTTATAGCCATCTTTAAATTTTATATATAACAATTATTATGTTATTGGTGTTTAACTTTGGTTTTTCTCATTTATGTGAAAACTTTTCTTTCTTTAATCATGTCTTCATTCTTTCTCATAAGTAAGTTTATCAAAAAATATACTTCTTTCTTATCAATGTTCTTCATAATAAACTATAATCTTTTCTTCTATTCATAATTTCATATACATTTTACAGGATTCTCACATTAAAAACTATAAAATGGTCTGCACTTTCATGGTACCTGTTGTCGGAAACTACGAAACAGTTCTGGTAAAATTTTTATTTCCATTTATGATTTTAACATTTAATAATTTTTATTTACCATTGTTTACTTACTTCTAATTAGCGATTACCTTTTTCAGACTCTTCCGCCATGTTATGAACTGTTACGCCAAAAACATAAGTTACCTGGTCGCATTGCTTACTTAAGCAAGATTGGTAGTCGTGGTTGGTGGGTTGACATTGTTAAAGACGGTAATACGTATTCCATTACAGGAGGTTGGAAATACGCTGCACCTGCTTTAAACCTTAGACTTGGAGATTTGATAATTTTCAAGTTTGTTGACGCTATTGAATTCAATATGGAAATTATAAGAATACACATAGGTCAAGACAATTCAGAAGCATTCAACATCTCCTTCACAACTGATACACAATGCAAGGTATAAAATTATATATACTTACTTATATAAGTAATTTACATGTTTTAATACATTACTTTTCACATCATTTTTATAATATACAATTATATATACTTACTTATATAAGTAATTTACATGTTTTACTACATTAATTTTCACATAATTTTTATAATTAATTATAAATTATATTTGCAGATCTTGTCATCTGAACACCTTACACACCACTTTGAAAATAAGAATCTTGATAAACCGTTTACTCTCCGGTTTGGAACTGCTAAATGGTTAGTCCGAGTTGAAAAGCGATCCGATGTTTTCTATTTGACTGACGGATGGGAGAAAGTATTTGAAGATTTAAAATTGCAAGTTGGAGATTCTTTAGTTTTTACCAAGGTTAACCAAACTACCTTCACTATACAAATGTTCCTTCAAGATGGCACAGGTGTTCAACCTAACGACAACGACTCAAACAACCAAGGTACCATTCAATTAACAATCTTTTTTGTAATTTAATATTATGATTTATATGGCAAGGTTATTCCTAAGCAAAAAAGAGTGTGTTAAATTTAGGGCATAGGATTAGAGTAGTTAACATAGGTTGTTTATTAATTTTGGGAAAATCATATATAGATAAATATAAGATTTTCTTCATAATGTAGCTAAATATTCATTTTATTAGAATCCTATATAGATTTGACATTAACTTGGAATTATACACTTGTGGGAAACGTCCGGTGGCCTACATATAGGATATCTAAATCTAACCTAAATAGATAATATTTGTGTATCATTAAAATATGTTGTGTTACACAGTATTTAATGAACAGATTAACAAAAAGCTCGATTTCATCTTTCATAAAACAAAATAATAATATATTGTTATACATTCATTAATGATAAATTTAATAACTCTTAATAACACAAAATATTTTAACATATATGATATTAACAATTTTTTTACACTTTCTTTCACTACTGCAGATGAATTAATCTACATTTACAGTGATGAATCTGATACTGGTGATCATTTAGCAATCAAAAATTCTGCTGTTGAAACATGTGATGATCCAATTGAACAACATCACCAACTTCTCCATCAAAATGAACCTCTAAATGCTGCTACTGATTCAGATGATGACATTCCAGTAAATCAATCTTCAGTTGATCCAAATAACCCTCCTTTGAATGTTACTGCTAATAAAGATCCAACCATTGTCAGACAACTTACTCATAAATTTGTAAAGTTCAATCATTTTTATTCTTTAAAGACTTTTCTTTTACTTCATTCATACAACTTTATCTTCTAATGTCCAATTTTACTTTATACTTATGGCAGCGATTTCCTACATGCTTTTCACAAGACGCTGAGTTCGTTAATGGAGCTGAAATAGAGATCCAGTTTGCTGATGGAAATATCATTAAGGAAAACATTCGTGCAGAAAGATCGGGAACTAAAGTTAGATTTGCAATTTGTAAGTGGGCAACATGTATGCAAAAGCTTGGAATCCGCAATGGTGGCCGATATCGCCTCAAATACTACAAAAGTGAAGGTCTCCTTGCAATTTATAATGATTAGAAAATGTCTACCTAATATTAGATGCTAAGTAGTATGTTAAAACTTTGAAGTCCCACCTTTTGAACTATGACGTTTGTTATCATCCATAACATCATCTAACGATGTTTAACTACCTATGTTTGACTTAAAGTTGGTACTTTTAACCACTTTTCTTAATTTGTGCTTCAATGCTTTTGTTACATCTTTATCAGCTTAATTTACACACTTCTTTCATCAACATTATTCTAATAAAGTTCATCATCAAATTGCAAGAGGAGTATGGCTCCTAATAACATAAACCCAGCAAGCCCACCACTAATTAATGGGCCAAACCAATAAACCCAATAATCAGTCAAAACACAAGCCACAAATGAGCTCCCAAAAGACCTTCTTGAGTTCATGGATGTCCACAAGAGTAGCATACATTGTGAACCATTTAATTTTAAAAACAACTACCAAACAACTTTTTAACATAAAAAACGACCATATACAATACTTAGTCCAATTAACCATTTAACGTTCATTAATATTATATATTACAACCCCGGGACGTTCCCGGGTAGTCAGCTAGTCTATCTATATATATAAAAGAATTGAACATTGCTAACGTGGCGTGCAATGGTGCTTTAAACCTCTCCATGAAACTGCCACGTGACATCATAAATCATAATTGAAATATTTTAGTGTTTTTGAATTATTTCCTTTTTTAATTAAAAAAAGATAAACATAAAACCTTAAATTTATCTCTCTATCTCTCAATTCTCAATAACTAAAATTAAATTGAGTTATTTTAGGAAAAAAGAATTTAAAAACAAATTTAAAATTTTCTCTCTTATGTTTCATCCCATAATTTTTAAACGTTAATATTTTTTTTATATTCGAGATTTTTTAAATAAAAAAATTACATCAAATTAACGAGCGTTTTATTATCTTTCCAACGAGTACCATAGTGCTAGGGATGAGCTCGGGACGGTATCGGTACCGAACCGATACCGATCCCGACAATACCGATACCAAAAAGTATAAAAAATCAATACCGATACCGATACCGATTATACCGGTACGGTATCGGTATCGGTTCGGTACTGGTGTGGTATTGGTATTTTAGCTTAAAATACCGATACAATACCGATCCCGTACCGATACCAAAAATACCGAAACCGAAAACCTCTAAATGTGGGTACCAATACCGATACCGAACACCCTCGGTTCGGTATCGGTTTGGTACGGAATCGGTATTTTTCGGTTCGACCGTATGCCCATCCCTACATAGTGCTATATAAAAAACGGAGAAAAAAACGACTATTTTTTGTGGGGTTTTGTTCATACAGGAAAAAAAAACACAAAGTGTTCAGGTTATTCATTAATCATGTTTTTTCTTTTAAAACAGGTTCTTATCTACGATGTTGAAATTCGGCCCAAGCGCCATGCTTTCATTGGAATTTTACTCTTCTAAAGATGCATAGGTATACTTCATCAAGAGAAGCTAGGAGAAAGAATCGCGCAACACTGCAACACATGGTGTCACCTTATAGCAAAGTTATTTTTTATTTATTTAATTACAAGAGTAATAATTATTACTATTAGTATTAGTATTATTAGAATTATTATATTTTTCAACCCCGGGACACTCCCGGGATAAAAGCTAGTAACCTTTAAAGTGTTTTAATTGTCACAATTATAACCGTAATACCCTTAAATTTCTTGCTTAAATATGTTATACGTGTTGCTTGTTAAGTTGTACTGGAATGAAAAATACTATCTTGTACATAACTCCTCCTTAATAAGATAATATAGATTTAATATTTTTTGTTGATTAAGAACAGGGTTGGTCTAAACACACACCATTAAAATACTATCAAGATACCACTAACATGCCATATGAGCCATGTGAGAAGGCGGAAATGATCACATGGGTCGTAGCACAAGGACAAATGGCCACATGGGTCGTATTATATGACACCAAATGACTGATATGATCATTTACAAAATCATATGGTCCGTATAACCAATTTTTCCTATCCTGTAGCTTGTGTGATGCGGTTCACTTACTCACAAGTGACTGATGTTGAGCACTAACATATAATTGATTGGTACTGACACAAAGTCATATGACACGTATAGAATTTTTTGCCCTGGCACATTGCCCATATTGGTAGTAGGACCCTTAAGGAATTACGACGTGGTCATTTTGGATTTTGGTTCCAACTTGAAATTTTTTTGTCCACCATATAAGTAATAAGACATACAGAGAACTTATAAAATCAATGGTTCTTAAAGTTTATATGTAGTAGGACCCTTAAGAAAATAAGACATGATCATAATGGATTATGGTTAAAACTTGAAACTATAAGTTTTTTTATCCGGGTCGAAAACGCATAGCTAGGATAAACACCATATAACACATATAAAGCACTTAAAAAATCAACGGCTCATCTTCAAGCTTCACAAAGTTCACCACACTACTAGAAAAATACCCTTTAATGACATGCAAAGCATGACATACCCAAATTTAATGACATGCAAAAGTGTATGTCATAAGAAAAATGTCGTATTTGGTAAAAACTAATAGATTCTTGACGATTTTTTCTGTGTGTCAATAATTTTACGTCATAAATTAAAAAGCATGACGTTAAAAAATTTGTGTGTCATTGTTTTGTGTCGCCAAAATTTTAAATTCCCTCCACACCCTCTCACACGCGCCTCGATAAACCCTCCCCCTCTCCATCTCTCTCTCTCTCTCTCTCTCTCTCTCTCTCTCATAACAAAACACTGGATCATCTCTCATCTCTTCGATCAATGATACGATTCCCTCTCTCATCCCTCTCTCTCAATGTTACGATTCCCTCCCACGACCACCATAGTGCCCACATAATTATCGTAATACAAATTAAACTAAACAACGTCTGCAACCATTGTTTGTAGTGATTGTTGCAACTGTTATGGTCAAGCGTCTTTGTTTTCTTATAATATTGTGCATATTCTGGCCGGCAGCAATTAGAGAAGTAGGTACTCGTTAAAGAAAATCCAATTGTATGTATTCTCACAATATATGATGGATTACATTATTGATGATAGCAACATTTTGTCACAACCTTATAATATGGTTAAAACTGAAAATTTATTTTTGTGGTACAAAATTTTATAATATCCATTGGCGATTAAAAAAAGATGTGAATCCAAAGTTTTCATAAACGAATACCCATAAGAATTTGTTTTTTTTTTCTTATGGATAACCATGTGGGTGTAAATAAGTATTTGCATGAGCATATAAAGGGTGGTAACTCAAAACCACTTAGTTTTCGTAGATTGTAGATTGTAATATATTTGTGTTTATAAGATTCTACATAAAGCTTTTACTTTTGTTATATTATTTTTAGTGTTCAAGCCTTTTCTTAGAATTAAACTCAATTGCTCACCCTACTTGTTCTAGATTCCGGTTTGTTTAAGAAGAACAAAAATGGAACTTTTGGAGTTTGACAACTAGCCCTTTAAATAAACTTTTGGACAAGTTCGGTTAATCAATAACTATATATAAAAGAATAGCCCCTTGATGACATCATTCACTCTATCTTTGTTCTAGTTCTATTAATAAAGTAACTTTTAGCTTAATTTGATACAAATATGAATTTGTAAGGTAGCGAACGCTGATTTTGATGATATTGTTGTAGGATGTGTATTGTGTGATTGATAGATTAGATTAGTTTATGTGGTTAGGTTAATAGGTGTCAGGTAGAGTAGTTATAAATGTCCACGGATCTGGATCTTTGGAGTTGGTATGTGAAAGACTGAGTTTTGTTGTGTGTGTAGAGGAAGATTTAATGTTTGTTTTGATTCAATTATTAGTGTTATCTTGTTCATGTTTGTACACATATAAGTGATGGGAATGCAAAACAGAAAACATGGACTTCATTAGGAGAAGTGTAGTATAAGTTGATTTGAAAATATAAATTAGTATGGGATAAAGACTATAATCATGGTTAATATTAGTACAAAAAAAGGGATTAAAAACTTTATAGAAGGGGTCTTAAAATAAAATCTTCCTTTAGTTCTCTAAACAGGTTGACCCGGCCCTGGGAAAACCGGTTATAGACGGTGGTTAATTGTGGCTTAAAGAGAGATGGTTAAAGGATTAAGTTTGCTTTGTGGGTTAGGGTGTAGAAGAAAACATGTATTTGGTTTGAGTGGTTCTTATTTAATAAGGATGATTGTGTTTTATATGGGTTTCCAATGCGAAGAAAAATAAGGGTATAGATATTTTTAGGTGAATTAGATGATTACTGAGAATGCGATCGCTGAAATAACCACAAAGGATGTGGAAGTTAGGCAGGTAATCATAACTTTGATGTCGTTTATACATGGCTTTTAGAAATATAGTACTTAGATGTAGTGATATTCTATTGTAATTATTAGTGGCTAAAATATGAATCAAATCCATAGGGGACTAATATAATTGAGATGGTAGCGTATTAGTTAGTTATAGGGGATACGGTAACTGTCGAAATGGTAGTTTTCCTTTGCAGCCGTATTTGGTTGAGTTGTGTTTTTTTTTTTTTTTTTTTTTTTTTTTTTTTTTTTTGTGTGTGTGTGTGTAAATCATATATTGAAAATTTTATTACATCATATTAGATTTTTCAACCCCGGGACGCTTCCGGTGTATAAACTAGTGTGTTATAAAAATATTAATTATACAGTCAAGTTTATGAAGTGAATATGGGACTGCACTTTATTGCAAAGTTGTATAGTGGGCCTAGGCTGCCTGGAAATGTATTTAACTGTTAAAACGGTTAATCCAATACTTTGAAATTGATGGCCCAGTCCAGAAGAGCATATTTTTTGCTCTGGTTTTTATTTACGAGAATAGATTATTGAATTATATAAATTAACAAAAAAAAACGATAAAATCATGAAATCGTGCGAATAAAATCTTGGAACTGGCCTAGTAAAAAGCAAATGGAACTAGAGATGCAACCCTAAACCGACAACCCGAATCGGTTTTGGTTTGGAGCCGACCTAGAAAAAAGCGGATGGAACTAGAGATGCAATCCTAAACTGACGGCACGGCACGACCCGACCCGACCGAATCGGTTTTTTGTGCACCACTAAAAAGCAGATGGAACTAGAGATGCAACCCTATACCGACAACCCAAATCGGTTTTGGTTTGGAGCCGACCTAGAAAAAAGCGGATGGAACTAGAGATGCAATCCTAAACTGACGGCACGACCCAACTCGACCCGAATCGGTTTTTTGTGCACCACTAATTAAGGTTGTCATCACAACTAGAGGCAAATCATGGGGTAGACCGAATGGGAAAAACGGGTCAAATCATCCACCAAGATCTGATAAAATACAATGTACTATGTTTTAGGATTGGACACATTCAACGATTGTTAAATAATGTACATCAACCATAACGATGATAGAAATCGGCCCTGTATTGCATCTATGCGACTTGGTTATTGGATGAACATTGTTTGATTGTTGAGTATGCACATCGCTGATGTGCAGGGACTCGCAAAACAGGAAACAGAGGGTGGGAAATGAGAGAATATGCACACACTTAATATTATTTCCACACAATACAAATGATACATGTTTGGGGTATTTATACCCATACAAATAGCGGTTAATTAACTAACTAAAGTAACCGACATGACTAACCATAACCGACAATAATAATACAGACATAATGTTCTGTTTTGGAGGCAAACATCTGTTTGACTTTTTCCTTTGACTTTTTCATTTCTTGATTACAAACCCTCTAACAATCTCTCCCCTAATCAAGAAATGATAATCTTGTTTACTCTGTTCATGTTCATCCCTTTGCAGTCTTTCTTATCTTCTTCTTCTTGATTGAATTTGAACCATTCTTCTATATCTTCCAATCATTGATGCATAATAAGTCCTCACGACTAATCCCTTCTTGATCCACATGATGTTCTGATGCTCCTTTGACTCGCCTGGTCCTAAGCATGATAAGGGAAATATGGAAAACACCACGTCCATCTTCTTCTTCTAAAAAATGCATCTTTAATTCGACTTTTCGGGGCCTTCTGCCTTGTATCGAATTTCTTTGGGTTTGATCGCCTCTGTGCTTTAAAACCCTTTACTGAACACTTCTTTTTCTGTTCTGAAATGGTTCTTGACTGATTTCTGGTGTCTTTCTCTTTGCCGTAATATTTGGCCGGAAAACGGTTTCTTACCGTTTTTGTCTTTTACATCTGTTAATGGCCTTTCTTGACTGCGTTTTCTGATCAATTGGTGTTAATAACCAAGTATGAATCAAACATACACTCACTGATGTTCGATTTTTGGAATCTGGATAATCTTCTGATAACTTTGCAAAAACAGGGGATCGGTTTTTTTTCCACAGGTTTCTTTCTTCTTCTTCCCAGGATTTTTTAACGTGGCGCTCCGATACCATGATAGAAATCGGCCCTTGTATTGCATCTATGCGACTTGGTTATCGGATGAACATTGTTTGATTGTTGAGTATGCACATCGCTGATGTGCAAGGACTCGCAAAACAGGAAACAGAGGGTGGGAAATGAGAGAATATGCACACACTTAATATTATTTCCACACAATACAAATGATACATGTTTGGGGTATTTATACCCATACAAATAACAGTTAATTAACTAACTAAAGTAACCGACATAACTAACCATAACCGACAATAATACAGACACAATGTTCTGTTTTGGAGGCAAACATTTGTTTGACTTTTTTCTTTGACTTTTTCATTTCTTGATTACAAACCCTCTAACAAACGAATGTTTTAAACTAATTATAGCATCTAGAGATCTTAAACTATAGATCGATGTGGGACTCATTTCTTTTCAAATCTAGATATAGAAATTACTACAATTTCAAACGTTAGTTTCAAACTTATATTATTATATTATTATAATTAATTCAGCTGCTTCATTCGTTTGTCTCGTATAACTTTTAAACTATAACTTTTTACTAACTTTCAAATATATTCTTAAGACGAGCTAATTTTTATCTACGCGTCAAACTAAGTTCCATTAAAAACGAAGTAGGATCAAATATAATATCTTTTGTTTATATGACTAAGCGGTCTCTTATAATACTAACGGCTCGACTAGATTCTTATATCTCAAATAATCGTACTATTCACGACTAGATCATATGATACTCATGACATAAATTTCATAAACATTTCTATTTTATTTGATCACAAAATGGGGTGTTACAATATGCAATATAAAGTAAAACTTAAAATTGTGTTTGTTAAAAGCAATCAAAACTTGTGTTACCATTTTTTTAACAAACCTAAATCGGTTCAGGTTGAAATCGGATCGCAACACAAAAATCTCAAACCTACGCTAAACTACTGGCTTGGGTTGGGCCCAAACTAGTTTTTGGGCTATGGTATTTGAAGTCCAGTCATAATAACCTTAACATTTCTGTCACCACTAGATACAAAATATAATAATTAAAAGCAATATATTCAAATCCACTAATACTTAAGGGTCTTTTAGGTATCTATATAACTTATAATAAAAAAATTGAATATTGATGAGGTGACATTCAATGAAAACCTAAGAAAACCATTTTAATGACATGACATTCTCCTCATTGAGTGTGCCATGTGTCATGCCATGTGGCAAATTAAAAATAAATAAATAATAATATAAAATCTAATCTAATAAATTTAAATTGAGTTATTTTAAGAAAAAAGAATTTAAAAACAAATTTAAATTTTTATCTCTTATTTTCCTCCCATAATTTTTAAACGTTAATATCTTTTATATACGATATTTTTTAAAGAAAAAAGTTACACCAAATTAACGAGCGTTTTATTATTTTTCCAACGAGTACCATAGTTCTATATAAAAAACGGAGAAAAAAACAACTATTTTTTGTGGGGTTTCGTTCATACAAGAAAAAAACACAAAGTGTTCAGGTTATTCATTAATAATGTTTTTTTTAAACCAGGTTCTTATCTACGATGTTGTAATTCAGCTCAATCGCCTTTCATTGGAATTTTACTCTTTTAAAGATGCATAGGTATACTTCATCAAGAGAAGCTAGGAGAAAGAATCGCGCAACACTGCAACACATGGTGTCACCTTATAACAAGGTTATTTTTTTATTTATTTAATTACAAGGGTAATAATTATTACTATTAATATTTGTATTATTAGAATTGTTATATTTTTCAACTCCGGGACGCTCCCGGGATAAAAGCCAGTATACTCTATATAAATGGACCAAACTTGTAACAAAATAATTAATGTAAACAATGTCTGCATAATAATAAACTTTGAAATCTTCCGTTAGTTTGTTGAAGAAGACTTGCTCTGCAACTTATTAATTAACTAATTCAGGTTACCTCTCTCTTTCTCGTTCCTGTTTACACAAACATCTGAGCTCCAATTTCTAATTGTTATGCATATAATATGTATATGTATTTTTCCCTATGTCTTCTAGGGTTTGCAGCTTTCTTCCTGATTTAAACCCTAATTTGTTGTAAATTGATAACTTATATTATGTCCGTCTGATTGCTGCATACGTGTTTAGCTAATTGTGGTTTGTATGTGTAATTAGTTGTGTTTTAGCTTCTGAATTGATATGGTTGTTCATACTTGTGTTAGAGCCTAATTTGATGTCAAATTTGTTTGTGCTTTAGTTTTTAACCGCATTGATATCAGTTAGTTACGTTACGTGTGAATGGATCAATGCCGATAAATAGACTAATTAAGGCTATTATGCATAAGTTTCTTTCCTTAGAATTATGATAGCACCAGCCTTTAGTATAAATAGCCGTAGGGGTCGATATTACTTTGTTTCTAAATTATATCTGTATCTAGCTTGGTTTAAAAAAAACGTGCCTCGCACAAAATCGACGAGGTCTAAGCGCATAGCGCAAAAAGCGTGGGTTTTCATACCCGAAGCGCGCACTAATTATATAATTTTTTTTATATATCCCATGAGTTTTTAGCTTCATTTACCCAAAATATAGCAATAAATAAGGTTTTTATGTGATTTTAACTATATATACAAGCCAAAAACACCAAGGTACAACATTTTTATGCATAAAAAATACCCTGTGTACCTGAGGCGCGTGCCTCAGGGAGAAAAAGCGACTGAAATTTAACAAAAAAGCACCTGAGGCGCGCCTTTGGGAAATTGGGTAGGCGCAAAACCCTGAGGCGCGCCTCAGGCGCTCTTTTTTTAAAGGGATATTGCCATGCATATATCATGTAGTTGGTAAAGCGGTGGGTTGCGTAACGGGTCAAATGGGTAAAGTCTTATGCGGTCCAAATGGATTGGAATTGTAATAAAATAATATATTCTGTCAAAAATATAGAGCAACTTGTTGATTTAGGAGTGTTTTTTTAAGAATTTGAAATCAGTTTGGACAACTTGTTGACCTCTTTGGCATGTTTCCTTTCTTGCCAAGTCGTAAACTTTCGCCCATTCAACAACTCTAATATCACAAACATATCACAAACACATTCAACTCTAATAATTGAATCTGTGTTTTGTTAATTGACTGTGTAAGATGATTAGATTGGAGGCATAATACTTATGATATTGTCACGATACTATAAATTGAAAATCTATGATGCTATGTTTTTATATATGTAGCAATATGAAATATACGACTCAAAACGGGTCGGATTTACTTAACTTTTTTGTCCATTTTTGTATCAAATGTGATTACAAAAACTACATTATTGCAGTAACATCTGAATTTTTGAGTGATCGACTTAGGAGATTTCATGCATTACAAATACTCTTTAAGCAACTTTAGCTTTTTTGACCCATTCCCTTTAAGCCATTAAAAAAACATTATTTTACACATTTAAAAGAATAACTGGAATTGACCCAATCTTATGTAAATCTCCTTTCTTATTAATACACATTTAGAATTTCTTTATATCCATTTTCTTTATATTTTTGCATTGAATTAAATCGCCTTTCTTATTAATACATAATTATTTTTTGGTTCAGCAGGGTCGCAGACCAATGAAACGTTTCCCTCACCTTCCCTTCAACCCCATATAAACCACTCGCCCAATCCGCAAATGCAACGACAGGGATATTATGCACATTCTAACCCACCACAGAGTAGCAATTTACCCAACCTGAGTTGGAGAGGCAATAGTCCTCACCCTGGAGGCTACTATGGTCCAGGTGTCGGTTTTCCTAGCCCGCAAACCCACTTCACCAGTGGTTCAGGACAAGGCACCTACCCTAGTCCTGGCTCCAGTCCCCATTTCACCAACAGCCCAGGTCGTGGTTCAGGACGAGGTTACCCTAGTCCTGTACCCAACTACTCTAGCTCTGGTCCTAGTCCCCATTTCGCCAACAGCCCAGGTCATGGTTCAGGGCGCGGCTACCCTAGTCCTGGACCCAACTTCAGGAATAGCCCCAACTATGGCGCGGATCAAGGACGGTACCCTAGCTCTAGTCCTAACCAAGGCAGAGGGTATGGGTTGGGGTTCGGGAACAACATGTCATCGGGTCCAAGTTCTGGTAGAGGGAGAGGCCGTGGGTCAGGACAGGGTGGGGGAAGAGGGCGGGGCCATAATCATGTATCGGCAGAAGACCGGCCCGATCGTTTCTATAACAAGTCAATGGTGGAAGACCCTTGGATGTTTTTAGAACCTGTAATTTGGAAGTCACTAAAAAAGCAGTGGTTTGCACCTTCTCTTAATGCAAAAAAACCGAGTTTCAGAAACTCCATAACAGTCTTGTTCACGACCTAGCCTTGCTGAAGTCTTGGCTGCATCGTTTAGTGATCTACTGACTTTGTGTTACAAATCATAGTCTAAGCCTTGCTGAAGTCTTGGCACAGATTAGTGTCCTCAAAGTTTAAACAGTCCAACAAGGTACGCTTCAGCAGAGTTCTGAAATTGTAGATCTGTTTTCAGAATCTGTGTGGCTTCTTTACTCCTCCAGTGGCAGGAGCAGACTTTATTAGTCATATTTTTTTCCACACATATATGTGTGTACCTTCCCCGTTTCATATAAAGTTATATATGAATCTTTCTACACTACGATTTTGTAATATTACTGTGAATACAAAAAATGTTGGTGTTAAAGCTGTAACATAAGTGCAAGGTAATTTAGGTTTTATCTAAAAGCATAAGTGCACATCTTATAATTAAAAACAGTGATTTTCTTATTTTTCTTGTTCGTGCTTCCTTGCGAGTTTATGTAAGTGCACTATATTTCCATAAAAGCAGCACCAAAGGAATAGCTATGCCAGGTAATTTTTCACCTATCTGACGCCTCTAATATCACAAACACATCATGATTTCACATTTATGATATTGGTGTATGCAATCTTGCAATGTTTACATATATTCTATAGGACTAGCAGGAGCCCGCGCGTTGAGGCGGTGCTGTACAATATTCGGATGTTGCGTCTAGTCAAATTTATGATTTTCGACCCGATTCGACTTGAAAATTCAAATTGATTTATATATAACTTGAATTTCTTTTATAAAATGTACATATATATAATTTTGTTTATTTAGATCGATTCGAATTCAAACATAAATCAAATTGTAATTTAAATAACTTGAATAACCCAAAAACAGTCGCGCTAAACATCCATATTCCACTTATTACTTTTACCTGTTATATTATAGAGATTCAAACCACTTATAACTGGATCAAATTTATCCTCTATTATTTATTAAAAAAGAACATTACGATGTTACCCGAAAGCATGATGGGTAAAGTGCATTTTTGCTAGTTGTTTGTTAATCTTCACAGGCCAATTCCAAAAATTATATAACGAACATGTGAGTTTGTTTGCGGTTAATTTATTGTAGATAAGACATACAAAATATAGGGGTTTAAAATTGTGAATGGTGTGATATTATACAAACTAATTTTTTTGTTTCTTGTTTTTGCCTTTTTTTAACCTTCAACTATTAATCATTCATCATTAATTTCTTGTTTATTTGTCATTAATTAATAGAAATTAATAGTTGTATTGAATTTGTCTTGTCATTATAATGAAATTACAATTTTACCCTTATGCATAAACATGAAATGACAAGTTTATCCGTCCAGCACCCACTATCTATACTATATATTATAGTGCATGAGTGAGGGGTATTTTAAGATACCCAAAAATTAAGAACTAATTTTTCATTAACAACCCTAAAATGAGGGTAAAATAGTCATTCATACATTATTTACACTTTAATACCCTATCTTATTTACACTTTAATTCCCAAATTTTTAGTGAGTAATTACATTTTCCTCTCATCCCCTACAAAATTATAATTTCTTTTATTTAATTCTATCATAACTTTAAAACTATTGTATTTTAAAAACATTCGAATATACCATGACGACCGGCTCATTTTTGTCAACGTGTCGGTGTTTGTCGTAATTAATACTGATGTGTGGATTGAAATGTACAAGAAAGAATGCCTTATGTACAAGTGATTATTGCATTTTATGTTTTAAATACTAACTAGATGAAATATAATATGGATTTATTGTTAATATGGATGTTGAATCATAACACTATTTCATGATCAAGTAAAACTCAAAATTGTAAAATTGAATGTGGTATTAAATATTGTTCCGCCCAATAATGAAAAATTCGCATAAATAAAATGCAACGATTTAAAAAACCAAACATGGCACTCGAAATCTACATATCAGCTTTGGTGATTCTTAAAATATGATAATGTTGTTAATCCTTGCTTTGACAGACAAATAATTTGTCACACGGTAAAAACTGCAACACAAGACTAACACATTAACAAACATATTTCAAGCAAAACCCCTAAGTTTTCATCATTCTAACAGTCCCGAATGCGAGCGTTTTCCCAAAATGGCAACTTAGCATGTAAACATCACATCAACATGCAAGAACTTACCCTAAATAGCAAATATTCAGATTTAACCACATAATCACGTTGTCCGATAGCATCCTACTGTTCTAGCATCATCCTAGAGCAAACCCTAACCTCATTCAATCAACAACACACCTCATAACATCCTTAATCATCTAAAATCCTTCAAATGGGTCAAAATATCAAATATCAACAATACATCACCAAAACCATCCAAACTCCTAGGACATCATCATACTAACTTATCTCAGCAATAAACATCAAAATATCATAAGAACAACCATGATTCAATCCTAAAAATCCTACCTTTAAACATATATAACACATATAACACATGTAAAGGTGTGGGTTTGTTTAAAAACGGTTTTAAATGGATTTTCAAAGATAAAAACATTCATAAGTCAGGTCTGGACGTTTAGGGAGCAAAACATAATCATTTGAAGGTTTGGGTTTGAAGAACACACCTTGTAATCAAGAGGTAATGATGGAATAAGCTTGAAAATGATGGTTTTGATGCAAAAACGAGTTCCAGAGGGTGTTTGGGTGTTGGGTTATGTTATGGGACGGCTAGGGTTGCACAAATAATGTTTTGGAGGTCAAGGGTGGTATTTATAGGCGTTTTTGGTCGTCCAGCACGTTACACGCGAGTATGCAGACTTATACGCGATTAGGGAGCCTAATCGCATGACTATTCATGCGATTGGGGCCTAATCGCATGAACAGTAGTGCGAGTAGCCTCCTAATCGCATGAACAGTAGCGTGATTAGCCTCCTAATCGCATGAACAGTAGCGTGATTGGGGCCTAATCGCCTGTAACCCCTGTGTTGGTGTGTTTTGCGCGTTAAACCCCGTTTTAACACATGTTAGCACATATTCACATACCGACAAGTCATATAATGATTGTAAACATATAATACATGATAAATGACACGTTCCCGCCCGATCACCAATTCCCGGGACCCGAGACTTGCGTATGATAAAACCCTAATGATGTGCGACTCGACTCGACCATGCGTAACGTATGCGCGACTCGCTAAGGTAGACTTACTAAGTTTTCAAAAGTTAGTTACCGAAAGTTGCCGGTGTCACATCATCCCCCTGTTGAAAGAATTTTCGCCCCGAAAATTTCCCGAAGTCGAGGAGAGAAAAACAAATAAGAAGAAAAATTTTCCGGGTCGTCACATCATCCCCCTGTTGAAAGGAATCTCGTCCCGAGATTCTTTCGGCTTCAACAGTAATGAGTGTCGACCTCTGTGCCCAAGTAACGTTTTCCCCAAAATACAACAAGTGAAGGTCATGAATCAAACGTGCCAGTAACAACCGGGAAACCACTTTCCCAAAATGTGAGTATGAGACAAGAGACCCCCGATGAAAGCCTACTGGAGCCTACTATGATCGGTATAACTAATCCACTGGTACCGTCCAAGTAGCATCCCCAAAGGACCCTCATCAACCCAAAGAATGAGAAACAGCGACCAAACCACAAAGAAAACACCCGAAACACGAACGCACAACAATGCGGATAAAAGTATGACCAAAGCGTAACAAGAGATAAGAGAGAATACGTACGGGTAACAGTGTCTGGGTCCGCCTGGTTCTCCCTAGCACCAATCACATAAGCATGAGCACGAGTCCACCGGCCACCGCCGTCCTTGTCCCCGTCCTTCCCCGCAGTCTCTGTGCCCCCTTGAGTCAACTTGGGACAGCTTCGCTTGAAGTGCCCCGCTTCCCCACAATGATAGCAACCCTGATTCCCCTGTGGAGCAGGGGTAGTAACAGCAGCAGTCTGAGTCGTCCCGGAGAGGTTGACCCTACAATTCTTGGCAAGATGCCCCGTCTTCTGACAACGCTCACAGCGAAAGCTCTCACAAGTACCAAAATGATGAAACCCACAACGTCCACACTTAGGGCTTTTCCCAGCATAGCCCCCCTGTTTCTGGTCCGAGGCTGACCCAGAAGCCTCAGTCTTCTTCGCTGCCGGTTGTCGCTGAGTCCCCGATGAACCCTTATCCACGCTCTCCCACTTCCTCTTGTTCTCAGCCGGCGCCTTCACAGATGAGCCCCTAGGAGGCAAGACACCCTCAGCAATCTTCAAATTGGTCATCTTAGTAGCTGACCGCACCGCCTCTGACATAGTAGTAGGATCCCTAGCAGACACCAGTCCCGCAATCTCTGGCACCAAACCCGCAAGATACTGCTCTATCCTCCTATACTCCGGTGTAGACAAACCTGGACACATCACTGCTAGCTCGTTGTGCCTGATCGTGTACTCCTCAACCTCAGAACCAACCATCTTAAGATTCCCATATTCCTGTTCCAACCTTTTAATCTCCTCACGTGGGCAATACTCCTCCTTCAACCTACGCACAAAATCCGCCCAAAGCATGGCGTTGGCCTCCCCAAGACCAAGTGTCTGTGTGACGCAGTTCCACCACGTCAAGGCGGCTCCTACAAAAGTCCCCGAAGCAAACTTCACCCAATCCGCCGCTGGAGTCTCACATAAAGCAAATACCGACTCCGTCTTCTCCAACCACCTGAGTAACTCCACAGCTCCCTCCGTACCCTGGAAGCTGAGAGGCTGACAATCCTTAAACCGCTTATAGGCAACACCTGCCTGAACTGGAGGAGCAGCAGCACCCATGAAAGTCTGCTGGGCTGCCTGAAAAGCAGCTAGTGCAACGCCCAACTGTTGCTGCATCATCTCATTGAGCTCATCATACGTCATAGTAATGTTACCACCACCTCTACCCCCACCACGGCGTCCACCTCCGCCACCACGGCGTCCACCTGTACGTCCACCAGCGCGACCAGACATGTTCTGCCAAAACATGAGACGAGACACTCAGTACCAATAACAAACCAAGCTACAAGTGACCAGCGAACTCAGAATACGGTTACAGCATGACCGTTAGTCCGAACACAAAGTCCACCAAGATTTTCATGCATTTCGATTTGTGATTTCGTGTGCACCCGAAATAACAAATCGCTCTACATGGTCCCCTAGGCGTGCTCCGAGCTAGAACTTCAAGTCACCCGATAACCACATCCCAGAATGATATAACTAACTCAAAAGATCGATAAGTAAGTCCCCTCGGCTGTAACCCAGAGATGAAAATAAAATGAAGCTAAAAATAGCCAAGAATGAGATAAGTAATATGACACTGTATGGTAAGGAGACCGACACCCCGACAAGGTTAGTATGTTTGGCCAAAAGACACGACTCAAATGTATGTGACCGTCTAGTGTGTGTGACTCGGCTATAGTCTAGACTCTACATGCAGTCCTAGTTCACTATAACCATTGGCTCTGATACCAATCTGTCACACCCTCAAATTTCCACCTGCGGAGTTCTACCGCGAGGCGTGTGACATACCAGGATCCAAGTCAACGGTCACAATAAACGACGTCTAAATGTAAAAACATACGTAAACAAAACCATGCATAAGTTTAAAACCAACATTCAATAGTGCGGAAGCATTTTAAAGTTTACAAAAGTCATGCATAAATAAACATAAGTTCAAAAGCTCATAATCCCAAAACGTGCAGATGAAACCCTAGACACGAGACGACTCCAGTGCGACCCCGTGCGCCTATCCATATGCTGCTACCTTAGCGACCTGAGAAAACATGCTAAAAGAGTCAACATATAATGCTAGTGAGTTCACAGGTTTTAATTAAATGTTTACAGTGATCCTTCAAAAACCGTTACCATCACAATTACTACTATGCTTTATAAGAACGCTAGCTAGGCGCAGAATAAGATACTCATACGGGTGAAACCATTGCTGACTAAGCCGAGTGTTACCCTTAATCCTATGGGCTACCGTCATCGCCGGTAGACCTTGTGTTGTTTAGAGACAATATGCACCCGCACGGCCTCCAGCCGTCGAGTGGGGCTTGTCAGTTCCCAATAGCGCTATCCACATTTCCCCGCCATATACCCATGTTAGTGGTTTCTAGGGATTTTCGATGAACCGTATAGTAAGATAAGTAAGCCATAGTATAACGTGATAACAAGTCATAAGTCATAAGAGTTTAACAAGTCATAAGTCATAAAAGAGTTTGTAAGCATGTTTCTCACCCCGAAAGTAAAAACTGTAAAATGTGGGGCCGTGAACTCACCTTAGGTTGCGTATTCCGTTTAAGAGTAAACCGTATGCGTGATATGAGTAAACCGTCTGTAAGATATGATAACCCCAACTATTGGAGACCTATCATAAGATATGTGTCAAGTTAGACTAATAACCCATCGGGTTCATTAGTCCCTAAGTCCAGTCCATGACCATTATGTGTCCAAAAAGTATGTTTGACCGACAACCAGACTACGCAAGACAAGACTCGACATCCCATTGGTGACCCGACATTCCACGTGTTTGATAAATACAAGACAAACATGCCACATATGCAATTAAACATTTAATACGCGCAACAGTTCACCTAGTCTAGCATAATATCCGTTTAACGCATAAATAGGTCCGAACACGTGTTACTAAGTCATTGGGTGAATCCCGGGGTTCCTATCATGTTCCTAGGCGTCAAATCATGTTCCGGGATGTTAAAGTACACATACAGCAGCATTACACGCGATTAGGAATCAAACTAGCAATTAGGAAAAGTCAACATGTGATTAGGGCTGGTCAACAGGCGATTACAAGGGCTAATCGCCTGTTTATACACGAGTAGGCCTCACCTACTGGCGAGTACACCCCTAATCGCCCTTAGCATCATGCGATTAGGGTGCTACTCGCCTGTTGCAGCTGGATAATGCAATTTTGCGCGTTAAACGCTCCAAATCAGATCCGAAACATGTAAAAACATCCAATAATCATCCTAACACATTAACAAACATATTTCAAGCAAAACCCCTAAGTTTTCATCATTCTAACAGTCCCGAATGCGAGCGTTTTCCCAAAATGGCAACTTAGCATGTAAACATCACATCAACATGCAAGAACTTACCCTAAATAGCAAATATTCAGATTTAACCACATAATCACGTTGTCCGATAGCATCCTACTGTTCTAGCATCATCCTAGAGCAAACCCTAACCTCATTCAATCAACAACACACCTCATAACATCCTTAATCATCTAAAATCCTTCAAATGGGTCAAAATATCAAATATCAACAATACATCACCAAAACCATCCAAACTCCTAGGACATCATCATACTAACTTATCTCAGCAATAAACATCAAAATATCATAAGAACAACCATGATTCAATCCTAAAAATCCTACCTTTAAACATATATAACACATATAACACATGTAAAGGTGTGGGTTTGTTTAAAAACGGTTTTAAATGGATTTTCAAAGATAAAAACATTCATAAGTCAGGTCTGGACGTTTAGGGAGCAAAACATAATCATTTGAAGGTTTGGGTTTGAAGAACACACCTTGTAATCAAGAGGTAATGATGGAATAAGCTTGAAAATGATGGTTTTGATGCAAAAACGAGTTCCAGAGGGTGTTTGGGTGTTGGGTTATGTTATGGGACGGCTAGGGTTGCACAAATAATGTTTTGGAGGTCAAGGGTGGTATTTATAGGCGTTTTTGGTCGTCCAGCACGTTACACGCGAGTATGCAGACTTATACGCGATTAGGGAGCCTAATCGCATGACTATTCATGCGATTGGGGCCTAATCGCATGAACAGTAGTGCGAGTAGCCTCCTAATCGCATGAACAGTAGCGTGATTAGCCTCCTAATCGCATGAACAGTAGCGTGATTGGGGCCTAATCGCCTGTAACCCCTGTGTTGGTGTGTTTTGCGCGTTAAACCCCGTTTTAACACATGTTAGCACATATTCACATACCGACAAGTCATATAATGATTGTAAACATATAATACATGATAAATGACACGTTCCCGCCCGATCACCAATTCCCGGGACCCGAGACTTGCGTATGATAAAACCCTAATGATGTGCGACTCGACTCGACCATGCGTAACGTATGCGCGACTCGCTAAGGTAGACTTACTAAGTTTTCAAAAGTTAGTTACCGAAAGTTGCCGGGTGTCACATCATCCCCCTGTTGAAAGAATTTTCGTCCCGAAAATTTCCCGAAGTCGAGGAGAGAAAAACAAATAAGAAGAAAAATTTTCCGGGTCGTCACATCATCCCCCTGTTGAAAGGAATCTCGTCCCGAGATTCTTTCGGCTTCAACAGTAATGAGTGTCGACCTCTGTGCCCAAGTAACGTTTTCCCCAAAATACAACAAGTGAAGGTCATGAATCAAACGTGCCAGTAACAACCGGGAAACCACTTTCCCAAAATGTGAGTATGAGACAAGAGACCCCCGATGAAAGCCTACTGGAGCCTACTATGATCGGTATAACTAATCCACTGGTACCGTCCAAGTAGCATCCCCAAAGGACCCTCATCAACCCAAAGAATGAGAAACAGCGACCAAACCACAAAGAAAACACCCGAAACACGAACGCACAACAATGCGGATAAAAGTATGACCAAAGCGTAACAAGAGATAAGAGAGAATACGTACGGGTAACAGTGTCTGGGTCCGCCTGGTTCTCCCTAGCACCAATCACATAAGCATGAGCACGAGTCCACCGGCCACCGCCGTCCTTGTCCCCGTCCTTCCCCGCAGTCTCTGTGCCCCCTTGAGTCAACTTGGGACAGCTTCGCTTGAAGTGCCCCGCTTCCCCACAATGATAGCAACCCTGATTCCCCTGTGGAGCAGGGGTAGTAACAGCAGCAGTCTGAGTCGTCCCGGAGAGGTTGACCCTACAATTCTTGGCAAGATGCCCCGTCTTCTGACAACGCTCACAGCGAAAGCTCTCACAAGTACCAAAATGATGAAACCCACAACGTCCACACTTAGGGCTTTTCCCAGCATAGCCCCCCTGTTTCTGGTCCGAGGCTGACCCAGAAGCCTCAGTCTTCTTCGCTGCCGGTTGTCGCTGAGTCCCCGATGAACCCTTATCCACGCTCTCCCACTTCCTCTTGTTCTCAGCCGGCGCCTTCACAGATGAGCCCCTAGGAGGCAAGACACCCTCAGCAATCTTCAAATTGGTCATCTTAGTAGCTGACCGCACCGCCTCTGACATAGTAGTAGGATCCCTAGCAGACACCAGTCCCGCAATCTCTGGCACCAAACCCGCAAGATACTGCTCTATCCTCCTATACTCCGGTGTAGACAAACCTGGACACATCACTGCTAGCTCGTTGTGCCTGATCGTGTACTCCTCAACCTCAGAACCAACCATCTTAAGATTCCCATATTCCTGTTCCAACCTTTTAATCTCCTCACGTGGGCAATACTCCTCCTTCAACCTACGCACAAAATCCGCCCAAAGCATGGCGTTGGCCTCCCCAAGACCAAGTGTCTGTGTGACGCAGTTCCACCACGTCAAGGCGGCTCCTACAAAAGTCCCCGAAGCAAACTTCACCCAATCCGCCGCTGGAGTCTCACATAAAGCAAATACCGACTCCGTCTTCTCCAACCACCTGAGTAACTCCACAGCTCCCTCCGTACCCTGGAAGCTGAGAGGCTGACAATCCTTAAACCGCTTATAGGCAACACCTGCCTGAACTGGAGGAGCAGCAGCACCCATGAAAGTCTGCTGGGCTGCCTGAAAAGCAGCTAGTGCAACGCCCAACTGTTGCTGCATCATCTCATTGAGCTCATCATACGTCATAGTAATGTTACCACCACCTCTACCCCCACCACGGCGTCCACCTCCGCCACCACGGCGTCCACCTGTACGTCCACCAGCGCGACCAGACATGTTCTGCCAAAACATGAGACGAGACACTCAGTACCAATAACAAACCAAGCTACAAGTGACCAGCGAACTCAGAATACGGTTACAGCATGACCGTTAGTCCGAACACAAAGTCCACCAAGATTTTCATGCATTTCGATTTGTGATTTCGTGTGCACCCGAAATAACAAATCGCTCTACATGGTCCCCTAGGCGTGCTCCGAGCTAGAACTTCAAGTCACCCGATAACCACATCCCAGAATGATATAACTAACTCAAAAGATCGATAAGTAAGTCCCCTCGGCTGTAACCCAGAGATGAAAATAAAATGAAGCTAAAAATAGCCAAGAATGAGATAAGTAATATGACACTGTATGGTAAGGAGACCGACACCCCGACAAGGTTAGTATGTTTGGCCAAAAGACACGACTCAAATGTATGTGACCGTCTAGTGTGTGTGACTCGGCTATAGTCTAGACTCTACATGCAGTCCTAGTTCACTATAACCATTGGCTCTGATACCAATCTGTCACACCCTCAAATTTCCACCTGCGGAGTTCTACCGCGAGGCGTGTGACATACCAGGATCCAAGTCAACGGTCACAATAAACGACGTCTAAATGTAAAAACATACGTAAACAAAACCATGCATAAGTTTAAAACCAACATTCAATAGTGCGGAAGCATTTTAAAGTTTACAAAAGTCATGCATAAATAAACATAAGTTCAAAAGCTCATAATCCCAAAACGTGCAGATGAAACCCTAGACACGAGACGACTCCAGTGCGACCCCGTGCGCCTATCCATATGCTGCTACCTTAGCGACCTGAGAAAACATGCTAAAAGAGTCAACATATAATGCTAGTGAGTTCACAGGTTTTAATTAAATGTTTACAGTGATCCTTCAAAAACCGTTACCATCACAATTACTACTATGCTTTATAAGAACGCTAGCTAGGCGCAGAATAAGATACTCATACGGGTGAAACCATTGCTGACTAAGCCGAGTGTTACCCTTAATCCTATGGGCTACCGTCATCGCCGGTAGACCTTGTGTTGTTTAGAGACAATATGCACCCGCACGGCCTCCAGCCGTCGAGTGGGGCTTGTCAGTTCCCAATAGCGCTATCCACATTTCCCCGCCATATACCCATGTTAGTGGTTTCTAGGGATTTTCGATGAACCGTATAGTAAGATAAGTAAGCCATAGTATAACGTGATAACAAGTCATAAGTCATAAGAGTTTAACAAGTCATAAGTCATAAAAGAGTTTGTAAGCATGTTTCTCACCCCGAAAGTAAAAACTGTAAAATGTGGGGCCGTGAACTCACCTTAGGTTGCGTATTCCGTTTAAGAGTAAACCGTATGCGTGATATGAGTAAACCGTCTGTAAGATATGATAACCCCAACTATTGGAGACCTATCATAAGATATGTGTCAAGTTAGACTAATAACCCATCGGGTTCATTAGTCCCTAAGTCCAGTCCATGACCATTATGTGTCCAAAAAGTATGTTTGACCGACAACCAGACTACGCAAGACAAGACTCGACATCCCATTGGTGACCCGACATTCCACGTGTTTGATAAATACAAGACAATCATGCCACATATGCAATTAAACATTTAATACGCGCAACAGTTCACCTAGTCTAGCATAATATCCGTTTAACGCATAAATAGGTCCGAACACGTGTTACTAAGTCATTGGGTGAATCCCGGGGTTCCTATCATGTTCCTAGGCGTCAAATCATGTTCCGGGATGTTAAAGTACACATACAGCAGCATTACACGCGATTAGGAATCAAACTAGCAATTAGGAAAAGTCAACATGTGATTAGGGCTGGTCAACAGGCGATTACAAGGGCTAATCGCCTGTTTATACACGAGTAGGCCTCACCTACTGGCGAGTACACCCCTAATCGCCCTTAGCATCATGCGATTAGGGTGCTACTCGCCTGTTGCAGCTGGATAATGCAATTTTGCGCGTTAAACGCTCCAAATCAGATCCGAAACATGTAAAAACATCCAATAATCATCCTAACACATTAACAAACATATTTCAAGCAAAACCCCTAAGTTTTCATCATTCTAACAGTCCCGAATGCGAGCGTTTTCCCAAAATGGCAACTTAGCATGTAAACATCACATCAACATGCAAGAACTTACCCTAAATAGCAAATATTCAGATTTAACCACATAATCACGTTGTCCGATAGCATCCTACTGTTCTAGCATCATCCTAGAGCAAACCCTAACCTCATTCAATCAACAACACACCTCATAACATCCTTAATCATCTAAAATCCTTCAAATGGGTCAAAATATCAAATATCAACAATACATCACCAAAACCATCCAAACTCCTAGGACATCATCATACTAACTTATCTCAGCAATAAACATCAAAATATCATAAGAACAACCATGATTCAATCCTAAAAATCCTACCTTTAAACATATATAACACATATAACACATGTAAAGGTGTGGGTTTGTTTAAAAACGGTTTTAAATGGATTTTCAAAGATAAAAACATTCATAAGTCAGGTCTGGACGTTTAGGGAGCAAAACATAATCATTTGAAGGTTTGGGTTTGAAGAACACACCTTGTAATCAAGAGGTAATGATGGAATAAGCTTGAAAATGATGGTTTTGATGCAAAAACGAGTTCCAGAGGGTGTTTGGGTGTTGGGTTATGTTATGGGACGGCTAGGGTTGCACAAATAATGTTTTGGAGGTCAAGGGTGGTATTTATAGGCGTTTTTGGTCGTCCAGCACGTTACACGCGAGTATGCAGACTTATACGCGATTAGGGAGCCTAATCGCATGACTATTCATGCGATTGGGGCCTAATCGCATGAACAGTAGTGCGAGTAGCCTCCTAATCGCATGAACAGTAGCGTGATTAGCCTCCTAATCGCATGAACAGTAGCGTGATTGGGGCCTAATCGCCTGTAACCCCTGTGTTGGTGTGTTTTGCGCGTTAAACCCCGTTTTAACACATGTTAGCACATATTCACATACCGACAAGTCATATAATGATTGTAAACATATAATACATGATAAATGACACGTTCCCGCCCGATCACCAATTCCCGGGACCCGAGACTTGCGTATGATAAAACCCTAATGATGTGCGACTCGACTCGACCATGCGTAACGTATGCGCGACTCGCTAAGGTAGACTTACTAAGTTTTCAAAAGTTAGTTACCGAAAGTTGCCGGGTGTCACAATCACGTTTGTTACTGATAGCTTCAATTGTAGTACCCTATTTAAATAATCAATATTAGCAATATGTGCATATATATATGGATATGCATGCATATATTAATAGGTACACACATAAATATAATTAACTAAAAGAAATCTCATTAAACTTTTAAATATACATAATTAGCTAAATATATGAAACTTTAAAATAATTAAGTTTAGAAAAAATATAAAAATGCATTGTAGATATTAATTGTAGGTAAATTTCTTTTAAAAACCTCAGCTCCATCAATTTGGTAGAATACACATGATGCATATTATATATCCATGTGATATGAATATCTATGTTAATAACAACAAAACTCCCTAATTTGAAGGGGTTCTTTTTAACAAAGTTAAAAAAAAGATAAATGCACTGAATTCGGTATTCATAGAAAACACAATATTTTTTTACACTTTAGTCAAAGATAAACAAAATTTCCTAATTTAAAGGGGTGGGAAAATCATCAATTTCAAAATTTAAACCATGTGCTAACCTACTAAAGTTTAACAAAATTTCATAATTTAAAGGGGTGGGAAAATCATGAATTTGAAAATTAAACCATGTGCTAACCTACTAAAGTTTATTCTATAAATATATACTAATGCACACCTGTTTCACTTGCTAAAATACGAAGGCATGAATACTGAATTCAAAAGTTGAAGCTTCTAATGTTGGTTATTTGTTAGTTTATGGTTTTCATTCGTCCCATTTTACTAATTATACATTTTTATACATATCTTAATAATTTAAGTGTTAACTTCTTGGTTTTGCAAATTCATTTAGATGAAAAACATATGGAGATGAACAAATCAATAGCCATACAAGCGTCTAAAGTCGTGTCTAAGGTTATATTTATTAATGTTTATTTTTTTTTAATATTAACATGGCTGTTATTTTATGTGGTATATTGTATGTGTTTTATTGCAGGATAATGGTGATAATAGTGTTGAGATTATTTGCTATGGTGCAATGTTTAGTCCCTACAAATATGATCTTCAACATGAATTTAGTGAATATGTAATATCAATACTTATTTCATCTTCTATTAACTTGTGTATTAAATATTTTTAATTTATTTTAAGGATCAGATGCATGAAATTAATAGGAAGGGATCCAAGAGGCTCTCTTAATGGAAATAGAGTCAAGTTATTGATCTATACAGTTCTGATTAAAATGACAAAGAAGACATATTTGATGACACTTTAGATAGGAGAAAATAGAGGAAACTCGTCCTCACCAAAAGATGTAATAATCAAACGTGGAGATATATAAGAAATTTCAGTGATCGTTCTTGATGACGAATGGTGGGCAGACAATATAGATGAGATCATGCAGACTGAGAATGTGTATGACTAAATTGATCTCATGATTCAAGTAGTTCACTAGCTTTTATTTTTCTCAACTTTTATGTTTATTAATACTTATTTTTCCTTTTGTATGTTACTTTATTTTATCAAATGTTTCTTAAAAGTAATTTACAATTTAAATGTTAAATCTTTTTAGTTAATAGACATGTGTAACGCTTATGACGTATATCCACCGCAATGATAATACAACAAATACTATACGAATTTGAAATAAGTACCGAAATAAAAAGTGTCAATCCCGCCGCATCGCGCGGGTTTCCTACTAGTATAGTAGTATAGATAATGCATAGCGAGGGCAATTTAAGAGTCAAGTTAGAGAAGAGAGGCTAAAAGCTATGCCAAATGATGATAAGGATTTGCAGAAACCTTGATAAAAATGTCTTCTTTCCAAGTTCTGATTAACAACAATGTTACAAAAAAAAAAAAAAAAAAAAAACGAAAAAGAAAAATTAACCTTTTTCATTAGATAAACCAATCTTAAAACTTGGTGTATTAACCATGGGATGCGGCACCGGAGCTGTCACCACATGGACTGCTTGTGTTGCAACAGGTGATTCGGTAGTCTTGGGTCCATATTTTTTGAAATCATCCAAAATGGTCTTTTATTGACATGGAATTCTTTTGATAGAAAAGTGGCGGGTATTAAACCCACTAATATAAATCCCGCTCATAATTCAAAATAGTTTAAATATTAGAATTATTCAAAGTTCCTAATTCAAAATAGTTTAAATATTAGAATTGTTCAAAGTCAAATTGTCAATTAATAGTTGTCAAGGTTGTTGTAACTATTCTCCTATAATTGTGCACTATCTCTGTGTGTATACTAGTTGTTCTTTATGTGTATTTGTGTTACGTATCTGGGTATGTAAGATTTCAATATCTGTAGTTCATCACTGATATAAAGTTCCATTAAACCGTCAGTTTCTGATAGTAAAAGGAAGGCACGGAGCTTCAAGGATGAAGATATTTTTATAAGTTCAGTGCCAACCAATCAAGTAGGTTATCATTTCCTCACTATAAAAATCATATTCAATGGGTGGTGATATTTAAACCCCCAGCTTCTATTTACACCCCTCAGAAGCGCCTCGCTTAGGCCTAAGCGAGGCGCTTCTGGGGGTAATTTATTTTGGTAGTTTTTTGGTGTTTTGAGTTGTTTTTTTTTTTTTAATTTAATAATTATAAAAAGTTAAAAAAAAATTAAATGTCAATGACTTAAACTTGACATCATCTTCTTGTAATTACTTTTCAGTTGTTATCCGAGAGATAGCGGTCAACGATGAAGACAACCTGAAAACAACCGGATACCATGGATCAGAGAGATTCAAGCTAATTAAACTCATATCTCAAGCCGGTGCAAGTTATGTTGGAACGAAATCATTCTCACATGAATATCCTGCGTAAAGGACTAAAGCCACATATCTTGCCATTAATACCAACTGAATTTTACTTGCTTGCATGAAAAGTTCATTGTACGATGTCTTTTTTAGAGGACCTCGACTCTTGAGATGTTGCAGGTGTTTGAAAAGTTTGAACTGAAATTGAACTTTTCATGCAAGCAAGTAAAATTCAGTTGTTTTACTAATTTCATAGTCTTGATACTTTTAACAATCGGATCGGCGCTAAACAATAGAAAGTAATTACAAATATTGCAAGAGGGTCACTATTCATATATAAAGAACATTAATCGGTTTCATCTTTGTTTTATTGAGTTCAACTTTCCATGATCTACCTTTATCATCTCAGAGAGATATCTGTCAAACGATGGAAGGGAACCCGAAACAATAAAAAGTAATTACAAAGAAGATGATCAAAGATGCTACAACATAACTTGCACCGGCTTGAGATATGAGTTTAGTTAGCTTGAATCTCTCTGATCCATGGTATCCGGTTGTTTTCAGGTTGTCTTCATCGTTGACCGCTATCTCTCGGATAACAACTGAAAAGTTGTCTCATTAATTCCAATTCCAATTCCACCGGTGCAATCAGAATCTGAAGAGAAGCTATCATCTCAGAGAGATATCTGTCAACGATGATGGCGCAGCAGAGGTTAGCGGTAACTTTAAATTTTGAATGATCGTCGGTTTGCTCTCTATATCTCAAGCCGGTGCAAGTTATGAAATGACACATGCAGAATGTAATGTCATGCACAAATGTGATTTTGTATTAATGGCAAAGTGATTTGTAAGGGAAGAAGAAGAGAATGTTATATATGAGTTTAATTAGCTTAAATCTCTCTGATCCATGATATGAGAGCATAAGAGAAGAGATAATAACATATGAGCTTCAACATAACTTGCACCGGATGATTGCCAATGAGATTGATAACTGGACAGGTTAGCCAGGTGTTTGTCAAAAAGGTAGAGCACACCACTAGAGCAAAAAGTTGTGTGTATGAATAGTGACCCTCTGGCAAACCTGCCATTATTTAGCGTAAAAAGTTCATTGTACATATACCTCCTTATTTAAAAACAAATCACATCATTGTAGAGGTTACTAGGTTACTCATTACCGTTGGACGTTGAAGGTAAACATGGACAGTGAGAAGTGAGATTGATAACTTCTTTATGGAAGTTGCTAAAATAGTTAAACAAAAGCTGAAATTGAACAGTTATTTGGTAACATACTTGAAATCAATGGGAAGATAAACAATCCTCATCCACAATGTTCTTACCTATGAGTTTAATTAGCTTGAATCTCTCTGATCCATGGTATCCACTTTCAGAATCTGAAGAGAAGCTATCATCTCAGAGAGATATCTGTCAAGTAATTACAAGAAGATGATCAAAGATGCTTCAACATAACTTGCACCGGCTTAAGATATGAGTTTAATTAGCTTGAATCTCTCTGATCCATGGTATCCACTTTCAGGTTGTCTTCATCGTTGACCGCTATCTCTCGGATAACAACTGAAAAGTTGTTTCATTAATCAAAGAGATTCAAGCTAATCAAACTCATATCTCAAGTTGGTCTAACAACTGAATTTGACTTGCTTGCATAGGAATCTTGAACGAAATTATACAGTTATTTGGAATGTTCCTGATCATTACAGTGAGATTGATAACTTCTCTATGGAAGCAACAAATTCAAAACAGAGGTAGGTTTGCCAGAGGGTCACTATTCATACATAAAAAGATCAAGAAGAACAGTACGGCCAACGATGAAGGTGTGTTGTATGTATAAAATTGTGAATAATTGTGAGAGTCGATATGAGAGCAATAATCCATCGAGAACTAGAGAAACAGAGAATAAGAGAAGAGATAATAACATATGAGCTACAACGACGTCGTATTTTGGAAGCTGAAGTTCGGAGAGAACTAAATATTCGGTTGTTGTTTTTCTTCTCTATACAGAGTGACGATAGGCGTTTTCGATTTCCAAATGAATCAACGACTTAAACTTGACATCATCAACCACGTATAGTCAAATATTTATTCTCCATATCCATACCTTGTTTCAAGTATCTTGTAAAATTCATTTCGTATTCAAGACTCCTATGAGTCACAAAGGAGACATGGTGTTTGACTTTTTTGTGTTTGACCCATCCGGATGTGAAAGACAATATCCATATTTACCTGATTATAAGAGAGGTCGAAGATATTGCTCAATAAACATTATTATTATTATTATTTTATTATATTTGTAATTTAGTTCCTTTGTTTTATTATTATAATAATTTATTATTATCAAGAATCGGAAATTAGTAAAACGATTTATGAAAGTATCAAGAATCGGAAATTAGTAAAATGATTTAATAAATCATTGCTCAGACGTTAGGGTTTGATAAACACAAAACTTATTATTTATAAAGCAACAAAAACACAAATCGTACCGTGAAATAAAGAGAGGCCCATTAGGAGTGCCGTGGAGGAAGATCGTCGGTTTGCTGTAGTCGATGATGGCGCAGAGGTTAGCGGTAACTTTAAATTTTGAATGATCGTCGGTTTGCTCTCAATATACCAACCAACAGTCGATCCGACTGTTCATTTCTCTCTATAACAAAGTAAAATTTAGTTCATCTCATAGAGATATCGGTCAACGATGAAGGCAACCTGAAACGACATGAACATTTATAACCTTTCTGTACCTGTGGCCAAAAGAACCTGATAAAGGCTGTACACGAGTTATTTGGACTGTTGCTAAAATAGTTAAACAAAAGCTGAAATTATACAGTTATTTGGAATATTCTTGATCATTACAGTGAGATTGACTGTTATCGGAGAGATATCGGTCAACGATGAAGGCAACCTGATCATTACTTTTCATGCAAGCAAGGTGGACTTAAGCACCTGAACGGGAATGAAGGATGAAAGCATGACGTGAAACATGGCGTAGTCACATTCAGTCTTCAAGGTGGACTTAAGCACCTGAACGGGAAGTTGAAATTTTGAATGATGTTCGTCGACTGCACCGAACACACTACAATTATTTACTATTTTATACATACAACACAACCCCCGGAGTTTGACCGTACTGTTATTTGGAATATTCTTGATCATTACAGTGAGATTGATAACTTCTCTATGGAAGTAACAAATTAAAACAGAGGTAGGTTTGCCAGAGGGTCACTATTCATACATAAAGAGTATAATCGTGATGTGATGGATTTTTATATTTGTCAAAAGCAAGTGTGAAGATCAAGAAGAACAGTAATGATCAGAAACATTCCAAATAACTGTTCAATTTCAGCTTTTGTTTAACTATTGTAGCAACTTCCATAGAGAAGTTATCAATCTCACTGTCCAGTTATATCCACTTTCAACTAAATCTTTCTCTGATATACTCTATATCAACCGGCTTGAGATATGAGTTTAATTAGCTTGAATCTCTCTGATCCATGGTATCCATACCTTGTTTCAAGTATCTTGTAAAATTCATTTCGTCTTCAAGACTCCTAGGGAGTTACGTGCATTATCTAGTATTGAAACTTGCGATTAATAATATATTAATACATCAATGGACTACACTCACGGTATGTGCATCACGTATTTTCATTCTTTCCTTGATCTGCAATATTTGAAAATTATCATTTCTTGACATGCTTGGTAACACCTTGATCTACAATATTTGAAAATTATCATTTTTTGACATGCTTGGTAACACCTTGATCTGTAATATCTGAAAATTATCATTTCTCGAAAAGTAATTAAAAACACTTAAAAATGAATTAAAAACAATTGTTGCGAGTTAGGTTTACTCGGAGGACCACGTACAATGATTTATCAAAGTTGTACAAAGTTGGATGTTCGTACGGGAAAACCAAAACGAGCAATAAACGAAGAGAAACGGGGAGATATAATTTTCTTGGCTTGGAAACAACTTAAAAGAACCAAAAATGAATTAAAATTATTTTTTGGTGATTAACAGATAATTTTAGAGAATTAAAAGAAATTCAATTTTTTTAAAAAAAAAGTCCAAACGCCTCGCTTTGGTCAAAGCGAGGCGTTTGCTTGCCTCGCTTTGGCCAAAGCTAGGCTGTTTAAAAAAAAAAAAAAATTATATCTCCCCGTTTCGCTTCGTTTAATTAGCTTGAGATATGAGTTTAATTAGCTTGAATCTCTCTGATCCATGGTATCCACTTTCAGGTTGTCTTCATCGTTGTACATATACCTCCTTATCTAAAAGAAACCACATCATTGTACATATACCTCCTTAGCTGAAATTGAACGGTTATTTGGAATGTTCCTGATCATTACTTTTCATGCAAGCAAGTCAAGTCAAAAAAACATTTTTTTATATTGCTCTCATATCATCTCTCTCTATAACAATGAATGCGGTATGCGCGTTAAATTTCATTAAATGCGGCAACACAGGCAAGTCCTCGTCTGATAACAACTGAAAAGTTGTTTTACTAATTTCATAGTCTTGATACTTTTAACACTTATGCGTAGATCAAGGAGATTGATGAAGATATCATCAAGATGAGCAGGAATTGTTAACCTTCCCATTGATTTCAAGTATGTTGCCTTGATCGTTGACAGCTATCTCTCCGATAACAACTGACTTTTACTTTGTACGAAAATCGAGATCATCTCATTCCATGTTGCCTTTTCATGCAAGCAAGTCAAGTCAAAAAAACATTTTTTTATATTGCTCTCATATCATGGATCAGAGAGATTTAAGCTAATTAAACTCATATCTCAAGCCGGTGCAAGTTATGTTGTAGCAGTCAAGATTCCTATGCAAGCAAGTCAAAATTCACCGAACACACTACAATTATTCACTATTTTATACATACAACACAACCCCCGGAGTTTGACCGTACTGTTCTTCTTGATCTTGATCTTCACACTACCTTTTCATGCAAGTCATTATTATAAAAACATTTTTTATAATAATTATATTAAAAAAAAAACAAAAAACTAACTTGATGTCTGTTTTAATTTGTTTTCCAACTACCTTTTTTTTTTTGGCACCATTGCGTTCTATTTTATTGTTTGATTATTATATGGGAGTTATACGAATCTTGATGTCTTCTTCTCAATGTCAGCATTTTGAGGCAGGCCTCTCGGTCAGAAATAACCAAGGTGGCTTCGCTTCCAACATGTAAAGGTCAACCAATGTGGATTATATAGAAATTCAAGCGGAAGCGATTTTCTATTTGGTTTTATTTATATATTTGAGCCCTGCAACGGGAGGGCTGCTCGGTTTCTAAATGCCAACGACTCTCAAAATGGCTAGGTGGATTTTGTATAAGAAATGTAGAGAGAATATGAAAGATGTTATTTTATTATAATGTTTTTGTACAATAGAAGGAGAAAACAACCTCCTATATAAATACATAAAGGAAGTACATAAAATGAGGAAGTGAGTAAACTTTAGGGCATAATCCAAGGAGGCTAATCTCTTGTCTTGGTCAATGGTCAATAATGTTGGTCAATAGTCAAGGTCAACATTATTGATCACTTGGGGCACAAAGCAAGGAAGACTTTGACTACAATACTTTGACTAGTCAAGTGGTCATAATCTCCAATACTCCCCCTCAAGTTGGAGCGTAAAGGTTACGAAAGCCCAACTTGCCAAGTAATATTTTTTTTTGCGGGCTCATAGATTTGGACCCGACTTTTCTTCTTGCGGGCTCAAAGGAACCCGACTTTCCTTTTTCTCGCGAGTCAAAAAACCCGACTTTTCTTCTTGCGAGTTCGACGAACCCGACTTTTCTTCTTGCGAGTTCAAAGAACTCGACTTTTCTTCTCGTGGGCTCAAAGGAACCTGAATTTTCTTCTTGCGGGCTCAAAGGAACCCGACTTTTTCTTCTTGCGGGTTTAAAGAACCCGACCTTTTCTTCTTGCGGGTTTAAAGAACCCGACTTTTCTTCTCGCGGGCTCAAAGAAACGACTTTTTCTTCTTGCGGGTTCAAGAACCCAACTTTTCTTTTTCTCGCGAGTTCAAAGAACTCGACTTTTCTTCTCGCGGGCTCAAAGGAACCCAACTTTTCTTTTTCTCGCAAGTTCAAGGAATTCGACTTTTTTTTGCGGGCTCGTAGATTTGAACCCAACTTTTCTTGCGAGCTCAAAGATTTGAACTCGACTTTTCTTCTTGGTCTTCGATTTCCTCCATCTTGCTTCCACGTCCCTCATTGCCTCCTTTATTTATTTTTATTATTTTTTTAATTCATCTACTTTCAAAAAATAGAAAAACACCTTTTTTTTTCTTTTAAGCAGGATCAGGAACCTGGCTCTGATACCATATAGAAATTCAAGCGGAAGCGATTTTCCATTTGGTTTTATTTATATGTTTGAGCCCTGCAGCGGGAGGGATGCTCGGTTTCTAAACGCCAACGACTCTCAAAATGGCTAGGTGGATTTTGTATAAGAAATGTAGAGAGAATATGAAAGATGTTATTTTATTATAATGTTTTTGTACAATAGAAGGAGAAAACAACCTCCTATATAAATACATAAAGGAAGTACATAAAATGAGGAAGTGAGTAAACTTTAGGGCAGAATCCAAGGAGACAAATCTCTAGTCTTGGTCAATGATCAATAATGTTGGTCAATAGTCAAGGTCAACATTATTGATCACTTGGGGCACAAAGCAAGGAAGACTTTGACTACAATACTTTGACTAGTCATGTGGTCATAATCTCTAATAGATTACTGTCTCTTACATGTCCAATGGATGCTAATTGTTATGTCTATATTATACCTCAAATTTGGTTCAAACTGCAAAGCTGGGATACTAAATGACTAGCATGATCAAATTTGGTTCAAACTGCTAATTGTTATGTCTATAGTATAACATTGTTTGCCAAACACACCACAGTATATGAAGGCCCACCTGTGTGGAAAATTCAGCATGATCAAATAATAGCCTTTTAGTAACTGTTTATTTATGGAAGGATCAGAAGTCCTAGATAAAAGGGGCATAATATAGCATCGTCCTGCGACTACAACAAGGAATCGAGCAATGTATTTTATCACTCGATATAAGTCATATAACATAAAAGAACGCACACCATACAGCGTGGGAGGTAATAGTCTAAAAGAAAAGCAGTTAGAAACTGATAGATGTGTTGCTTAGCTGACTTAAACAAATGCGCGTATTCTTTGAAAAGCTTGTGAGACTTAAGATTTTGCTTTTGTCATTAGTTGGTGCTTTAAATCTTTGTTGGCTCTTATATCTGTAAAGGAGAACTGCAAAAGCATAGGTTTCATATATGGTTTAAAAAAAACGGGTGAGGCGTACGCCTTGAGGCGAAACTCTAAGAAAACGAGTCTGAGGCGCCTCATGGGGTTCAGATTGTACATACGCCTTTAAGGGCTGAGGCGCTAAGAAAATATGCGCCTTAGGTACGCCTCGGGTGGTTTACGGTGTTTTTGATGTGCTTTTTTAGTGTTTTATACTTTTTGGGTCAATTATTTTATTGTTGATGTGTGTTTTTGATGTTTTAGACTTTTCTAGGTCAAATATTTTATTTATAATACACATAATTTTTATATTTATTTTTTGACTGCGCCTCTAGCTTACGCCTTGGTTCGCCTCGAGGCTTACAACGCCTCGAGGCTCGTTTCCGTTCTTTTAAACTTTATATAATTAGTAAATGCATGTTGCATATTATGGTTGAAAGTTGAGAATTGATTTAAAATACTTGTTTTGTTCAATAATTAGGTTGGAGTCGGCTGTCCTCGATCTAGCTGCAGATGACAGTGGGGGATTACAAAAGCAGAAATCTTCATATCACTGGGACAAGGTTGGACTCTTGACTTTTTCTAGTGTTATTCTTTACTTTACCTATCTCTCTACATCCTTCAACTTACACCAATTTATCTTATGCCAGAGGAGTAAAAAGTACGTCAAATTGAACAACGGCGACCGCGTCACGGCTAGTGGGAAGGAACATTACTTACAGCTTTGACATCCAATGAACATTGATCTTTTTAATCTGTATGAAACATCCTTTTACTATAAAGTCTAATGTTTACGTGCAATGGTAAACAAATAGTAACAGAGAGCGGCTCAAAAGCGAAGGCAAATAAAACTGGATTATATAAAAAATGGAAAGAAAGATCTCACAGTAAGATATCTTTCCAATGACCAAATAATGAAGGCGGTAGCACCATGGAATCTACAAGTCTCCAAGGGATGCTTGTAATTGACCATCTAATATTGTATTTATTTCTATTTATGAACTTTATATCAGTCTAATGATTGTTTTCTTTTACTGAATTCTGGTGCATTTATTACATCACTTGCTTTTACTGTTATTAACAAAATTGTGGTTTAGCAGGAGGGCGCAAAATGCAAAGAGGGGGGTTCAGAGGTGGGAACAAGAGTCGTTTGGTTCCTAATGCTCATGTACGTTCAGAAGTGAAAAATCTTGAACAAGTTCGGAAAGAAAGGCAGACAAAAGCAACTAAAGCCGCTTTGATGAAGAATAACCCCAAGAAGGGGAAGAAGTTTGGAAAAAATGCTAGTAAAAGGGGAAAGGGAAGGAAATGAAGATGTTAATCGTTAAGATTTCGAAAACTGAGTTTCTCCCTTCTCTTTTATGCTGTCAGGGAGATTTTTGTTAGATGATTAGCAAAGTGTTTGTTGATGGTTACTCTTCTCAAATTTGTCTTTTGTAGTTTTGATTTATAAAAGCAGTACCATAAGACTTATTACACTCTTTGCAGCTAATGATATACCTAAAACCTATCAAGAATGTATCAAGCTCAACAATTCAAAAAAGTGATGTTTTAAACATTCACTCTCCAAATACTCTGTTTCAATAATTAACTTGCTCTCTCCACAGGGCAATCGCCTTGTTATCCCCTAATGGGGCTCAGCTGGCGAAGCATAAAAGTAAAAGTACGTGGTATAATATATAGGTTCAATGTGTAAAAAACAGCATTCAGACTTGACCATTGATTACGCCCCACTTACGGTGTGCGCATATAATGTATATATGTGTGGCCCTCTGGGGCAAAAGTAAAGTTGCACTAGTTTTAATGTTATTTTACTAATTTCGTGAAAATAACGTTAAAAACGACGGACGGTTAATCATGCATCATGTGGTGGCGTTGATAGCCAAAAGACAAAGGGGGTACATGCACTGATCGGGTTTGTCCCGATTGCTAAGTGTTCTGTGCCTTATGTCCAAGGCTTGATACCAAACCACATCGAGCCGGGGGTCTCACTAGAAGCAGCCTCTCTATTCTTAGGGGTAGAGGTAAGGCTGTCTACATCTTACCCTCCTCAGACCCTACCTTAGCTTTGCTATAGGTGGGATTAACTGAGTATGATGATGATGATGATGAGACTTGACCATTGATGTAGAAGATCTAGTCACCTGACTCAGAAAAGAAAAAAGAGAACCAAAACCATCGAAGCATTCTCTCTATAACCAAAACCATCGAATTGTGGAGGCAATGTCGTCATCGTCTTCTTTAGGTATATGTGGGATAGTAATGGGTTATGACTTATGCAGCACTTGGAATTCCGCTCATGAATCACATATTCAAACCTCTGCCTACGAATGGCGATTGGTTTTATCTTAGGATAGCAATTAGTTCTCTGGTGTTTGTTTATTTAGTTACTGTGTTCAACTACTTGTGTGAAATAAATATTTTACCTCATAAATTGCCCCTATTTTTTTTTTTTAAATCACTCGTTACTAAATTAACATTGCCATAAGCAACCATTTGGAGTAGCACAATACTCCCAGGTAACAAGATGTCATGACTGGGTGTCAAAATTAAAATAAAAACCTGAATGCCAAATCGTACAAGTTAAAAAAAAGAATTATGGTTTTTCACTTCAGTTTCTTAGTCAAATTCACAACTGTTGTTTATTACTCTACTGCCAAATTTGCGTGTTCTAAAAGAATTTGATCTTTAAGAATTAAGATATTATCGATTATATTCAAGGCAAATCCATCTTTCTAGTTAGACTAGCCGAATTGGTGATCAAAATATACCAAGGGCACTTGAAAACTCATCTGCTTGACTTTTTCCGTATCACTGAGTAGAGACCCGTAATTAATTTAGAACTATATTTCATACATCGGTTTCATAAGATGTGATTATTTTATACAAACAAAAAAAGATAATTTAACATATCCATGAAAGATGATGCAGATTGAAGACATGAAGTAAACATGTAGAGTATGTTACCTAGTTGCTATGTCGAGAATTAATAAGCACGACTCAAAGTCTGGCAATCAGAAAGGTATAATTACTTTAATTTGAATAGTTCATATATTTATCAAAGCATATACCTATCCAAACTATAACACCATAAAAAAAAAAATAAAAAAAAATCTTCCCATACCCCATTGTTAATAGAATGGCCAAGAAGACACACATCAATAATGCACAACCACTATAAGATAAAAGCATTTATGCAAATGTTGGTCATAATAAAACATTTTGCTACAAATCAATAAAACATTATAACACAATAATACATCACATTCTTGGTCTTTGATCTCCGTTGATTCTTGATCACGCTTCAAAGCTCACAATACAACTTGGGCTACCTGTCGGGGAGAAAGAAATGTGACTCAGCGTAAGTGCATAACGCCTAGAGTGAACAAACACAACAAAAGGCAGAAACATACTAGTCTAAAACAAATATCATATACAAGGTTTTAACGTAAAAGAGTGAACATTTTATATAAATCCCAAGTCGCCTATTTACATCAGTGTGACTGTAATCATGTAAATGTAACTTATTTGAATCTTATAATCTCAATTTTAATCATATTTATTAACTCCCACTTAAGTAAAACTTTAGAAATTGACAACTGTGATTTTCTTAAATTAAATCAAATATGGTATGTTTACTATAAATTAGAGATGTACAAAAAATAAACGGTTTGGATTTTCAAACCGGTTCCTAAACCGACCAGATAACACACCTGAAACCGGTTTGACCCACAAACTGATTCCAACCCAACCCAAACCGCCAATTTGTTTATCAATTCCTACTCTCGTTACGAAAACCAATTCGGACTTGAAGCTACTTAAAAAACCAAAAAAGAGGTTTAAAAAGTGAGAACCGTTTCAACCCGACCCAAACTATAATCTATAGGGTTCAAACATTTTCCTTCATAACTGAGCGAACCGGTTTTGCTAAAAAAAAACCAAATGTAGACCTTTTACTATAATAACCTTTACTATATTATATAGATGAAATAGTTTTTTTTTTTTTTTTTGAACGGTAGATGAAATAGTTTCATGTTATAAAATGTTTATGTTATGTTGGGCTTAATAACATTCTTTAATATATGAACCAGTTGGGTTTCCAACAACAAAACAGTAGTCGGCCAGGCCCAAACAAGAAATAAAATAGGAACAAAAAGCTTGAAAATAAATAAACAATTGTAAAGTAACAATTGCTATTTAATTAACAACTACCTGTCTTAAATGTCGAGTTTGGGGATATGCGAGATTTGGGGCCAGTAGTGGGAGCCTCTTCCTTTACATCTTTTTCTCAATTTTGGGCATCCCCGTATTGTTAAACTCAAAAGGGAATCTAACAGCAGCATCTCTGGTAGATGTTTCATCTTTGGGCAAAACCAAATAGAGAGATGTTGAAGGGAGGTGAGATGTTGGAGTCCTCTTGAAACTGATTCCAGATTTTTAAATCCGTATATCCACAGAGATGTAAGAGAAGACGGGAGAAGTTCTGACAATTGATTGAAATTCCTCACATAAGCTTCATCATATAACTCTAGCTTTACAAGGGAAGCTGGAAAATTCTGATAGCCCCATTCTGATATGGGCTTTTTCAACCCCCCTATTTTAAGGGAAACCAAATTGGGAGGCCAAATCCCACCGGGAAAGGAATCATCAATCATTGGACAGTTTGTGATTTTCAGATCTTTTAACATGTTGAGACTGGGTAGCTGAAGGTAAGGAAATGACTCCAGATTTTCACAATCTTCTATCGCCCAACTGATTAGATTTGGTATCTGCAGGTCACGAATTTCCTTCATGTTTTTGCAACTTTCTATATCCAGATGTGTGAGATTTGGCAGCTGGAGCTTAGGAATTGACTCTATGCTTTCACAACCATATATTCTCAACCTGGTGAGATTTGATAGCTGCAGATCAGAAATTGACTCCATGCTTTCACAGTTATATATACCCAAAGAGGTGAGGTGAGTGGAGTTACTCAATTGATTTATTGTTTTCAGATTTTTCCAACCCCTTATACTTATCTCTTGAAGCATTGGCATGCTTGTGTTGTTTATCTTTTCCATCTCCATATCATCACCAGCTATACTAAGTGACTTGAGATTCTGCCCTCCTTCACCTGTTGTTGCTCCTGGGAAGGAGACTTGTCTAACTGAATCACACCATCTGATATCTAAACTCTCAATGCTATTTGGACAACACAAACGCTCCATACTATCACAAGACCCTATATACAACTTCCTAAGAGATGATAGGAGGTTGCTCCCAATGTTATCCTCATCCTCCTCTTTCTCTCCTAAACTCACCAACTTTGAACATTCCCTTATCTTCAGTTCCTTCAACTTTACAAGAACTTCACTTGCCTCTACATCTGACTCCCACAGGAATCTTATTTCATTACAACTTTCTATGCTTAGTTCTTCAACAGCCCCAATATTCTCTATAACACCTCTCCACACCTCATCCGTAAGCCCTAAAATGGATCCTATTTCCAATTTAGTGGCTGATGAAGCTGCTCGAACCAAACTTCTCAGCACGCTTTCACAACATCCATTTATTTTTAATACCCTTATTGAAGGTAATGCTTCAAGTGAGACATCAATCAATTTGGGACATTTTTTTATTTCAAGCTCTCGAAGGCATGGAAACATTACCTCGCTATTGGTTGACCATACCTCCCAACTCGACATATCTTCAAACCTTAGAATTTCAAGTGAAGGGAAGGTGACTTCATTAGTCCCAGTTAACTCCAAACCTATGACTTTAACCTCATCCATGCCTTCAATCAACAACTCCTTCAGTGAAGGTAGCCGCCCAAGTGATGGTAGAGATTCACATTTTCTACATCTGCGTAGCGACACATGAACCAACCGATGAAAAGACGGATACCCAATCCAATTTGGAAACTCTATTCCCTTATAACTTTTAACCACAAGCATTTTCAACGTATCAATATGTGGCCTGAGCTCATTAAGAATCTCCTTTTCAAGTGTTCCACTTCGAGAACCATCACCCCATTTCAGCTCCAACTTAGTAAGCCTTTTCAAAGAAAAGTTTGCTTCTCGTGCATGTATTGAGCTTTTCACTTTGTCCAACCCCTTGATGGAAATTTCCCCATGTAGATCGTTTAATCCCTTAAGCTCAGTGATTGAAAAGCCAGTGTTTCCTCCTATGATGACCCTAGTAAGAGTCTGTAAGCTTTTCAACTCACCAATCCCTAAGGGAAGCTTCTTCAGAAGTGGAGTATTTCTGATGTCAAAATGCCTCAACTTTTTTAGCTTCAAGAAGCTTTTAGGCAACTTGGTCAAACTTCTACATCCAAAAACTATCAATGTTTGTAAATTATAAAGATTACAAACATTCTCTGGCAAATGTGAGATTTCAGTCTTAGACAAATTAAGATACCTCAAGTGGTACAAACTACAAATGAAATCAGGTACCTCACGTATGTTAACTTGCCTTAAAGAAAGAACCCTTAACAGTGGTAACCGAGGAAGTAAGTGAGGCAAAATCTTATTGGATAAGTAAAACCTATTCCAGCTTTGTTCTTCCCCAACATATACCACTAACAATGTTCTCAAACTTCTGGCTTTTTCAAATGCCCTGAACTTATGGAAAGCTACATACTGCTCACAAATAAATGACATATGTCGGTAATTGGCTAAAGCTTTATCCGTCATCTCCATCTCCTTTTCAAACCTTAAAGAATATTCTCCGGCAACAAATGTAGCTAGGTCGCTCATGAGATCATGCATCACAAAAAAAGATTCACCATTAGGTGCAAGTTGGAAAAAGGACCTCGATAGCAGCTTCTCAAAATATTCATGTCCCAAGCGTTCTGGTGACTTGTTTGAAAGTGACTCGTTCAGATACCCTTCGGCCATCCATAATAACACCAACTCCTCTTTGTCAAACAAAAAGTCCTTAGGGAACAAGGAGCAATATGCAAACAAGCGCTTCAAATCAGCAGAAAGATCATGGTAGCTTAGCCTGAGTGCTGGAACAATCTCATCTGCATTTTCTAAGTTCCATATCTCACTGTTTAACACGTCATCCCATTCTTCTCCTTCGGTTTTCATCCTTAGTAACCTTCCAATTGCCTTTAAAGCTAAAGGCAAACAACCACACTTTTTCACAATACCTTCACCTAATGGTTTAAGGGTTTCATGCGAGTCGAAGTTATCTACATCCAATGCATGTAGAGCTAACAAAGACAAAGCATCTTCATTTGACAAACTCTCGAGATGGTCTAGGTTATTAAATCCTAGCTTTTGAAGCAGTTGTTGCTTGCGAGTTGTCAGGATTACCCTACTTCCTTGGGCCCCCAAATGAAATGGGCGCATTAGCTTTTCCCAATCATCATAATTCTCAGTCCACACATCATCAAGTACTAGCAGAATTTTTTTATTCTTAAGTTGCTCTCCAAGAGCAACTTGAAGCAGATTTACATCTTTAAACTCTTTGTTTTCTGTAGCCACAGTTTGAAAGATGGTTTCACTTATTTTAAACATATCAAACACATCGGACACACAAACCCATGCCTTGAGTTCAAAGTGATCCTTCACACGCGTATCATTATACAATATTCTAGCCAGAGTGGTTTTCCCCACCCCACCCATACCAACTATGGGCACGACAATCAAGTTTTCTTTAGATGCCTCATCCTGCAACAACTTGTTGATCAACTTCTCTTTCTCCCCTTCTCGCCCAACAATATCAGATTCTAGCAAAGAGGTTTCATTTCTTCTACTAGTACTTTTCGGCTTTTCAGCTTTCACAACCAAACCCAAACCCGACTTTTGGTTTTCTAGATGTTGTAAGTTGCTGTTAATACTATCTAACTTGTGATGTAGACTTTGACTTAGTGACAATTTAGTGCAGCAAGTTGGGACTATGAGGTTTTTTACCTTGCTGGTGATTGCCTCAGATTCCTGGGACAGCTCACGGCGCATAGCTTCGGTAGCCACATGATCGAGTACGTCCTCGATGTCGTAAGCCGAATGTTGGAGATGGTTGAGCCATTGTTTAACAGATTTATCAGTAATTTCCTTGTCAGAAGCATCGCTAAGCACAGATTGGATCTGGGACAGTGTGGTCTGCAGTTGATTGAGCTCAGAATCAATCTTCTGAGAGCGAGCAAATTTCTTGAAGGCTTCATCGGTTAGCTTCTCAAATATGACACTGATAAGGGCAGATGCAGCAGATTCAGCCATTGTTAACAGTGAAGATGTAAACTGGAAATTGGAATGAGAGTAGTTGGTTGGTTTGGTCTGTATGCTATGAATGTATGTGTATGTGAATAAGATGATTGGAGAGAAGATAATAGTAGTCTGATTGGAGATAAGAAAGCAGTGGACAAAAAAAAGATGCTTTTTACAGGCATTTCAACCAATTCTTTATGATATGCATTTGCATAGTGGACAATTATCTTTTGTTTTATGATGTCAAGTTGCTGACATTCGTTTTACCAATTACTACAGCTGAACTTCTTTTACTCAGAATGTTTTTTTATCTCTTCACAGCTGCAGTAAGACAACTCGGTTACTTTGTGTCAAAATCCTTTATTTGAATACATGTATCGAGTTGACACCTGTTGTACAATATTGGTTAGTTACATAGTTATGGTATCCGAATATTTGATGATTTTAGTCAACGTCCTTATTAACAATACTGGTTCTGGTTGTTACAAAGTTTTGCATTTAACATAATTAGCAGACTAGGTTAGAGACCCGTGTGGACACACGGGGCATCCATAAGTAAAATGAAAAAAAATCTATAAAGACTGTAGTATGCAAGTTGTTTTATTTATTGTGTATGATAGTTGAGCTCACTTCGTGTCCACGACAGCTGGCCAAGCATAGGGCAGTTTCCATCGACCAAATTTTTACAAGGCGGTCATCCAAACCAGTGATAACATATCTCCATAATCGGTCAAATCTTGCTGGAAAAAAAACCCCTTCTTGGAACTTTTTACATATACATAAAAGTCAAAATTAAATACAAAATAGCATGTCACATAAAAGTCTAGAAAGAGAAAACAATTTGCTTGCAAGAAACATATAAAGACAAACTTTGTCAAAACAAAGTAAAGATGATAAGTTAAAAAAAATACGTTGAAATAAATAGCAACATACTTCACTTCTTTTTCGAAATTGGTCACTATAAATCGTTGTACCTTCCAAGACCAATTTTGGGGTAATAACAACGAAAAGAGCTTGCAACATGCCAACAAACTTGAATGGTTTTTGTAACAAATTTCAAAAGAAAAATGATATTATTTGACTTTTCGTTATCAATTTAAGTCCAGTTACCAAATTAGTAATGAAGAAAAAGTACATTAGAGTAAATATATATAATATTTACCGATGGCCTATAAATCTCTTAAGATTTTCCATCTTCTGAAACAATGTGGATGATTTGACAATGGCATAAGACGCAGCCCGAATAGACGGTGCACGATGATGCCTAGAAAACCCACGCACCTAATCAGCTTGCATTTGAGGCCATCACATGAACCCTGGTGGGCGTCTCACTTGATTGTCTTCCTTTTTCACATCATCTGCAATAAGTAGGACCCACAAGCACCTTATAATATGTTTCTTTTTTTAAACTTGTAACGTAATATAACATTATAAAGAATCATTACTAAAAGCATTGATAAATAACTTAATAAAGAAACCTCTCTTTGTTAAATGCACCAAACAACCCAGTGTATTGAGTTTTTGACTATTAATTGAATATCTAGATGTAAGTCACCTAACCCAGCCCTGTTTCAACCCATACTAAAAATGATATGTTGAACACATTTTGATTCTTAATTCAATTTGCCCAACCTCTACAAATATTTGAATAGAGCTAACTATATCAAACAGAAATCATGTGAACCAAACTCAATGTTTCTCAATGACAAACAATGTGAATTTGTATGTTAGGCAAATGGCGTGTGTTACATTTATTTTGGGTCACGTAATAGAGTAACAACCAAAAGGTAAATAACAATAATATTCATATTTGCATCTTCTGGACGCCATCTAAAACACGAGGCGTAAAATCTTGAAACACTTAATCATTCCGTGCATACCATAACGACCAACATGTTGTCAAAATAATTCCCCTAAGTATCTGCGCCAATGCCATATTCTGCACCATACCCCAAAGGCAAAGCCACAGCCCACAAATAAATGAGTAACTGATTCTGCTTTAGCATCACATAACGGGCAGACTGTATCAGCAATTGGAACATTCTGGCGCACCAATTCCAAACGGGTCGGAACTCTACTCAACTCAATCCTCCAACCCCAGATGTTTACCTTAATTGGGGCCCACGATTCCCATTTCATAGACAGATTCTGCTGCATATTATGCTCCTTCCGTAATCATTTTTTAACTGCGGCAACAGAAAAAATTTCATTACTTTCGCCGGCCCATATCCACAAGTCATTACCTATTGATAGGCGCACCTGGGACAACACGTACATAATATCTTGCAATTCTGATATTGCCTCCACTGTAATTGTCTCAAACCTCCAATTATCGACCAAAGAAACCTGCTCATCTATATCTTTAATCCTTTTATTGACCAAAGCATTTTTATTTTGATCCGAAGCAAAAATAGTCGGCCATCTGTTCATTAAAGGAGTTTCACCAAATAGTCAATGTACTGAAATTTTGACAAATTTGCTTATTGTGATTTATTTTTTCAATTTACCACTATGCAGTTGGCATATAAATGGTAGAATATAAATTAATAAATAAATAAAAATAAAATATATTTGAAAAAGACACTACATGCGAACATACAAAGAGAGAGAGCGAAAGGTGAATAACATACCTCAGCAAGAACCTTCTTCAAGGACAATGAAATAAATTTCTTCATATGAAGAGAAAAATGTTATCTAGCTTCAAAGGAACCATTGGCTAACTAAAGAAAAATGTATCTAAATTAAATAATTAGTCAAAGTAAATGTGTACACACATAAATACTGGTATTAGTATTCAGAAATATATTTAATGAAAAATCAAGGATCTGGAGTGGGTTTTTCTCTAGGTATGATGAAAAGAATTCTAATTGGGTGAACCACAGCTAGTGATACAACACAACAATATTTTAGCATATAATAAGTTCATATAAAAAAAATTGTTTTATAACACATCTGAGATCATGTTTAAAAAATGTTTTCTTACCTTTTTCTCTATGTTGCTTTGGAGCAAGGGGTTCAATTGGGGTTGTCATGCCTTGTAATACACATAAACACAAAGAGCATACTCTGAATTCAATGTATCAGTAGTAAGGTCAAGAGTTACAGCCTTCTCGGCCAATGGTTCCTCCTTTCATCATTTTTCAATCAAGTGCTTTAGACATTAATTACTTGTGAAGATAGATTAAGGCAAGAATCATCAATCGATGACATAAATATGCAATCACAACATGAAACGTCAAAGGCTCTCGTTGAATGACTTTTGTTGAATCGACTTCATCTTCTTGAAATTAAGCCACAATCCATTCAATTAAAATGTAAACTGAGTCAATACTTCATCTTCACGTTGTGGATTTGAAGATACAGATTTGGGAGTATATGAAGCAAATCTGGAATACAATAACATGGAACGTTGCTCAAGATACAGATTTGTTACAGAGACTCGTTACATACAATGACCCCTTAAATACTAAGATTACCTTGTTCTGTAAAATTGGTTTCTAAATAATAAAATCGAGAGATTATTATCAGGTCATCCATTATGGATTAATAAAGAGCGATTACCTTCTTCGCCATCAAGCTTTTCCCTAGTCATCTTCAACTTCAACTTCAATCTCATCTAGCACAAAAAAAGGTAAAATAATGAAGAGTAAGCCTACACGGATCTGTAGCCCTTATCACAGCCAGCGAGTAACCCTACACGCATCTGTAGCCCTCTTCAACCTACACAGATGTGAAAGATTACAGTCAAAATCATGAAATTAAGATGTAAATTTGAGAACCAAACATGATTAATGACACTAAAATGATTATAATCAAACAATTAGTTGACTAATTTGACTTCCATTTGGCAATGATCAGTTCAAAGACAGATTAAAACTTCACTCAAACATATCACCGAACACCTAGCTGACAACCAAAATGGATTACTATTTTGTGGAAGATCACAGGTTAAATACAAAAGATTGTTCATCATATCAGTTACAAGTTACAACAATCAAAATCAAAATTCTAATACACATAATCACCCATCGTTCAGTTTTGGCCACTTTTATAAGTTGTTACAGACCAAACTTGTTGTGGCCAAGATCTTGAAAACTGCAAAAAAATGATAATTATGAGAATTAGATATGCCAAGATAACTCAAACATATCACCGAACACCTAGCGGACAACGAACATTTTACCCTTATAGTGCACCAATTCAATTTCAAACCTTAAAATTTAAATATACAAATCAATAACTAAATCCGAATAGCCTGTGAAATTCATTAGCTAACACATATAATGATATAGAAACCCATATTAAACCCAACCTAACATAGGCTCGGGCGCATATAATCCAAATTGACCATTTATACATATAAATTGGTTGTAGTTGCAACTTCTTATTTAACTTCAAATTAACCATTACATAAATCGTTGAATCATATATGATTATCAAACTATATTACTAAAATCAAAGGAATAATTTAAGACATTGAAAGCATTTAGGTTCATGTTTAGACTTTAGAGCCTCTTAACATATTAGACAATTTGAATATATTTATTTAAATTTAACGCCCTTGACCCGTTTATAGTCAAATGCAAACCGATATATCCTATTTCCATATAAACGGGTTGAAATTAAGTGCCACCTCTCATTGTGTTTCAGATCTACGAAGCGTATTGATAAATTAGTTGAGTTGATGCATTTGATTTGATGATATATACCTTGGTGAGATTCTCTACAGACATACCATAATTGATAAAATATAACACCCCCTTGTTTGTGAATTGCGTAAACCACTTTCTTCTAACCCTCTATTTGTTCTATATTAAATATACCTGGAACATGCGGGAATCAAACCAAACACATAATATATAAGTATGTGCAACTCTTCAAAAACTCGTTGCAACTCTTCAAAAACTTCTGGACCATTATTGCTGGAGTGCATATGTAAAGTGACTAATATAAGACGTTTGATCAAACAACTGGAGTGCATATTTTATATGACACCAAAAAATCATAAAAATTTAGCTCCATATCGCAAATTTCATACGTATATCCATATAAGAATACAAAAAAACAAATAAAGACATCAAAAAACACAAACTTAATCAACAATCAAATTGATAAACCAACTAAAGCAAAAAGACGCCACTGAAACGAAATAGACCTGTAACAAATGTATGAGTTAAGAGAAAATAAACCTAATTTCTCAACCAATTTGAAAACGATTCGGCAACAAAAAAAACATCAAAAACTGAAATCAACATATGAAAAAAGATGAAACGATACATGGTATGAATGGCGTTGATGACGAAGATGCCCTGTTGAAATTGAATAAATGGATCCGGATTCTTGTCTTACATGATACATATATGAAGGCGATTATATATGAAGGATATGTGGCGGCGTCGGCTTGAATAAAACAAATATAACAGATCTTTACAAAAACAAATATTACAAATCTCCACAAAAACACAATACCTTGATATGTATGAGATGAAGAAAAGCCGATGCTGATCGAAGGAGATAAAGAAGAGAAGATGCTGAGCGAAGGAGATGAAGGCATAGCGTTGATGAAGGAATTGTAATGGCGGTCTTATGAAGAAAAAACACAGGATGAATTGTTAAAGTGAAAAGGGCAGGGTTTTATTCGAACGGGTTATAACAATATGGGTCGGGCGCGTCCCTTTTGAAGAGTAAGTGTATGATTGCCACGTGTATGCTTAGTTGGAGCCTATGTGGACGCTCTAGGTAAGGGCCACGTGTCGCCCGAGTTACTCTTTTATTAGGAAGAGTAGATAACCTCACTCCTCTATTTCCTCACTAACTCCATTAAAACTTCATCTCAAGCAGCTTGCAACACCAGATCCGAGCACCAACAACTATTGTCACCAGTTACAGACCCCAAAAAAAAAAAACTGAAACAGTAGAAGAAGCAGCTTGCAACACCAGATCCGAGCTCCAACAACTACTGTCACCAGTGCCTAAGAGCGCCTAAAGCACCTTACGCCTGAGATGCGCTTTTAAAAACCATGATCTTAATTTAACATGTGAACTACCAATTTTTGTCCATAGAATAACAAAAATTCAATTAACTGCACAAAAATATAACACAAACCAACAAATCTTAAGTTCCCACTAAGTTTATCAACACAAATTTCAGTTTAAAATATCATTTACAAAATCAAAACAAACAAACACAATTTATCAAAAAAGTAATAAAAATTACAATAGGTGAGTGTACATACCTTCAATTTTCCGTCCCGTAAGGCTACATTGCCTGTGGCACGCCATCCAGACAAGCGGTTGACTTTGGTATCGACACTCTTGCTGGAAAAACATCCCATTCTCCACTGTCTGACTAATCGCAATAGAGACTGCAGAATAATAGTAGAACCATCAATGCAATTATTTAGTATCTTATTTAAAAAAGAGAAATGATAATATGTGTCCTTGGCAAGTGAAAGAGAAGATAAATAATGCTTACCCATGCAGGTGAGCCATTGTATTCCCCAATTCCTACACCAACAATGGACATGAGAGCTCTAAACCATGTAGAGGCAGGAATTGATGCTCCAAGAATACCATCAACCAATGGAGCCACAATTACCCGGTTTGCTCTAACTAACAATCACACCGTGTTTACTAAGAAATGGTTCAATTTAAAAATCATATCATGGGATAATTCTTCTAATAAACATGGTAATAATGGATGCACGCTCGGCATCTGATGCCAACAATCCAAAAGCCTACATGAGATAACCTGCGTCAGTTGCACCATATATAAATGATAAATAGAAAAATACATTATATGAGTATTATCATTGAAAGATTATGCATGCTTTGGTTTACGAACATTTTCTTTATTTTTTGACTGATAGGGTAGTTTCTTAAAAAGTAATTAAGTTTATATATTTTATCAATCCCAAATAGCCTAAACACATCCAGATACAAAATTATGCATCAGGTTCTATCACAACCAATACTCATTGCAAACTATTCAATTTTACAAAATAAAAATACAAGTAAATCCATTACTTAAGCTTTAAACAGAGATCCGGCCACTTACAGAAAAATCTGAACAAATAAAAGGCACTTCACGGCAATAACAATATAAAGAACACTATAAGAATCAATTTATTTTACATAAACATAAATCAATGAAGAACGGCATCAAGAACACCCAAAAAAATTGTTTTTTTATGTGAACAAATCCCATAGATAACATATTTTGCCTAAAGTTCTTGTTAAATAGGTATAGTTTATGCATACATACATATATATATATATATATATATATATATATATATATACCAAAAAAAAAGTTAACTGTTACGATCTACTGGTATAAATTCGCCGGCTAATGTTTACCTTGATTGAACGCCCCTGATTGTGTTCCGATTAGGATTATGAAGAATTAATCGGGTCTCTAATGATTTCCATGTCGCAATTAAGTATATATCTACAACAAAATAGCTAAACCTGCAACATTACGGTTTATAATAAAATTAAAGTGACGAATAAGGTATACCGCGAATCATTCAAATATACAGAGGATACAAACAAAGATGAGAAAGTGAGTACTTTTAAGATGTAAAATTGATGTTTGAAATCTGGAACTTGGAATGAACTTGGATCTATAATGGAAAATGATGGAAGATGGAGAATAGAATGGGCTGAAAGAAGGATGTAAGTTATTAGTGTGTAAAACGTTGAAGTTTTAAATCTTTAAAAGAAAAACGAAGAACATGTATAGCAATACAAGAAACAAAAGAATGATACACATTGCTTGCAATGGCACCTCTGTCCACATAATTGACCATGTTGATCCCAACGAATATTACAAGCAACATGAATAGATACAATCACCAGCCAACACTAACCTAAGGCTATTAGGGTGACAATCTTAATTTTAAAACCTAGGATGAAATACCATATAATCTAAGTTAGGGTTTTACATAGTACACACATTCAAGAATTGAAGTTCTAAACCACATAAAAACAAAGTTCAAACCCTACTTTTCATTTGTGGATATATAACAGGAACCCAATGCCAAAGTCAAAGATAAAGATGGTGGTACCTTTTATTAACTACACAGAGCCTGATAATATATAAATTGTGGCCTATGATTTTAATACATCACATTAAAATCCCTAATTAAGTTGTAGTCTATAACTCCTTAGTATACTTGAAGAACAACATTAATATTTCAACTAAACAAAAACAAATAATAGTAACCTTAAAATAAGAGATAAACGTAGATATCTTCTAGACATTCATATTAGGAAGCCAACAGACAACAAATCAATTCAGCAGAGGAGAAGAAGAGAAGTATTCAACATAACATGAAGATATTACGAACAGAGAAGGAAATAAGAAACCCTAAATCTTCAAGTGTATTATAATTATAATTAAAATAAGAAAAATCACCATTAAAGCAGATTATACCATACCTGTTGTAATTGAATCTCGTGATTCGTGAAGGAAGAGATCGGCTACGAATTGCGAGAAGAGCGTCCAAACACGCCCTAAAGGAGATCTGAACGAAGATGTACGTGAAGTGAAGATTCAGAGGGATAGGATGTAGAATGGAAGATGTACGCGAAGTGAAGATCGAGAGATTGAAGACGATTAAGGCAAATGTAGAATGCAGATTATGTATGAATTGTAGGGCATAATAAAAATAATAAACCTTAAACTAACCTAACAGATAACCTTGGTTCATGTTGATTTGCGAAAGAGATGAAGGATCAGCGTCTGCGTAGGAGATTTAGCGGCCGTCGGTTTGAAGAAAATACACAGTGCTGAATTGTTAGAGTGAAAAGGAAGTAGGGTTTTGTTAGGGCGGGTTATAAGAATACGAATACGGGTCGGGTGCGTGTTTCTAAGAATATAGTTGTGTGAATGACACGTGGAAGAAGCTTAGTTGGAGCCTATGTGGAGCTCTAGTAAAGGGACAAGTGTCCCCCTAGCTACTCTTTTATTAGAAGAGGTAGATTTCTTTGATGTTAGTTACATAATTACCAACCTCATAAATCTTTTATTTAATTTGGGTTGTGGTGTTGTTTTGTAACGGTTAAAATGTTGATAAGAGGGCATAAAAGTGTTTATGGGTCAACCCAACCCAACCCGCTCATTTGAATTCTACTATTAACATTCTAGACCCGACCCATTCACCTTTGGATGAATTTCACGATGGTTGACTCATTCACCTTTTATCTTTACTATCTGATTTGATTCATTTAAGGTAAAACACTATCCAGAATCTGTTTATTTATAGCTAAATGGGTCAAAATCAATACCTATGATCCTTTTTAAATGCATTCGACGGTATATACATGCATGGAAGAAGGGCAAAAAGGGTATTCATAATTTGAAGTTCTTGTTATTCACATTTTGCCAAAAGATGGCCAACATAGCCAAACACTAAATAATGATTTCTACAATTGTTATGTCAGTGTTTCTTTCTCTTTTAATAATATAGTGCTGCTCTGACCGGCAGTCAAGAGGATTTGGTAGTCATAATAAAAATATACTTTTACATTTTCATAATAATTGATGGATGACAATGACAAAAGCAATAATTTATCTGTATAAAATGTTTATATACTATAACAATTTAATATTTTTTGTTGATTAAGAACAGGGTTGGTCTAAACACACACCATTAAAATACTATCAAGATACCACTAACATGCCATATGAGCCATGTGAGAAGGCGGAAATGATCACATGGGTCGTAGCACAAGGACAAATGGCCATATGGGTCGTATTATATGACACCAAATGACTGATATGATCATTTACAAAATCATATGGTCCGTATAACCAGTTTTTCCTATCCTGTAGCTTGTGTGATGCGGTTCACTTACACACAAGTGACTGATGTTGAGCACTGACATATAATTGATTGGCACTGACACAAAGTCATATGACATGTATAGAATTTTTTGCCCTGGCACATTGCCCATATTGGTAGGAGGACCCTTATGGAATTACGATGTGGTCATTTTGGATTTTGGTTCCAACTTGAAATTTTTTTGTCCACCATATAAGTAATAAGACATATAGAGCACTTATAAAATCAATGGTTTTTAAAGTTTCATACAAATGACCATATAATTCCCGTAATATAAAACTAAAGTAAAATGGACTGCAAGCATTGTTTCTCCTTATCATATGGCATGTATGATGTGGTACACCGACACAAAAGTGACTTGCATTGACCACTTGCAAAGTCATTGGCCCGTAAACACAAAAGTTATTGACATAGACCGCTGGCAAAGTCATATGGCCAGTGTAGACAGTTTTGCATGACACATCGCCCATACAATAACGTCACTTGGTGTATATGTAGTAGGACCCTTAAGAAAATAAGACATGATCATAATGGATTATGGTTAAAACTTGAAACTATAAGTTTTTTATCCGGGTCGAAAACGCATAGCTAGGATAAACACCATATAACACATATAAAGCACTTAAAAAATCAACGGCTCTTCTTCAAGCTTCACAAAGTTCACCACACTACTAGAAAAATACCCTTTAATGACATGCAAAGCATGACATACCCAAACAGGGCCGGCTATGGGGCTGGGCAGGTCGGGCGATGGCCCGAGGCCCAAATCTCTGTGGGCCCAAAATTTAAAAAAGTTATATATATCACACATACAGTGGAGAATGAGAGTATTTGAGATGAAAAAAGAAGAGTAAAACTATGATAACCAGAAATTTTCCGGTTGTCGGTGCTGGTATCTGGGGAACGATAGTAGAAAGAAAAAAGATAAAAGAAGATGAGCGATGACCAAATAATCTAATACCAGTTAATATGTATTGGGCCTCCTTTAAAAATTAAGCCACGGCCCACACCTCTTTATACAAATTTTTTGGGTGAAACTTAAAAGGAAGGGTAAAACTTTAAGACTATCCGGAGTGGGGGGAGAGGGGGATGAAGCGCCATGTGGCACTTGTGGGACCCTTGTGGGGGGAATAATTGTGGGGAGTGGAAGGGGGGAAGAGGGGGGGAAGTGACATGTGGCATTTCTTTTTTCTTTTTTTTTGTTTTTAATTTTCTTTTTTAATAAATATAAAACACAATTTAAAAAAAAACATAATATTAATTCATCTAATAAACTACAAAGTAAATAAAAAAACACTAACAAACCAAAAATACATGAAATTTTAAAAACATAAAGGCACTTCAGTTATCGCTATCGTTATCATCAGATGGGTAATCTCTTGGTATACTCCAAATATGATCAACCAGATCAGCTCGAAGGTTGTGATGTGTTTGGCTATTCTTGATTTCAGAGTTGTTGACGTTTCTTTCTTCATCCGTAATGTTTTCTTGACTTTGTTGCGTTTCCTCACCAAAGTACTCACATATTGCACGTCCTTCATCCTCCAAAATCATGTTATGTAAAATTATGCATGCGTACATCACATTTCGTATATGCGTTTTTTCCCACAGTCGGCAGGGTTGGGCCAAAATGCGCCATCTTTTTTCAACACACCAAAAGCACGCTCAACATTTTTCCGTGCAGCCATTTGAGCTTTGTTAAACTTTTTTCTCTTAGGGTCTAACGTAGTCCTCCGTGTAAACGATTTTACGAACACGGCCCAATCAGGGTAAATTCCATCTGCTAGAAGATACCCGTACCTATATTCTACACCGTTTAAAAAAAAGTTCCTTTTGGTGCAACATTGTTTATAAGATCGTTGAAGATTGGGGATTGATTAAGAACAGTCCTATCGTTCAACGAACCGGGCACACCAAAAAACGCATGCCAAATCCAAAGATCTTGTGACGCAACCGCTTCAAGCATCATACACGGCTTTTTATGAAAACCGCTAGCGTGTTGGCCTTGCCACTCAGTTGGACAAACTTCCCACTCTCATTTCATACAATCTAAACTCCCGAGCATACCGGGAAAACCATGTTTTTCTTCGTGAAACTCTAAAAGTTGATGGACGTCACTAAATGTTGGTTTTCTCAAATATCTTTTTAAATATAAATCAATGACGCCCGCACAAAAAAACTGAGTACTTTCTCTAGCCGTTCGCTCGGCCATCCTTAGATAGTCATCCATTATGTCGGAACTGGTTCCGTAAGCCAATGATCTAAGCGCGGCTGTGACCTTTTGCATCGCGGTAAATCCCAACTGATCACGTGCATCGGGCCTTTGTTTGAAATATTCATAATTATTTTCTAAATCATTTGTTATTCTTTAAAATAAATTACGACTCATACGAAAACGCCACCTAAAACTTTTTTCATCGAATGTTGATTCGGGTGAGAAGTAATCACGTACCAATGACTCATTTGCGGTTTGTCGTTCACGAACTATATACTTTCTACGCTTGGGTGGTTCGGAGGTCCCTTCGTCGTCCGCTATAGCTTTAACGACTTTCTGAACGCTCGCCATTAACAACTCTGCGGCACCTTCGTCCAAGTCATCCAAAGCGAGTTGATCAAACATATCGTCTGAACTCGAAGAGTCGCCCGACATCTTGCAATTTTTTTAAAATAATATGATAGTTTGGAGAGGATTTTATGAAAAAAAGAGTGTGTGTTTGTGTAGAAGAGGGTATTGTTATATGTATATATATATATATATATATATAATAAATTTTTTTTAAATATAGCCGTTAAAGCCAAGCCAACGGTCAAATTTTTTTTTTTTTTAAAACGGTCACATGCCCTAGCCAATCAAACAGTGCCACGCGTCCCAAATCAATGCCCCCACGCCGGTGACTTCCCCCCGCCCCCCTCCACGCCATACCGGCGGCGGTGTCCCCCCCCCCCCCCCCCCCCGCACCCCCCACTCCGGATAGCCTAAGCCTACAAAGTAAAAATATAAGAAAAACCACAAACTCTAAGAAAGCTAATATTTAATAATAAACCTTACAAAACTATAAGTTAGCTTTTTTGTTTATTTAAAGTTATATTAAGTTAGCTTTTTTGTTTTATTATTCTGATTTTATTTTTCTTTCCTTTTATTTGGTTTAATGTTTGTTTATTTGTTTTAAGAAGCTTCTTTTTTATTTTTCTTAGTATTTGAATAACGTTTCTTTTAATGTATAAATATATCATTTTCAAAAATATATTTATAAAATAATATTTGTCAAATCCTCCATATACAAATTAAGATGGTTTTAGAAGTCAACAATCCATTTTATTTTCAGTTAACAAAAGTTCATCGCCGGCCAATACTTTGAAAGTTAAGACTGTTATAAGGAATTTCTTATATACAGATTATTGTCGGCCAACGAGTCAATATTTGAATTATTAAAATCTAATTCCCCAATACAAAACTTAATATGGACCCCAATTAGATTTTTTTGGTTTCGCCAATATTAAGAAAAATATATATATATATATATACACATTTACTTTTTGTTAAAAAATATACATTACTGATTAATCATTTTACTATACTACTTTTGTTTTTTTTTTTTTATAAAAATTATTGTCGTATTGTGGTTTTTAATATATGATTAACGAGTTTAAAGTATAGGAAAGGGGCCCAATTTTTTTGTCTCGCCCGAGGCCCAAATTTTTTATATCATTTTCGGGGACGGCACTGTACCCAAATTTAATGACATGCAAAAGTGTATGTCATAAGAAAAATGTCATATTTGGTAAAAAACTAATAGATTCTTGATGATTTTTCTGTGTGTCAAGAATTTTGCGTCATAAATTAAAAAGCATGACGTTAAAAAATTTGCGTGTCATTGTTTTGTGTCGCCAAAATTTTAAATTCCCTGCACACCCTCTCACACGCGCCTCGATAAACCCTCCCCCTCTCCATCTCTCTCTCTCTCATAACAAAACACCGGATCATCTCTCATCTCTTCGATCAATGATACAATTCCCTCTCTCATCTCTCTCTCTCTCTCTCTCTCTCTCAATGTTACGATTCCCTCCCACGACCACCATCGTGGCCACATAATTATCGTAATACAAATTAAACTAAACAACATCTGCAACCATTGTTTGTAGTGATTGTTGCAACTGTTATGGTCAAGCGTCTTTGTTTTCTTATAATATTGTGCATATTCTGGCCGGCAACAATTAGAGAAGTAGGTACTCATTAAAGAAAATCCACTTGTATGTATTCTCATAATATATGATGGATTACATTATTGATGATAGCAACATTTTGTCACAACCTTATAATATGGTTATTTTGTAGTACAAAATTTTATAATATCCATTGGCGATTAAAAAAAGATGTGAATCCAAAGTTTTCATAAACGAATAACCATAAGAATTTGTTTTTTTTTTCTTATGGATAACCATGTGGGTGTAATTAAGTATTTGCATGAGCATATAAAGGGTAGTAACTCAAAACCACTTAGTTTTCGTAGATTGTAGATTGTAATATATTTGTGTTTATAAGATTCTACATAAAGCTTTTACTTTTGTTATATTATTTTTAGTGTTCAAGCCTTTTCTTAGAATTAAACTCAATTGCTCACCCTACTTGTTCTAGATTCCGGTTTGTTTAAGAATAGCCCCTTGATGACATCATTCACTCTATCTTTGTTCTAGTTCTATTTATAAAGTAACTTATAGCTTAATTTGATACAAATATGAATTTGTAAGGTAGCGAATGCTGATTTTGATGATATTGTTGTAGGATGTGTATTGTGTGATTGATAGATTAGATTAGTTTATGTGGTTAGGTTAATAGGTGTCAGGTAGAGTAGTTATATATGTGCACGGATCCGGATCTTTGGAGTTGGTATGTGAAAGACTGAGTTTTGTTGTGTGTGTAGAGGAAGATTTAATGTTTGTTTTGATTCAATTATTAGTGTTATCTTGTTCATGTTTTTACACATATAAGTGATGGGAATGCAAAACAGGAAACATGGACTTCATTAGGAGAAATGTAGTATAAATTGATTTGGAAATATAAATTACTATGGGATAAAGACTATAATCATGGTTAATATTAGTACAAAAAAATGGATTAAAAACTTTATAGAAGGGGTTTTAAAATAAAATCTTCCTTTAGTTCTCTAAACAGGTTGACCCGGCCCTGGGAAAACCTGTTATAGACGGTGGTTAATGGTGGCTTAAAGAGAGATGGTTAAAGGATTAAGTTTGCTTTGAGGGTTAGGGTGTAGGAGAAAACATGTATTTGGTTTGAGTGGTTCTTATTTAATAAGGATGGTTGTGTTTTATATGGGTTTCCAATGTGAAGAAAAATAAGGGTATAGATATTTTTAGGTGAATTAGATGATCACTGAGAATGCGATCGCTGAAATAACCACAAAGGATGTGGAAGTTAGGCAGGTAATCATAACTTTGATGTCGTTTATACATGGCTTTTAGAAATATAGTACTTAGATGTAGTGATATTTTATTGTAATTATTAGTGGCTAAAATATGAATCAAATACATAAGGGACTAATATAATTGAGATGGTAGCGTATTAGTTGGTTATAGGGGATACGGTAACTGTCGAAATGGTAGTTTTCCTTTGCAGCCGTATTTGGTTGAGGTTTTTTTTTTTTTTTTTTTTTTGTAAATCATATATTGAAAATTTTATTACATCATATTAGATTTTTCAACACCGGGACGCTCCCGATGTATAAACTAGTGTGCTATAAAAATATTAATTATACAGTCAAGTTTATGAAGTGAATATGGGACTGCACTTTATTGCAAAGTTGTATAGTGGGCCTAGGCTGCCTGGAAATGTATTTAACTATTAAAATGGTTAATCCAATACTTTGAAATTGATGGCCCAGTCCAGAAGAGCATATTTTTTGCTCTGGTTTTTATTTACGAGAATAGATTATTGAATTATATAAATTAACAAAAAAAAACGATAAAATCATGAAATCGTGCGAATAAAATCTTGGAACTGGCCTAGTAAAAAGAAAATTTAACTAGAGATGCAACCCTAAACCGACATCCCGAATTGGTTTTGGTTTGGAGCCGACCTAGAAAAAAGCGGATGGAACTAGAGATGCAATCCTAAACTGACGGCATGGCCCGACCCGACCGAATTGGTTTTTTGTGCACCACTAAAAAGCAGATGGAACTAGAGATGCAACCCTAAACCGACAACCCAAATCGGTTTTGGTTTGAAACCGACCTAGAAAAAAGCGGATGGAACTAGAGATGCAATCCTAACCTGACGGCACGACCCAACTCGACCTGAATCGGTTTTTTGTGCACCACTAATTAAGGTTGCCATCACAACTAAAGGCAAATCATGGGGTAGACCGAATGGGAAAAACGGGTCAAATCATCCACCAAGATCTGATAAAATACAATGTACTATGTTTTAGGATTGGACACATTCAACGATTGTTAAATAGTGTACATCAACCATAACGATGATAGAAATCGGCCCTGTATTGCATCTATGCGACTTGGTTATTGGATGAACATTGTTTGATTGTTGAGTATGCACATCGCTGATGTGCAGGGACTCGCAAAACAGGAAACAGAGGGTGGGAAATGAGAGAATATGCACACACTTAATATTATTTCCACATAATACAAATGATACATGTTTGGGGTATTTATACCCATACAAATAGCGGTTAATTAACTAACTAAAGTAACCGACATGACTAACCATAACCGACAATAATAATACAGACATAATGTTCTGTTTTGGAGGCAAACATCTGTTTGACTTTTTCCTTTGACTTTTTCATTTCTTGATTACAAACCCTCTAACAATCTCTCCCCTAATCAAGAAATGATAATCTTGTTTACTCTGTTCATGTTCATCCCTTTGTAGTCTTTCTTATCTTCTTCTTCTTGATTGAATTTGAACCATTCTTTTATATCTTCCAATCATTGATGCATAATAAGTCCTCACGACTAATCCCTTCTTGATCCACATGATCTTCTAGTGCTCCTTTGACTCGCCTGGTCCTAAGCATGATAAGGGAAAGATGGAAAACACCACGTCCATCTTCTTCTTCTAAAAAATGCATCTTTAATTCGACTTTTCGGGGCCTTCTGCCTTGTATCGAATTTCTTTGGGTTTGATCGCCTCTGTTCTTTAAAACCCTTTACTGAACACTTCTTTTTCTGTTCTGAAATGGTTCTTGACTGATTTCTGGTGTCTTTCTCTTTGCCGGAATATTTGGCTGGAAAACGGTTTCTTACCGTTTTTGTCTTTTACTGTGACATCCGTCACTTTTCTTTGTATTTTTTTTATATTTCTATGTACGTTAAAACCCCAATAAATACGACGTTGCGTTTTATCATTTACGTACGTTAAAAAAAATATTCTATTACATATTCGGGTTTACATAACCATACTATAAGTTTAAAACAACTCAAAAGTCGTCGAATAATTGCCAAAAAAAATAAAAGCTTGGGACGGGGTTCGAACCCGCGTCCCAAACCGGTTCAAATGCACACCACACCCAAACCAACTGATCTACCCAACACTTTGTCAAATCTTCTGCACGTTTTATTTTTATAACGTCTTGATAAATCCACAGTTGACTTGGAAAGTCAACTGTGGTGATCGAACACCACAATCAAAGCAATTGCACACATGATTGATCTTAATACGGCATGTTTGACTGATCCCCTGTCAATTACACGTCCTATACACGCTAATTGATGATTAATACATACCTATTTTACACCCACACACGTCATCGCATTCAATCCATGGTCAAACCATACCAAATCTTTAATCCGACCCTCACACTATAAATTGGACATCCCTGGTCAGTCACAACTCGCCGAAAATCTCCTCTCCACCTTCAATTTCTGTTAACGAACCTGCAATTGAAGCCTTTTTGATTGAGTTGACGTTTTTCTTTGAACGAGCCTTCATACCCGATTACGGGTTCTTGTAAGTTTTTTTTTTCTGGGTTTTACTCTTCGGCACATGACGAACAATAGCCCCAAGAATCCAGGGGCTATTGGTCTCTAATTTTTGTGATTGAAGGATTAGGGCTCGATTGGTAGAAATTGGGGAAGAACACGATTATCAAACAGTGTATAAGATTTTTGAAAACGAAAACACAACAACCAAACTGATGTAGCTCAGTTGGTTTACACGCGTGGATTAGGATCTGAACCGGCCTTTGGCCAAGGTTCGATCCCCACAAACAACACTTATTTTTTTTCATTTAAACCATTTATACAATTAAGCCTATATAATTAAGTTTAACTCGTTCTCAGGGTATGGCTCAGTTGGTGGCCACGCTTGTGATAAAACCCGAACCGGCCAGAGGCCCGGGTTCGATTCCCGTAACCAACAAACATTTTTTTTGCCATTTTTATAAACATACTTAATATATTAAATCTTTTAAAATAGTTTTTAAATATTAAAAGTGGCTTATAAGTTCTACAAAAATTACTGTATGATCTTCTAATGGTAAAGTTCATTTTACAATTTTTAGTTTTTCAAAAATAATTTATTTAATATATGTTATTAATAATACAAGTTTATTCATTTATAATTATAAAATTTAATAAAAATATCTAAATGATTTTATTAAATCCCACAAAAATTATTCTAAACTTGTATAGCCTTAAACATTTCAGAAATTATTTTTATTTCAGAAAAACCATTCATTTTATATTTTTAATTAATTTTTGTTAGTTTTAATCATAAATAAATCATAATAAATTCATTTTTCAATATTTTTGCACCAAAATTTTATATAAATTATTTCTATTTATTTAGAACTGAAATACAAATTTTAATTCAGAAATTCTTTAATTTTAATATTTTTAGATATTAAAGTTATATTTTGTCAATTTGAAATAAATAGATTAAATATTCTATTTTCAAGGATATAATTTTATAAAAATTATTTTCATACTTAAAACTTTATATTGTGACCATCTTTAACTTAAAATTTACAAAAAGACTTTTATTTATTTATTTATTTATTAAATTTCTTATATTTAATAAACAATTTGATTATTAATAAAATAAATACTTATCCCCAATTCGAAACCCTAGAAATACATGTATCCTAGAATTATTTCCCTTACACGTTATCAAATTCTTTAGGTTGATCATTTGGGGTAATCTCAATTCAAATTTCGTTGTCCGGTTAAATCTCAAGCTATTACGTGAACAGTGAGTACTTCCTATCCCCTTTTTGCTTTTATTCATTTTTGGGGTGTTACATGTACACTATTACAAATTACAAATACAAGTTTACATTTTCAAAATACAATTCTAGTACTATGTGCAATTGCTTACAACGTGCTTTATGCTTAGACAATACATGTGGAATACATTTGTACTTAGTGAAATCATTAACATGGTACAAGCCGACCTTAACATTGGATAGCGCTATTTGGATTGACAACCCGCCTATGTTGATTCTCCCCCTTTTTCATCGGAGAATCCGTGACCATTGTTAAGTTATTATCTATTTATTGGATGAGTATACCGCCGTTCATTTTGTACATTATACAGTCACAGGATTGATTTCGCTCATTTGTATGATACATAGTTTACATATTTGCACTGTAGCTTGCACTTGAATTGTATATCTTTTCAACTTACTATATATATTAAAACTGGGAATGCTCACCAACATTTCATATGTTGACCAAACCTATTTTTGTACATGTTTCAGGTGCAGTTTGATCTAGTGCTTTAGCAAGGGACTTTTAGTGCTTTAATTTAATCAGTTATTTCAATATTTACATTTCCTTTAGACATTGTATTTTCCATTTCCATGTAAGACAATTTTGGCTTATTCAATAATATTTACATTTTAGTACCATGTGCTTTTGAACAATCGTCACTACGTGACACGTCGATGATTCCGCCATCGGTTGGGGTGTTACAGATTGGTATCAGAGCCATGGTTATAGGGAACTAGGTTATTAGATGAATTGACCTAGACTATAACCAAATTTCAACTTTCAGGTACTACATTTCCTAATTTATCATTCCCCTCATTCCTCTCTACTTTCCATCCCTCAATCTTTCCCCTTCTTCTCCATTTCTCCTCATCTTTCATCATGGTGTATAGAGATGGTGTCCTACAAGGAGTGGAAAGACTACTTCATCATGGAGCGGGAGCAGTACCTTTCATGAAGACACTCTTAGGCATAATGCCTACTCTTATTTTTTGCTCCTTCAAAGTTGTTGAACTTTAATGAGTGTGATGAGGACACGTGCAATCTGGAAGGGTGGATGCCTGTACACTGGGTTTTCTAGCATAGGCAAGCATAGCGCATAAATCCATTTACGGACCTGTTATGCTTACCTGGGGATTCCTGGAGTGAGTGTCCACTTATAGGCTAAAGCATGTCTTCTTTGATCACCATTGGGCTCAATTCCTTTGAAAAGTCAACGTTCTTGTTGGGCTTTACAGCTAGACAAGGGCAATCCAAGCATTTTATGCAACTTTTTCAATGATACACTCTTATTTCACATACAATATCTTGTATTCATAATCATTTGTACAATTATACACTTACATTTTATAATCTCATAATTTTTCATTGACTGCCTTGTAGATGTCTGCTCTCCGCATGCTCCGTGATGCTAGCCAACGCACTGTTCGTGCTTTTGGACAACGTTTTGACCGTCGCCTCGCTTCTCTAGTTGTTGAGCAAATTGCTGCAGTGATCCCAAATCTTGTTAGTGAGTTAACCCAGAACAGCAACAGTGCTAACACAGAGGGTGCAACTCAATTTCGGTGTACTTTCAAACACTTCAACTCATGCAACCCCACAAAGTTTACTGGTGAGAAGGGTGCTACTGGCCTCCTCCAATGGTTTGAAAGTATGGAAAGTACCTTTGTGAACAGCGAGTGTCCTGATGACCTCCGCGTTCGCTATGCTACCAGTGTCCTTCAAAAGGGGGCGCTAACTTGGTGGAATGGCGAAAAGCGCAATCGGGGCGCTGATGTTGCTTTATCTTTGACTTGGGCTGAGGTTAAGGAACTCATGATCGCCAAATTCTGCCCTAGGAACGAAATCAGGAAACTAGAGGAAGAGTTCCATGGGTTGAAGCTAGACAGTGGTGAAAATCTTGCGTACAACACTCGATATCATGAACTCAGCATATTGGTTCCACACATGGTTACCCCGGTCTCTCGAGCAATCGAGAAATATATCGAGGGATTACCTGACCTAATTCAAGACGTAGTCACTGGAAGCAGACCCACTATGGTGGAAGAAGCCATCCAGCTTGCAGCCTCCTTGACTGACAAGCACGTGAAAAAGGGAAATCTGGTCAGGAAAGGAACCAAGAAACCAGCTGAGAAGACCCCCATCCCTACTACTGAATCATCAAGAGTTGCTGTAGACAATACCGATTCCAACACTAGGAAGCGGAAGTCCAGAGGTAGAAACTACGCTGTTGTAGCCCCAGTAACTCAGGCTCCAATAGCCCAGGCTCCAATGGCTCAGGCTCCTCCTGTTAAGAAGGTTTATAGTGGGAACTTACCCAAGTGTGCCACCTGTCAGTACCATCACCCCTCAAATTTTCCTTGTCGCCACTGTGCCACCTGTGGTAGGTACGGTCATGTAGCTACCACGTGTCGATCAGTGCTTCGACCTCAACCAATCAATGCTCAACCAGTTAACCCTCAACCAGCCAACCCTCAACCAGCTCGCCAAAACCCACAACCAATAGCATATGGTCGAGCTTGCTTCAATTGTGGTGATCCAAACCACCTTAGAAATCAGTGTCCAGCACTTGTCCCAGCAAACCGTGCAACAAACCCAGTGGCTCGTGGTAGGGCTTTCAACATCAATGCAGCAGAAGCCCAGGAAGCAAATGATGTGGTGAATGGTACGTTTTTACTTGATGGTCATTATGCTTCGATTTTATTTGATACTGGTGCGGATAAAAGTTTTGTGTCGTTAGCATTCGAACCTTTATTATCTCACACTCGCTCTAGATTAGGAGCGCCTTTCACTGTCGAAGTCGCGGATGGTAAACCCATCTCAATCGATTCCATCATCCAGGGTTGTACTCTTAGCCTTAACGAACATGACTTCACCATTGATCTCATACCCATGAAATTGGGAAGCTTTGATGTTATCGTGGGTATGGATTGGCTTTCTAAACATCATGCTGAAGTTGTCTGCTTTGAGCAATTTATTCGGTTTCCTCTCGCATCAGGTGACTTTTTACGGGTTTATGGTGAGAAACCATCCAGTGGTCTTAAACTCATGTCCTGCACTCAAGCACAAAAATATCTACGTAAGAAATACGTAGCTTTCTTGGCCCATATCGTGGAAAAGAAAGGTAAAGACAAGAGTATCCAAGATGTTCCTGTTGTTCGTGAGTTTCCAGAAGTCTTTCCTGATGACTTACCTGGACTACCACCGGTGCGTCCTGTTGAATTTCGTATTGACCTTGTACCTGGTGCCACGCCCGTTGCAAAATCTCCATATCGTCTTGAACCTTCCGAGATGCAAGAACTTGCGAGTCAACTTCAAGAGTTGGCAGACAAGGGTTTCATTCGTCCCAGTTCATCACCTTGGGGAGCTCCAGTCTTATTTGTAAAGAAGAAGGATGGTTCTTTCTGAATGTGTATCGATTATCGTGAGCTTAATAAACTCACCATTAAAAACCGGTACCCTTTACCCCGCATTGATGATCTCTTTGATCAACTTCAAGGTTCGACTTGCTTCTCAAAGATCGATCTTCGTTCGTGATATCACCAACTTCGAGTTCATGAAGACGATATTCCAAAGACAGCTTTTCGTACACGCTATGGTCATTACGAGTTCATGGTTATGCCTTTTGGACTAACGAATGCACCCGCTGTCTTCATGGATCTCATGAATCGCGTGTGCAAACCCTTCTTGGATAAATTCGTAATCGTTTTCATTGATGACATTCTCATTTACTCCAAAACTAAATCAGCCCACGAACAACACCTTAGACAAATTTTGAGTCTTTTGAAGAATGAACAACTGTATGCCAAATTCTCCAAGTGCGAATTTTGGCTTAAGGAAGTTCAATTTTTGGGACACATTATCAGTGATAAGGGAATACACGTGGATCCAGCTAAGATTGAGGCTGTTAAAAATTGGATTACACCCAAGTCTCCCACGGAAGTTTGCTCTTTTCTTGGCTTAGCGGGTTATTATCGTCGTTTTATTCTCAACTTCTCCAAGATTGCATTACCTCTCACTTCTTTGACCCACAAAGATAAACCATATGTATGGGGACCCAGTCAAGAAGAAGCATTCCAGACATTGAAGCAGAAACTGTGTGATGCTCCAATCCTCACTTTACCTGACGGCAATGAGGATTTCGTGGTTTATTGTGATGCCTCTAACCAAGGTCTTGGTTGTGTTCTCATGCAACGGGGCAAGGTTATAGCATATGCATCACGACAACTGAAAAACCATGAGAAAAATTACACTACCCATGATCTTGAACTCAGAGCGGTCGTTTTCGCACTTAAGATTTGGCAGCACTATTTATATGGTACAAAATGTGTGATCTTCACTGACCACAAGAGTCTTCAACACATTTTCAACCAGAAAGATCTGAATATACGACAACGACGATGGGTCGAGTTGTTGAACGACTACGATTGCGAGATTCGCTACCATCCTGGCAAGGCGAATGTTGTAGCCGATGCCCTTAGTCGTAAAGATCATGCCCAACTTTATTGTGCTCAGGTCCAGTCTGATATCAAACTCCGCATCATTGAAGCCCAACATGTCTCTGTTACTGAAGGCAACATGTACGATGAAATGTCGTGTGGAGCCGAAAATCAGTTGGAAACCAAAAATGGTTTACTTTATTTCATGAACCGTCTTTGGATCCCTGATCGTGACAACCTGCGTACCTTCCTCATGGACGAGTCTCATAAGTCTCGTTACTCCATTCACCCTGGTGCAGATAAGATGTATCAGGATCTGCGTACCTTGTATTGGTGGCCCGGTATGAAGAAAGACATAGCTCTTTATGTGGCTAAATGCCTTACTTGCTCCAAGGTCAAAGCTGAGCACCAACGTCCATCTGGTTTACTTGTGCAACCAGAAATCCCAGTATGGAAGTGGGAGAACATTGCTATGGACTTCATTACGAAGCTTCCACGCACCCCTCGTGGTCATGACATTATTTGGGTCATTGCGATCGATTGACCAAATCTGCTCACTTCCTACCCATTCGTGAGACCTACACAGCTGAGAAACTGGCTAAAATCTACATCATTGAGATTGTCAGCCGTCATGGTATTCCTCTAGACATTATTTCCGATCGTGATAGCTGGTTTACTTCTCGCTTTTGGCAGACATTTCAGTCCGCACTTGGTACACAACTGAATCTTAGCACGACTTATCACCCACAGACGGATGGTCAAACTGAACGAACCATCCAAACATTGGAGGATATGCTTAGAGCGTGCATCATCGACTTTGGTGGTAATTGGGACACGCATTTACCTTTGGTTGAGTTCTCGTATAATAACAGCTACCATTCCAGTATTAACATGGCACCGTTTGAGGCACTTTATGGTCGCAAATGTCGTTCCCCTGTGTGTTGGAGCGAGGTTGGTGAAACACAAATCACCGGTCCCGAACTAATACAGGAAACGACAGACAAAATTCTTCGCATTCGTGAGAACTTGCAAGTTGCTCGAAGCAGACAGAAGAGTTATGCCGATCAAAGGCGCAAGCCTCTAGAATTTCAAGTCGGAGACATGGTACTTCTCAAGGTTTCACCTTGGAAGGGTATATTTCGATTTGGAAAGAAAGGGAAACTTGCACCACGGTTTGTAGGCCCTTTTAAGATCCTTGAGCGAATTGGGAAGGTGGCTTACAAGCTCGATTTACCACCAGAGCTCAGTAATGTCCATCCAACGTTTCATGTGTCGAACCTTAAGAAGTGTTTGGCTGAAGATAACCTCCATGTTCCTTTAGAGGACATTCAGATTGACGAGTTGATGCGCTTCGTAGAAAAACCTGTGGAGATTATGGATCGAGATGTCAAGACACTTAAGCGAAGCCGAATTCCAATTGTCAAAGTTCGTTAGGAATCCAAACGAGGCCCAGAGTTTACTTGGGAGCGTGAGGACCAAATGATGTCGAAGTATCCTCATCTTTTTCCAGAGACTACCACTTGAAGGAATTTCGGGACGAAATTTCTAAAAGTAGGGGATGCTGTGACATCCGTCACTTTTCTTTGTATTTTTTTTTATATTTCTATGTACGTTAAAATCCCAATAAATACGACATTGCGTTTTATCATTTTCGTACGTTAAAAAAATATTCTATTACATATTCGGGTTTACATAACCATACTATAAGTTTAAAACAACTCAAAAGTCGTCGAATAATTGCCAAAAAAATAAAAGCTTGGGACGGGGTTCGAACCCGCGTCCCAAACCGGTTCAAATGCACACCACACCCAAACCAACTGATCTACCCAACACTTTGTCAAATCTTCTGCACGTTTTATTTTTATAACGTCTTGATAAATCCACAGTTGACTTGGAAAGTCAACTGTGGTGATCGAACACCACAATCAAAGCAATTGCACACATGATTGATCTTAATACGGCATGTTTGACTGATCCCCTTGTCAATTACGCGTCCTATACACGCTAATTGATGATTAATACATACCTATTTTACACCCACACACGTCATCGCATTCAATCCATGGTCAAACCATACCAAATCTTTAATCCGACCCTCACACTATAAATTGGACATCCCTGGTCAGTCACAACTCGCCGAAAATCTCCTCTCCACCTTCAATTTCTGTTAACGAACCTGCAATTGAAGCCTTTTTGATCGAGTTGACGTTTTTCTTTGAACGAGCCTTCATACCCGATTACGGGTTCTTGCAAGTTTTTTTTTTGTGGGTTTTACTCTTCGGCACATGACGAACAATAGCCCCAAGAATCCAGGGGCTATTGGTCTCTAATTTTTGTGATTGAAGGATTAGAGCTCGATTGGTAGAAATTGGGGAAGAACACGATTATCAAACAGTGTATAAGATTTTTGAAAACGAAAACACAACAGCCAACTGATGTAGCTCAGTTGGTTTACACGCGTGGATTAGGATCTGAACCGGCCTTTGGCCAAGGTTCGATCCCCACAAACAACACTTATTTTTTTTTTTCATTTAAACCATTTATACAATTAAGCCTATATAATTAATTACAATCCAGTTTAACTCGTTCTCAGGGTATGGCTCAGTTGGTGGCCACGCTTGTGATAAAACCCGAACCGGCCAGAGGCCCGGGTTCGATTCCCATAACCAACAAACATTTTTTTTTGCCATTTTTATAAACATACTTAATATATTAAATCTTTTAAAATAGTTTTTAAATATTAAAAGTGGCTTATAAGTTCTACAAAAATTACTGTATGATCTTCTAATGGTAAAGTTCATTTTACAATTTTTAGTTTTTCAAAAATAATTTATTTAATATATGTTATTAATAATACAAATTTATTCATTTATAATTATAAAATTTAATAAAAATATCTAAACGATTTTATTAAATCCCACAAAAATTATTCTAAACTTGTATAGCCTTAAACATTTCAGAAATTATTTTTATTTCAGAAAAACCATTCATTTTATATTTTTAATTAATTTTTGTTAGTTTTAATCATAAATAAATCATAATAAATTCATTTTTCAATATTTTTGCACCAAAATTTTATATAAATTATTTCTATTTATTTAGAACTGAAATACAAATTTTAATTCAGAAATTCTTTAATTTTAATATTTTTAGATATTAAAGTTATATTTTGTCAATTTGAAATAAATAGATTAAATATTCTATTTTCAAGAATATAATTTTATAAAAATTATTTTCATACTTAAAACTTTATATTGTGACCATCTTTAACTTAAAATTTACAAAAAGACTTTTATTTATTTATTTATTTATTAAATTTCTTATATTTAATAAACAATTTGATTTTTAATAAAATAAATACTTATCCCCAATTCGAAACCCTAGAAATACATGTATCCTAGAATTATTTCCCTTACACGTTATAAAATTCTTTAGGTTGATCATTTGGGGTAATCTCAATTCAAATTTCGTTGTCCGGTTAAATCTCAAGCTATTACGTGAACAGTGAGTACTTCCTATCCCCTTTTTGCTTTTATTCATTTTTGGGGTGTTACATGTACACTATTACAAATTACAAATACAAGTTTACATTTTCAAAATACAATTCTAGTACTATGTGCAATTGCTTACAACGTGCTTTATGCTTAGACAATACATGTGGAATACATTTGTACTTAGTGAAATCATTAACATGGTACAAGCCGACCTTAACATTGGATAGCGCTATTTGGATTGACAACCCGCCTAGGTTGATTCTCCCCCTTTTTCATCGGAGAATCCGTGGCCATTGTTAAGTTATTATCCATTTATTGGATGAGTACACCGCCGTTCATTTTGTACATTATACAGTCACAGGGTTGATTTCTCTCATTTGTATGATACATAGTTTACATATTTGCACTGTAGCTTGCACTTGAATTGTATATCTTTTCAACTTACTATATACATTAAAACTGGGAATGCTCACTAACATTTCATATGTTGACCAAACCTATTTTTGTACATGTTTCAGGTGAAGTTTGATCTAGTGCTTTAGCAAGGGACTTTTAGTGCTTTAATTTAATCAGTTATTTCAATATTTACATTTCCTTTAGACATTGTATTTTCCATTTCCATGTAAGACAATTTTGGCTTATTCAATAATATTTACATTTTAGTACCATGTGCTTTTGAACAATCGTCACTACGTGACACTTCGATGATTCCGCCATCGGTTGGGGTGTTACATTTACATCTGTTAATGGCCCTTCTTGACTGCGTTTTCTGATCAATTTATGTTAATAACCAAGTATGAATCAAACATACACTCACTGATGTTCGATTTTTGGAATCTGGATAATCTTCTGATAACTTTGCAAAAACAGGGGATCGTTTTTTTTTTCCACAGGTTTCTTTCTTCTTCTTCCTAGTATTTTTTAACGTGGCGCTCTGATACCATGATAGAAATCGGCCCCTGTATTGCATCTATGCGACTTGGTTATCGGATGAACATTGTTTGATTGTTGAGTATGCACATCGCTGATGTGCAAGGACTCGCAAAACAGGAAATAGATGGTGGGAAATGAGAGAATATGCACACACTTAATATTATTTCCACACAATACAAATGATACATGTTTGGGGTATTTATACCCATACAAATAACAGTTAATTAACTAACTAAAGTAACCGACATAACTAACCATAACCGACAATAATACAGACACAATGTTCTGTTTTGGAGGCAAACATCTGTTTGACGTTTTCCTTTGACTTTTTCATTTCTTGATTACAAACCCTCTAACAAACGAATGTTTTAAACTAATTATAGCATCTAGATATCATAAACTATAGATCGACGTGGGACTCATCTCTTTTCAAATCTAGATATAGAAATTACTACAACTTCAAACGTTACTTTCAAACTTATATTATTATATTACTATAATTAATTCAACTGCTTCATTCGTTTGTCTCGTATAACTTTTAAACTATAACCTTTTACTAACTTTCAAATATACTTTTAAGACGAGCTAATTTTTATCTACGCGTCAAACTAAGTTCCATTAAAAACGAAGTAGGATCAAATATAATATCTTTTGTTCATATGACTAAGCGGTCTCTTATAATACTAACGGCTCGACTAAATTCTTATATCTCAAATAATCGTACTATTCACGACTAGATCATATGATACTCATGACATAAATTTCATAAGCATTTCTATTTTATTTGATCACAAAATGGGGTGTTACAATATGCAATATAAAGTAAAACTTAAAATTGTGTTTGTTAAAAGCAATCAAAACTTGTGTTACCATTTTTTAACAAACCTAAATCGGTTCAGGTTGAAATCGGATCGCAACACAAAAATCTCAAACCTACGCTAAACTACTGGCTTGGGTCGGGCCCAAACTAGTTTTTGGGCTATGGTATTTGAAGTCCAGTCATAATAACCTTAACATTTCTGTCACCACTAGATACAAAATATAATAATTAAAAGCAATATATTCAAATCCACTAATACTTAAGGGTCTTTTAGGTATATACTCTATATAAATGGACCAAACTTGTAACAAAATTATTAATGTAAACAATGTCTGCATAAAAAAACTTCGAATTCTTCCGTTGTTTGTTGAAGAAGACATACTCTGATTTCTGCAACTTATTAATTAATTCAGGTTACCTCTCTCTTTCTCGTTCCTGTTTACACAAACATCTGAGCTCCAATTTCTAATTGTTATGCATATAATATGTATATGTATTTTTCCCTATGTCTTCTAGGGTTTGCAGCTTTCTTCCTGATTTAAACCCTAATTTGTTGTAAATTGGTAACTTATGTTATGTTTAGCTAATTGTGGTTTGGATGTGAAATAAGTTGTGTTTTAGCTTCTGAATTGATATGGTTGTTCATACTTGTCTTAGAGCCTAATTTGATGTCAAATTTGTTTGTGCTTTAGTTTTTAACCGTATTGATATCAGTTAGTTACGTTACGTGTGAGTGGATCAATGCCGATAAATAGACTAATTAAGGCTATTATGCATAAGTTTCTTTCCTTAGAATTATGATAGCACCAGCCTTTAGTATAAATAGTTATAGGGGTCGATATTACTTTGTTTCTAAATTATATCCGTATCTAGCTTGGTTTAAAAAAGCGCGCCTCGCACAAAAGCGACGAGGTCTAAGCGCATCGCGCAAAGCGTGGGTTTTCGTACCCGAAGCGCGCACTAATTATATATATTTTTTTACATATCCCATTTGTTTTTAACTTCATTTACCCAAAATATAGCAATAAATAAGGTATTTATGTGATTTTAACTATATGTACAAGCCAAAAACACCAAGGTACAACATTTTTATGCATAAAAAATACCCTGTGTACCTGGGGCGCGTGCCCCAGGAGAAAAGCGACTGAAATTTGACAAACAAGCGCCTGAGGTACGCGCCTTTGGGAAATTGGGTAGGCGCAAAGCCCTCAGGCGCTCTTTTTAAAACCCAGGTATCTAGTAACTACCTTCCCCGTTCCATATAAAGTTTTTGACGAATCTTTCTACTCAACCAGTCAACTGTTTTGTAAAACCAAAGAGATATTGCCATGCATATATCATGTAGTTGGTAAAGCGGTGGGTTGCGTAACGGGTCAAATGGGTAAAGTCTTATGCGGTCCAAATGGATTGGAATTGTAATAAAATAATATATTCTGTCAAAAATATAGAGCAACTTGTTGATTTAGGAGTGTTTTTTTTTTTAAAGAATTTGAAATCAGTTTGGACAACTTGTTGACCTCTTTGGCATGTTTCCTTTCTTGCCAAGTCGTAAAATTTCGCCCATTCAACAACTCTAATATCACAAACACGTTCTTATTTCACATTCCCTATATTGGTGTATGCAATCATGCAGTATTTTGTATACAGTTTCTAGGATAATTCACAATAAGGTCAATGGAAGAATCAACTCAGAGAAGAGAACGACTAAAAGCTATGCGTTTGGAAGCTTCAAAGGAGGATGCGGCTAATAATAATGATCATTCAGCTGTTAGTCTCTCAAATCCGTTACTTGATTCCACAACTAACTCTGAAACTCAGGCGCAGACGACTTCTCAAAGCTTTAATTATTACACCAACCCAATGGCTGCGTATTCTGGCAACAAGCAGAGGAGCCAGGTCAGCCCTCAGATATCACAGAATTTTTCATCCACTCATCCAAGTAATAACATATTGCCATATTGCTGTCACATAATTTTAGAATTTCTTATGTGTGGTATCTCGTTTTGTGCTATATTATATTCTAAATTTCACTGTATGAACGTTAAAGTTTACATCTTTGCATGACTTATTGGGGCTTAAACAGATAATAATTGAATATGTGTTTTGTTAATTGACTGTGTAAGATGATTAGATTGGAGGCATAATACTTATGATAGTGTCACGATACAAGTACTATAAATTGAAAATCTATGATGCTATGTTTTTATATATGTAGCGATATGAAATATACGACTCAAAACGGGTCGGATTTACTTAATATTTCTGTCCATTTTTGTGGCTTTAATCAACGAATCAAATGTGATTACAAAAACTATATTATTGCAGTAACCTCTGAATTTTTGAGTGATTGACTTAGGAGGTTTCATGCATTACAAATACTCTTTAAGCAACTTTTAGCTTTTTTGACCCATTCCCTTTAAGCCATTAAAAAAAACATTATTTTACACATTTAAATGAGTAAGTGGAATTGACCCAATCTTATGTAAATCTCCTTTCTTATTAATACACATTTAGAATTGCTTTATATCCATTTTCTTTATATTTTTGCATTGGATTAAATCGCCTTTCTTATTAATACATAATTATTTTTTTGGTTCAGCAGGGTCGCAGACCAATGAAACATTTCCCTCACCTTCCTTTCAACCCCATATAAACCACTCGCCCAATCCGCAAATGCAACGACAGGGATATTATGCACATTCTAACCCACCACAGAGTAGCAATTTACCCAACCCGAGTTGGAGAGGCAATAGTCCTCACCCTGGTGGCTACTATGGTCCAGGTGTCGGTTTTCCTAGCCCACAAACCCACTTCACCAGTGGTTCAGGACAAGGCACCTACCCTAGTCCTGGCTCCGGTCCCCATTTAACCAACAGCCCAGGTCGTGGTTCAGGACAAGGAGGTTACCCTAATCCTGGACCCAACTTCAGAAATAGTCCCAACTACTCTAGCTCTGGTCCTAGTCCCCATTTCACCAACAGCCCAGGTCATGGTTCAGGACGCGGCTACCCTAGTCCTGGACCCAACTTCAGGAATAGCCCCAACTATGGCGTGGACCAAGGAGGGTACCCTAGCTCTGGTCCTAATCAAGGCAGAGGGTATGGGTTGGGGTTTGGGAACAACATGTCATCGGGTCCAAGTTCTGGCAGAGGGAGAGGCCGTGGGTCAGGACAGGTTGGAGGACGAGGGCGTGGCCATAATCATGTATCCGCAGAAGACCGGCCTGATCGTTTCTATAACAAGTCAATGGTGGAAGACCCTTGGATGTTTTTAGAACCTGTAATATGGAAGTCACTCAAAAAGCAGTGGTTTCCACCTTCACTTAATGCGAAAAAACCTCGAGTTTCAGAATCTCCAAGACAGTCTAGCTCGCAACCTAGCCTTGCTGAAATTTTGGCTGCATCGTTTAATGAAGCTGCAGACGATGAACCCAATGCAGAATGATTTTTCTAGGATTATATTTGGATTTGTTTATGGAGGTTGAAGTGATCCAATGGTGTCATGTGGTTCAATCTTATATATTTTTTCTAGTTGGTTTTGTTATTTAGGAATAAGAGTTTGTAACCAAGTTTATATGAGCATTTTCGGTTTTCGTGTTTCATTTGAGTTTGGTGTGCCGCATGTGAGCTTTTTTAGGTGAGACGATGATATTACACAAGCTTAAATAAGCATGGGCAAATGGTTGCTCGATTGTGGTGTGGAGGTGGTGGCAGCAGCTATGCTGAGAGCGCCTATGATGAGAGCGGCTATGATGAGGGTGATGATGACAGTGGTGAGGGTAAGAAAAATTATTTTTTGGCTCAACTCGTTCACAACTTAAAGAATGTTAATCCCTCCACATATAAAAAATCATACTCAAAAAGAAAAATGTTATGGGTTTCAACAAGCTGAACGGTACATCAGCATTTTGTTAGGCTGTGCGTTGTGGTTTAACGAAACGCCCATCATGTAGACAATGGTTTTTAACTAATCTACTCTTTAAATATCTATGGTTTAACTAATTTAAAAAAAAAAAACTGTTGATGGGCAGTTGAGCCAAATGGGCCACACACAAATGAATCAGAAGATTAAAACTGGACCTTCTTCCCTCCGTTGTGTTGGGCCGGCACCTAAAAGTCGGACCATTTTTTAAAGAATGGTATGATTTGATTACAAATTAAAAATCTGAACTCCTATATTTTTCTCAACTATTTTAAGAAGGATTTTATATGGATTGTTAAAAGTAATAATATACTTTTTAATTTAGTCTAAACTTCGCACAATAAACATTTGATATAAATTTGTGTATTTAAGGATGTACTTGCAATTTTATATCGTTATAGATTAATGAAAGTTATGCGTTAATCATGTCATATCTTTGGAATAATATTTGGAATTAGAAATGCCTTCACGATAAGCATACTAGGAGTTTTAAATTCTGTGAATCGACCAGAATTTAGAAATGCCTTCATGTCATATAAATTCTGTGCTCCAGTGGGGTTGTCCCTCTATGTGAATCGACCATGCAAGCCCTCATTGATAAACACCCAGTGGTGCCGCCTCCATCTTTTCCGTTTAACCCCATCACCCAACCCGCTCTATCTGTAGATAGGGATTGTGTGCTCAAATGTATCCGATCTTTCCCTAAAGGGACGTCTTGCGGTAGGGATGGGATACGGGCCCAACACCTGTTGGATGCTATGGGTGGCGAAGGCTCGGTCACTTCCTCGGGCTTGCTCGCGGCCATTACTGAAGTTGTCAACTTATGGCTTGGGGGGGCCTGCCCTAAGGCACTTGCTGGTTTTGTTGCCTCGGCCCCCCTCACCCCCTTATTGAAGCCCGATAATGGAATTCGACCTATTGCTGTGGGGGGCATTTGGCGGAGGTTGGTTTCTAAGGTGGCAATGAAGAAGGTTCGGAAAGACATGGCCCAGTACCTAGGGGATTTTCAATTTGGAGTAGGGGTACCTAATGGGGCAGAGGCGGTGCTTCACAGTGCCAACAGATTCCTGAATTCTTTTCATGTGGATGGGTCCTTGGCTCTGCTTACAGTAGACTTTTCCAATGCCTTCAACATGGTCGACCGCACAGCCTTTCTTCAAGAGGTCCACCAGCGATGCCCGTCTATCTATCCGTGGGTCCAGTTCCTTTACGCCCAGCCTGCTAGGCTGTATGTGGGTAATGATTGTATTGGGGCTACCACCGGAGTGCAGCAAGGAGATCCTTTGGGGCCCCTTCTCTTTGCTCTTGCCTTACATCCTCTCATCATGCGGGTTCAGGAACACTGTAATCTCCCGTTCCATGCTTGGTATTTGGATGATGGGACGATTATAGGCAACGCAGCTGCGGTTGCTAAGGCTTTAGACATTATCAATGTGCATGGGCCATCTCTAGGGCTTCATCTCAATATTAAGAAAACAGAGGTCTTTTGGCCGACGTGTGACGGGTTGAAAAACCAGGAGGGGCTTTTCCCGACAGGGATTGGTAGACCTAAGAAAGGGGTTAAGCTCCTTGGTGGGGCTGTTAGCCGAGATCCTGCCTTTATCGGGGAGTTGGCAGGGCGGCGGGCTACGAGTGCGGTTGCCCTCATGAAACTACTGCCCCGCCTTAGAGATCCCCAGAGTGAACTCCTACTGCTCAGGTCATGCATGGGGGTCGCTAAGTTACTTTTTGGGTTACGAACTTGCCAACCCCACTTCATGGTGGATACGGTATCCCTTTTCGATGATGGTCTCCGCGAAGCTATTGAAGATATAGTTGTGTGTGGCGGTCCCTTCTTCGAGGACCTCCAATGGCGCTTGGCATCCTTGCCGATGCGTTTAGGTGGTTTGGGCCTACTTTCAGCTCGAGATGTTGGGGTCTATGCCTTTGTGGCGTCCAGAGCTCAGTCTTGGGAACTTCAGGATCATATCCTCCGAAACAGTGGGGTCATTGGACTAGACCCAGACTATCAACAGGCGCTCGAACGCTTAAATGTCTATCTCCCGGATTTTGATATTGGCGGTTTTTCTAACAAGGACACCCCCCCCCAAAACCACAAAAAACTTTGGCGAATGCTCTTTTTAGCAAAACTGCTCAGAGCCTGGGAGAAGTTTTTGAGTTGTCCACTCGCCAGAAGGCGGTGATTGAATGCCTAAAGGGCCCTCATGCTCAGGATTTTTTGACCGTTATTCCGATTGAGGGTTTGGGTCAATGCATGTCTGCAGTAGAGTACAGGGCTATACTCAAGTACCGATTGATGATCCCTATGTACCCGGAAGATGAAACATGCCCCATCTGCCGTAAAATCTGCATGGATAAATACGGGGAGCATGCAATTCATTGCAAGGAGCTCCCTGGGTTCAAATATCGGCATGACTGGGTGAGAGATGTTTTGTAGGATATCTTGAGAAGAGCTGGGATCTCTGCCAAAAAGGAGGCCCCTGTTAACTTCCTCACAGACCCCACGGAGGGGAGATCCACCCTGCGACCAGCAGACCTGCTTGTCTTTGGTTGGGAGATAGGGAAACATGCCTGTGTGGACCTCACTGGGGTATCTCCGCTGGTTGGGTTACGGGAAACAGGGTTCGTAGCTAGGCAAGCATCAAGAAAGGCGGAATCAAAGAAAGTAGCCAAACATGCTAAAGCTTGTGCAGATAACCAACATGTCTTTATCCCTCTGGCTTTCGACACCTTTGGCTCCCTGGCACCAGAAGCTATTCGTTTCTTGACCAGGGTCCAACGGGTTGTCCACAGCAATGTTTCATCCCCAGGGGGGCAAGGTTTTGTCTTTAGTAGACTAGGGTTTGCAATTCAAAAAGGGGTGGCGGCGCAGCTTGTTGCCCGTCTACCTGCTATCATGATGTAACTTCCGTATTTTGTTTTAAATTTGTTTTGCAAAAATGGTAAATTGATAATTATGAATCATGATTAAGCTCCTAATCAATATAGTATTGTTTGGTTGAAGGAGCTGGAAACTTTTAGGTTAAGAGAAAAAGTTGTATATGGAAAGGCTACTAGTACTAGCGTTTAAGAAAAAACTCATACTAGCTACAAATTTGATGTAAAAGTACCTTAACAAATAGTTTCTTTTGCCAATATTTTAGATCTTAATTCCACTCATATTACCTTTTGTAATATATGGAACGACAAAGAATTTCAAGGTAAAAGTACCTAGGTTATAGAAATAGTTGAAATTGTTAAATCTTTGTTGTTTTTTTTTAAATAGGTCTAGATTGAATAATTTAGTATGGAGTGATTGGTGTAAGTTTCTGTTGAACATTTTGTGTTGTTGAGGTGCTTACGGTCTTTGTTGCGGTCTAGATTGACTAATCTAGTATAGAGTGATTGGTGTAAGTTTTCGTTGAACATTTCGTGCTGTTGAGGTGCCTGCGGTCCTTGCTTTGAGGACAGGAAGTGTGTTTTTAATGAAAGTGAATGTTTAAAGAAAATTAAAAAGCCAAGTTTCCTTTATTAGGATTTGATATCAAATTAAAAATGATTGATATAAAATTGGAAATGTGTAATTTTGAAACGTCTATTGTTTGGCTGACACGCCAACAATTTTGTTGGTATCTTATAATAGAGTAACATATTAACTTTTTTTTTCATACTAAAAAAGTCACTCAACCGAAATATGTATGAGCTTCTTGTCAACCCTGGGGGTGGGAGTTCGATTATGAGCTGACCCGGTTTTCATCCGACCGTTACTCCAGCGAAGTAACTCGTGTGGAGGCGGTATGGTTTTCGGGCGAAAGCCATTAACAACCCACACAACAGCCAGTGTAGACTCGGTTCAGACAACATAGACTGGAGTGTGTAAGGTCATGGCCTATCGATTAGGTGGGTGCAACCCATTCCATTTAAAAAAAGCCTACTTAAAAATTGTATTTATATGTGTTATATAAATAAATTATTTGCGGGTTTGTGTTCTACAATGTGAGAGTATCATAACGAACCACACTATGTTCAAAATAGAGCTAAAACGAATGATATAGTGATGCTTGAGAGCTGTATAAGTGGAACAATTAAAGATCAAGAAAATAGATTAAGTTTAGTTAACATGTCCCGTTTAGGTGGAATGACAAAACATAAAGTGTTATATAATAACTCAGTAAAGATCAAATAAAAATAGGCTTAACCTACTAACCATGATAAGTGAAGGGGGAATTTTTGTTTTGTTTTTTTTTTTGAAATTATTTTTTTTCCATATGTTAAACATGCTTTCTAAATGAATAATAAAAAAAATAATTTTTTTTAGCGTAATTACCCTACATCAAAATTTTTAAAAGATTTCAATACTAAAGTATATGCTTAACAATATGAAAAAATTTTTAAAAAAAATACCATCCTTCATTTGTCACGTTAAGAGTTATTTATAAAATAAGAACCATTTATAAAAGAACCTTATGTTTCTAAAACCAAACTAAATTAAAATTTTATCGTTCATGTATCAATCTATAATCATGGTATTCAACAAAGAAATAGATAAACAAAAATAATCAACCAAAAATTACACCATTAACCTTTAAATAGCTTTTACTTCTAATATAAAACTAACTAATATTAAAGAGAAGAACACATGTAAAAACATAGACCCATCTAGTTTCGTTCTTGCCTAAAAACATAGACATGAGTGGTTACAAAATAACGTATTTATAATCATACAAAAACAATTCCTTTTTTTTTTTAACAACAAATTTTATCACACCTTAATTCCACATCACCTTACATTTGCAAGTATTTAAACCCACAACCTTACATTTGTAAGGGGGACACCATACCACTAGACCAAGAGGTCATGGGTCATACAAAAACAATTCATGACAACAATGCATGATGTAAAAGGAAAAAGTTTTAAATCGATCGGATTGCAATTTTCCATGTAAATCCAATGCAAATTCGTTATGTAATGAAACGTGATTCGATTAATAAAACTTCAACCAGTAATGCTTCTATAACTTCTATTACCCTTTTTATAGAATTTACCTTTTTTTAGTACATAGCCAATTCTTCAGATCAATTGAAAAAAGATTGATAAGAAATTAAAAAGAGTAATTTTGAATGGATTATTGCTTACTTGATACGCCAATTATTCTTTTTTAACTCATCAAAGAGTAACGCATTACGCATGATTAGAAGATATTACTTAAGGGTATGGTTTTGTTATATAATAAAACAAAGTTTAACACTAATAAATTTATTCCACTTAATTTATAGTTAAATTTTCAAATTTTAGATGAAAAACAATTGAATACATTTTTAAATAAATAAGTGAAACAATCACTACAAGAAATTCAAGCAACTGGGACACAACAATAGATGCGACACGTAAAAAATCGCCTACATTGCTAATTTAAATTATGAGCCGTTAGATTGACGTCTCTACCGATACGGTCGGGAGGTCTTGGCCTTTGTACGGCGGAGGATGTGTCTGCATATGCCTTTGTGGCCTCTAGAGTTCAGTCCTGGAAACTTCAAGACCACATCTTACGAAACAGCGGGGTAGTGGGGATGGACTTGGATTATGAGCTTGCCTTAGACAACGTTCGCAACTCTCTTCCTGATTTAGATTTGGGCGGGTTTATAGATAAAGACACCGCCCCCAAAAAACCTCAAAAGATTTTGGCGAGTGCTTTTAACTGTAAAACCCTCCAGACTATGGGAGAGAAGTTTGCCATGTCTCCGCGCCAGAAGGCGGTGTTTGAATGCCTCAAAGTATCGCATGCTCAAGATTTCTTGGCTGTCCTTCCTATTGATGGACTTGGGCAACACATGTCAGCTGTTGAATATCAGGCTATCTTCAAATACAGGCTCATGATTCCCATCTTTCCGGTTGATGAGCCGTGTCCGGTGTGCAAAAAGGCATGTTTAGATAAGTTTGGAGAACATGCCCTTCACTGTAAGGAGCTGCCCGGATTTAAATACAGACATGATCTGGTCAGGGATGTTTTATGGGACGTCTTACGAAGGGCAGGGATTTCGGCTAGGAAAGAAGCCCCGGTTAACTTTTTGACAGACCCCCTGGAAGGGCGGTCCACCCTAAGGCCAGCGGATGTCCTCGTGTTCGGGTGGGCACAGGGCAAACATGCGTGCGTTGATCTTACACGGGTGTCTCCGTTGGTTGGACTGCGGGATTCTGGGTTTCTGGCAGGGCAAGCAGTGTTGAAAGCAGAATCCAATAAATTTGCCAAACATGAAGTTGCCTGTCTGGAGAACCAACACGTCTTTGTGCCCTTTGCCTTTGACACGTTTGGAGGTCTAGCGCCCGAAGCAATTCGGTTCTTGGAAAGAGTACAAAAGGTGGTGCAGAGTAACTCCCCAGCGACCAAGGACTCACGTTTTATTTTTAATAGAGTTGGTTTTGCTATTCAAAAGGGGGTAGCGGCGCAACTTGTAGCCCGTTTACCCGTCACTCACTTGTATTAAGTTGTTTGAAATCAAAATTAATACAAAAGTTGAGGGAAAAAAAAAAAATTAATCTTGATCAATAACTATCACTCAATCAACAAATCAATAAATAACTAAAACCAAATCATATCAAAACATTAAATACATGATGTAAATAGCAAAAGTTTTTTTATCAATGGGAACGTACGTATTTCCCAAATACGTCACATGCAAAAACGTTACAAAATAAAACGTTACATAACTTAAAAATCCATAAAAACCATTAAATTCCCCAAATGATAGTTTAGATCAAAAACCACTAATCTCCATAAACAAATGATCACAAATTAACAAAACAAGCTAACAGAAATTAACCATTAACCAACAATAGACGACAGTATACCTGAAACCACAACCGTAACTAGGGCTAGAAACATCACCGGAGCTTTATCTCCACCACTTGATTTATTATTCCCAGTATCCGCGGCTGGCACATCCGCGGGCGCTGGTCCAGATCCCGGAGCTGACGTTGGAGGCGCCGGTGGGGAATTCACAGGTGAAATTCCCCCTACCGGTGCTGGAGACGGCGCACTCGGTCCATGTACCGGCGCCTGACCCGGTACAGATCCAGGAACAGGAGCCGGTGCAGGGACAGGCACGGCTGGTGCCGGAGGCGAAGTCTCCGGCACCGGAACCGGACCAGCCGCACGGGGAACAAGAACATGATCGATTGTGAAAATACTTAACGGAACCGAATCGAGAACCGTGCTCACAACACGCGAGTAACCAACACCAGAATCAAGGATAAAACCATCACCATCACTCCTCACCGTTAGATCAAATTCCTGAACCAGGTTCGTGGCAAGCGTCCCAACCGGACTCTTCAACGTACCCAAACTAGCATGATTAACGAATACCGGAATCGCGTGATACAACAACATCGAAATAAAATCATTATTCGATAAGTTTCTAAAATCTGGCAATCCAGAAGCGTTAAACGCCTCATCTGACGGTGCAAACACCGTGAGCCCTCTTGGCTCAGTTGTTTCGTAAATGTCCAATACTCCTGTATCAGAAATTAATTTTCTGAATATTTTGCAGCCTGACTTGTCCAATAAGTGGCTGATGTTCGTATCTAACGGATGAGATTGGTTTAAAACGCCGGGTACTATGATTGGAGACGTGAGTTCAATCACGGAGATGTTGTATGGAATCTGCTTGACAGATTTGTAATACAATGCGTTGAGTTTTGATCCTGAACCTCCGGATCCGAATCCGACCTTACCTGCAACCAGTAAATATACATATTATAGAAACTAATCTCAAGATGTTATTGAAAATTAAAAAAAGAGTAACTTTGTAGAAATGTAACCAACTTTGTTACATGTTCCAATTAAGTCACTCAAACTTTTTTTGTCTCTAAAAAGTCACTCAAGTTTCATTTATTGTTTCAATACTATGTAATTATCAGGTTTCCAGGTTAAAGTGATGATGTGTCAGGTTTTAATATTTTTTAATAAATTTTTTAAATGTGTAAAATTTAAAATAATATATTTTTTTGAAATCTTCATTTTATAAAACCAACCTAATAAAAATAATATCCACATACGCATTAAAATGAAAGAAAAAAAAAGAAGGTGACCTGATGACCTGGTAATTACATAGTATTAGAACAATAAATGAAACTTAAGTGACTTTAGAGAGACAAAAAAAGTTTGAGTGACTTAATTAGAACACCAAGCAAACTTTTTTACATGACCATTTTCCGTTAATCACATCATAAATAGGGATGGCAACGGGTCGGGTATGGGTCGGGTTTGGCTAATACCATACCCATACCCGGTTATAAATTCCCATACCATACCCGTCCCATTACCCATCGGGTTTTTGTCGGGTATTACCCATCGGGTATAGAGCATACCCGCGGTATCGGGTATACCTGTTGGGTTTTTGTCGGGTATTACCCATCGGGTATAGAGCATACCCGCGGGTATCGGGTATACCTGTTGGTATTTGCATGTGTGTGTGTGTGTGTGTGTGTGTGTGTGTATATATATATATATATTTTTCTTTTATAGTCTTATGTTTTAAAAAATCTAGAATATATGAAATTGTAATAAGTAACATATATATTATCATCATCATAATAATATTTGAAACATTTAATATATAAATATATATTGTAGTATGAATTTTGAAAACTATTTATATATTTCATAGCATATAAATATAAATAATAATGTTATTAGAATATATATTTTAGACGAAAAGTTTATTTTTCAAATAATCAATCTATTAGAATGAAAATTACTAAAAAATAGTTAAGAAAAGATATATATAAAACTTAAAAGTCTTCGGGTATATATTTCGGGTAGACGGATATTTAGTTTCGGGTAATCGGGTCGGGTATCACCTAATACCATACCCGTCCCATACCCGCGAAATATTTTTTTCCAATACCAAACCCGTCCCATACCCATCGGGTATCGGGTATACCCGTCCCAAATACTTCGGGTTTCGGGTATACCCGTCGGGCTCGGATTTTTTTGCCATCCCTAATCATAAAGGTACATGTTATAAAAACTAAATAAGCAATTGTTTCAATTTTTATTTTTTTGAACGGCCAATTGGAATCATTTACGGATCACTAGAGTATTATCGTGTCATCAGTGTCACCACGTGATCATATTCCTCCACCAAGTCACCAATTCAGGAGAAAACTCATAATTATAAGAAAACCTCCTTGTAAGAATCGAACCTAGGACCTTATAGTCCTAAGTCATATCCACACTTGTGTTTAATTTATCATTTTTTAATAGCTTTGTTTTTTTTTCTATTATTATTTTTCATTAATCGAATCATAAACGTACATGTTAAAAACTACATAAACAGTTGTGTTTAGTTATTTTTTTTTCAACATTCTGATACAAATTATTATAATAACTTTGTTTTCTTTTTATTACCATTTTTTCCCTTCTATTTTATATTATAATTTCTTTTGAACAGAAATCCAACCTTACCTACAACTAAATTAATCAATCGAATCATAAACATACATGTTACAAGAACTAATCGATGCACTCATGAACACAACTGTAAATTGGAAAAAAAAAATATTTAATTTTAATTTTTCTTATATAAAATTTTAAACCACCTTTTTTTCTATTATTTTATTATTATAATTACTTTTAAACACAAATCCAACCATACCTGCAACCAGATCCGTAATATTAACAAATCCAGCACCATTTTCCGCTTCACCAGTCGTCTGAAACAACGTCGTCGTCATCACACTACCACCACCAATCGTCTGAAGCTTCGGCAGATCAAAATAATCTAACAAAACATGAACACTCAACGCCTTCTTCACAACCGAAACATCTAAATTCAACAAATATTCCGACGCAATTGTGTTATTAAACACAAGAACAGTAATCGTTTGACGACGATTAATCTCATCAGCGAGTTTTGTTTGCGTTAGATAATTGTTGTACGTACTGTACGCAGGATATTCGTTCAGGATTGCGGTTATGTCGTGGCTGATGACGGTGGTGGTGAAGGATAAGGTGAGGAAGAGGATGAGGCGTAAGATAGCCATTTGTGCGTACGGTAAGGGTTAGTGTAGTGATGGTAGGGGTTATGGTTTGTTTATGAGGAAGGAGGAGATAGTGAAGGGTTATGATAAAGGTGGCGAAGATTAAGGGGTTAAGTTAGGGTTTAAGATTGACTGTGGTTTAGTTAAGGAAGGTGAGTAAAATGGAAAACTAGTAAAAGAAACATGTCATAAATCAAAATATCATTATTATTTTCTTGATATATATATCAAAATATCATAATCTTTTCTATATTAAGTTTTTTGTTACTATATATATATAAAACAATGTTATTAAAGTTTTTATAACATGACTTCTTTTTTAACCGAGTACGTAAGGTCGACCCAATCGGACTAGTGTTAAAAACTTTTTTTGTTAACGTTAAAAACTAAATGACATTATATCATTTTTGGACTTCAGCGAACAATCGTGAATAAAAACTTTTGCTTAGGAAACGTGAAATTTTAATATAAATATATGAAACTAGCTGATTACCCCGGGAGGGTCCCGGGGTTGAAAAATCTAATTTTACGTGATAACCTATTGCAAATGGCTCAAGTTAACTAACCACAAAATCTCTCAATCATTGTATGTTCATAGTATTCTAATCAGTAACAACTCATATTCCCTAATCTAAAACCTAATCAGTAATCATCTAAAGAATCACTTATGTAAGCTGCAACTATTCAAAAACTCATCACATCTCTCTAATTTCTCACATTCTAATGACTCTTATAATTCCTAACCTAATCAACTAAACAAACACTTAAGTTGGAAGTTGTAACCATTGCATCTCATTATGCCACGTGGCATAATCAAGAGATGGTTGAGGCCACCATTGAACGCCACGCCAGCAACTATCAATTCTTCCCGGGAGCGTCCCGGGGTTGAAAAATATAACCATTCTAATAATACTAATACTAATACTAATAGTAATAATTATTACTCTTGTAATTAAATAAATAAAAAAATAACATTGCTATAAGTTGACACCATGTGTTGCAGTGTTGCGCGATTCTTTCTCATAGCTTCTCTTGATGAAGTATACCTAGTAAAATTCCAATGATAGCATGGCGATTGGGCTAATTTTCAACATGGTTTAAAAGAAAAAACATAATTAACGAATAACATGAACACTTTGTGTGTTTTTTTTCCTGTATGAACGAAACCCCACAAAAAATAGTCGATTTTTTTCTCCGTTTTTTATAGAGCACTATGGTACTCGTTGGAAAGATAATAAAACGCTCGTTAATTTGGTGTAATTTTTTTCTTTAAAAAATCTCGTATATAAAAGATATAAACGTTTAAAAATTATGGGAGGAAATATGAGAGAGGAAATTTTAAATTTATTTTTAAATTCTTTTTTCCTAAAATAACTCAATTTAATTAAAAAAAGAAATAATTCAAAAACACTAAAATCTTTCAATTATGATGCCACGTGGCAGTTCCATGGAGAGGTTAAAGACACCATTGCACGCCACGTCAGCAATGTTCAATTCTTTTATATATATTAATAGATGAATATATAAAATATGAAATTCACGGTATAAAAGCTAGAAGTTATGAGAATATGAAAGGCTCGGTTCGGTTAATTTTGGTTAAACGAGGGGAGAAAACAATCGATAAACAATTTCTTTCTTTTTATTTTCTGTTAATGGGTTTCAATCAATTTAGTTTTTGGTTGATTTTGGTTTAATTTCATATGTCTTCGGTTTGGTTTCTATTAGTGATTCAACTATTACTCACCCTGAACCATGTTAATAACATAACATATTAATTTTAATTAAAAAAGTATGGTAAAGCTTTTTTTTTTTTTTTTTGAACTGTGACTTTAATTAAAAAAAGTATGATAAACCTATACTCAAATCAAAGAAAATAAAGTACACATTTTTTTTAATTAACGTATAGGAAAAATATTTAACAATTCATTGTTGTGACCAATTACCTGACCAACTTTCGTTTAACCATTTCGTAAATCGTAGTTAGCGGTACAGTTTAAATTTTTTTTTTACTAAAATTGGCCAAATCACATTGCAAAAAAAAAAAAGACACAAAGAGAGGAGTGTATTTAAGTTATGCACAAATGATTTATTACACTCCCAACGTTTTTCTTGGTGAAATCATTGTTTCTCCATATCTATTTTAAGAATTAAGACGAACATGTTATTTGCATGAACATGTGATAATTACAAACTAACAAGATTTTAGACATATGATTCCCTTGAACCTTCAACAAAGATCAGTTTGGAGTACTAATCATGCTTTGTAAAAACATGAAATCCCTTTCGAGGAAAATTGTGAGTTGTATGTCATCAATGCAGATGAAAAATGTGATTAACCTTGCTGTATGTATAATAAAAATTCTAAAATGACTTTTTTTTTAAAATAAAAAAAGAAAGATAAAAGACTACAACAACTCTATGTTTATATATCAAATTAATTCATTCTGTCAAATTCCATGTTCTTAATTAAAAAGAATAAAGTGTGTTATAGTTTAAAAATTAATAAAAAATGTGTGTTTAGACCCTCCGTACTGGAGGGCGTGATATTGAAAAAAAAAAATAGCGCCCCCAACACCGTTACGGGGGCTTTATTTTTCAAAAACTGCTTCTGGCGCTATTCAAATAACGCTGGACCATATATACCCCCACCCAATCACATCATGTCACATCAGACTCTCTCTCTCTCTCTCTTATTATTTTATTATTTTTTTATTTAAAAGATAAAATAAAATATTAATAGGGGCTTTATTTACCCCTTTTTCAGTTTTATAAAGCCCCTACCACTACACCCCTTTTTCAGTTTCTCTCTCCATGTTGACTTAGCAGCCACGTGGACCAATCAGGAAGGGGGGCTTTATAAATAAAGCCCCACACTACGCATGGTTTTAGTACTTTAGTTTCAAGGTTTAAACGGGTGTCAACTGTCAAGGACACATGATTCAAGATCAGTATTTTTTTATTTTTTTTAAGATAAATTACTTTCATTCCAAAACAAGAAAAAATACATTAAGATAGCGGGCGGGTGGGCAACAAGCTGCGCCGTCACCCCTTTCTGAATAGCAAATCTTAATCTACTAAAAACGTAACCCTACCCACCCGGAGCCGAGACACTACTATGAATAACCCGCTGGACCCTGGTCAAGAAACGGGTAGCCTCCGGTGCCAATGTGCCAAAAGTATCAAAGGCCAAGGGAACAAAAACGTGTTGGTTCTCCTCGGAGGTTTTAGCATGTTTTTCAACCTTCTTTGCCTTTGCTTTCCGCACCCTGCTACAAAGCCACTATCCCTCAACCCAACTAGGGGAGATACACCCGTCAGGTCAACACAAGCATGCTTCCCCCCCCCCCCCCCCCCGCGGCCCACCCAAAGACAAGGAGATCTGCTGGCCGTAGAGTGGATCTCCCTTCTGCTGGATCCGAGAGGAAGTTCACAGGGCCTCCTTCTTGGCTGAGATCCCAGCCCGTCTTAAAATGTCTCACAGAATGTCTTGAACCCAATCATGCCGATATTTGAAACCGGGTAGCTCCTTACAATGAACCGCATGTTCCCCGTATTCATCTAGGCAGACCTTACGGCAAATCGGACATATTCCATCCTCTTGGTACATGGGGATCATCAGACGATATTTAAGAATGGCCATGTATTCAATAGCGGACATGCTTTGGCCTAGACCTTCGATCGGGATAACAGTCAGGAAATCTTGGACGTGGGGGCTTTGCAAGCATTAAATAACTGCCCTCTGACGGGGGACAGACTAAAAACATCACCCAGGCTCTAAGCGATTTTGCCAAAAAGGGCATTCGCCAAAGTTTTCTGAGGCTTTAGGGGGGTGTCCTTGTTAGAAAAACCGCCAAAATCAAAATCTGAGAGATAGTCATTTAGCTTTTCAAGGGTCTGCACGTAGTCCAAGTCTGCGCCAAAAAGATAAAGCTTTATTTTTTATACTAATGATTATTGCATACCTTATATTTCACACAATATCAATAAGAATTTTTTCTCTTTATATTTTTCATTATCATTGCATAACATATATTTCACACAATAGTGTGACCACACATGATTTTTGCCATATCATAAATATATACATATCACATGTGTAAAAAGACAAAGGGCCTCTTTAATATTGAGTTAATTGTAGTTTTCGTTCCTGTAGTTTGCCTAAACTAACAGGTTCAGCCAAGACTTAACACCCTGAGTACCTGTGTTTTCATTTTCTAACAGTTTAGATCCCTGAGACTAACGACCGTCCAACTGCCGTTACATCACCCCCACGTGCAGCTCACGTGAGGGGTACCCTGGTCATTCTAAGTCTTTAATGAAGGGCAGAACGGTCATTTCACCCAAGGAATATGAACGTTAAATTTGAAGAGGCAATCTTCTTCTTCCCCAATTCCACTTCAAAAACCCTAATGTGTAATCCATTGTTTTACTCCAATTCCAGATCAACAATGTCCAATTGGGGCTGAAATTATCATCTACGAACTGAAAGATGGAGTGATGTTCCTCCAATTTTGCAGATTTTGTTATTTGTCTTATACTTTGTTCATTGTAATGAATTTGAATTGGAATGAAATGAAATTGATTATGTTAGTTAAGCATTGCATACATTTCATTCATATCATGCATACATAGCATTCATACATAGCAACTTGTTACATAAGCATCATGTTTAGGTTGTTCATCACTTCCATTTGTTACATGTTTCACTTCCAATGACGATCATCATCAGAGCATGAATCAGACCGACGCTCATCTTCATACGGGTCGTGGTACCACTCATCATCAGAGTCTGCATAATCCCAGGCTTTTTTCAAAATCTCAGGATCATAATCGTCGTATGGATTAGCTTCTTCCTGTTCCTTTTTTGTCTTTCCTTCATGATCATTGTGACACCCGACAAATTCCGGTTAACAACGCTGTCTAGATTAAAGTCTACCTTAGCGAGTCACGCGTATATTATACTTAATTGGGTTAGTTGAGTCGTGTTACGGTTCGGGAACTATTAGTTTAGTATAGAGGATCATTAGATGTCGGACTAGAGGCTCATTAGATGTCAGTCCTTAACCAAGTGTACAAGGGGTGACGATTCGTAGAATCGTCAGAGCATAGGGAACATACAAGTCTCGAGTCCCGGGAATTGGTGAACGAGTGTGAATGTGTTTGTTTACATGTATTATGTGTTTATAATCATTATGTGACTTGTCGGTATGTGAAAATGTGTTAACATATGTTAAAACGGGGTTTAACGCGCAAAATACGCTGAACCAACCCCTATAGGCGATTAGGGAGGGCTAATCGCCTATAGGGAGGGCGAGTAGGGATTCACATGGGGCGAATAGGCCCTAATCGCCCCTACTATAGGCGATTAGCAGCCCTATTCGCCTGATACTGCTGCGTAATCGCCTATAACGTGTTAGACGACTAAAAACGCCTATAAATACAATACTTGACCTCCTAAACTTCATTATAACAACCCTAGTCGTCCCACAACTCGCCCCAACACACACACAACCTCTGGAACACGATTTTGGATCAAAACACAAGATTTCAAGCCTATTACATCAATCTATCATAAATCTAAGGTGTGGTTTTCATTCATGCAATCTTTAATAATGTTTTTATTGAATCCCTAATGGTCCAGACCTGTTTATAAACGTATGTGTCTTCTGAAATTCGTTAATAATCGTTGTTAATTGGATTCTAACTATTATGCTTGTTGTATGTGTGTTTATGATTAAAAGATAGGGTTTTTGTGATTCAAGAAGGATTGGTAACATGATATTAAGGTAGTTACAGATTAATAATGATAGCATGTTGATGAAATCTGAGTAATTGTTCATTAGGGTTAGGGTTATGCATGTTAATGTGATGTTTCATGCTATATGTATTGTTTTTGGGATACATGGTTTGTCACACCCTCAAATTCCACGTGCGGGGTTTTACCGCGAGGCGCGTGACACACCAGGATCTCAGTCAGCGGTCACAATAAACATACAACAAACATGCATTCAAGATTATATTTAAAACCAAAATATAATGCTTTGAGCTGTAAACCAGCAGCGGAAGCATTCTTGTTTACAACCAAAAGACATATCATTGTTTACAAATACATTGTTTAATATGTTTCCAAAATAATAGACGCCGTGCATGACCTCGTGCGCCTAGTCCGACAACCGCTACCTTAGCGACCTGAGAAAACATGCCAAAAATGTCAACATATAATGCTGGTGAGTTCACAGGTTTTCTTTCATAAAAGTGTTGTTATAAGTTCGGTAAGATCATTTCCCGTTACTACTATGTTATGAGAACGTTAGCTAGACGTTAAGTGTTGCTACTACTGCGGTTGGGAATCCATTACTAAACCGGTATAAGTGTTGAAGCCAGCCCAGACGGACGGGATTACCGATGCCTCGGTAACCCCCAAAGTATTAGAGACAATATGCACCCGCCCGGCTCCCAGCCGTCGGGTGGGGTTTGTAAGGCCCAATAGATCTATCCACATTTCCCCCGTTGTGCATCCCCGCACATTCATGGTTCCCCCTGGGACTTTCTGTAAAAGCCGCATAGTACGTAAAGTAACCATAGTATAACATGATCTATGATGAGTAATCAAATAAGTAGCATGTTTCTCCCCCGAAAGTAAAACGGTAAAAGTGGGGCTGTGACACTCACCTTGGTTTGCGTTACTTGAAAATAGTTAAGTAGTTATGTTACGATAGTCCCAAATAGCGGCGACCTATCATAAGATGTGTATAAGTATTGGACTAATAACCCGCAGGCTAACTAGTCCCCGTATGTCCAGACCGTGACCATAAACGTTTGAAAACACCTTTAACTGTTAGACCGACCGTGCCAGACAAGACCCGACATCCCATTGGTGACCCGACATCCCACGTGTTGGATAAATGCAAGACATCATGCAACATATGCAGTTAAACACTTAGCACGCGCAACAATTCACCTAGTCTAGCATAATGTCCAATTAACGCATAAACAGGTCCGAACACGTCTTACTAAGTCATTGGGTGTATCCCGGGGTTCCTAACATGTTCCTAGGTGTCAAATCGTGTTCCGGGATGTCAAAACGCGTTCACGACAGCAGTACATGCGATTAGGAAGGTTACACGCGAGTAGGCAGTAGCCTATAGGCGATTAGGGGCCTAATCGCCTGATGTATCAGGCGAGTAGGGTCCCAATCGCCCCAAAGTCTGCATAATCGCCCTTAGCTCAGGCGATTAGGATGTCTAATCGCCTGCAGCTGCTGTACAACGAGTTTTCGCGCGTTAAACCCTTCAAATCAGATCCGAAACATGCAACAACACCCAATATCAAACCTAAATCATTTACCAACCCATTTCAAGCAAAAACCCCCAACATATCACTGATCTAGCATGTTCTATGCAATTATTTCCTAAAATGGCAAAGTACTAGGTTTCTTCTACCAACCTTATCTTTCCTTAAATGGAAATAATCAGATTTCAAACTCTACAACATGCAACTCATAAAATCTCTGATCTAACATCTTCCTAGTGTGAATCCTAACAACATTGCATCAACAATCACACCATAATCATCCTAAATCCTCAAGAACATACAAATGGGTCAAAATATGCATTTTCTTCAAAACACCATAATAATGGCTAAGATTCTAAGACAACCTTCCTAATGACCTCTACATAACATAAGTACAATCATATCTTGAAAACATTCATGTTAAAATCACCAATAAGACCAACATATGCATGTAAACTTCACATATAACAAGCATTAAGGTGTAAACTTGGTTTAAGACTCTCTTGAAAGGTTTTTAAAGACACATTTGGTAAAACAAGGTCTGGAACTTTAGGGGAACTCAAAATAACAACTTTACAAAGGTTAGGGATGAAGAACACACCTTGGGTTTTGCTAAAGAAAGGTGTGTAAGCTTGGGGATGGTGATTTTTGTAGCAAAATGAGTTCCAGAGGTGTTCTAAGGTGTGTGGGCGACTTGGGAGCAGCTAGGGTTGTTCTAGAGGTGTTTGGGGAGTTAAGGGTTCTATTTATAGGTGTTTTGACCCGAGCCCTGCAGTATACGCGAGTAGCAGTCCCTTACACGCGATTGGGGGCCTAATCGCGTATAACATCAGGCGATTAGGTCCCAATCGCCTGTAACCTTCCCTACTCGCATGAACATATAGGCGATTAGGGGTTCTCCCAGCTCCTAATCGCCCCTGTGCTGCTGGAACGGGTTTTTGGCGCGTTAAACACTATTTTAACATATTTAAACACGTATTCACATACCGATAAGTCACATAATGATTTCAAACATATGATGCATGATAACTAACACGTTTACATCCGTTCACCAATTCCCGGGACTCGAGACTCGTGTGTGCGTTAGGCCCGGCGATTCCACGAATCGCCGATCCTTGTACCCATGGTTATGGACCGACTCCCGATGACCCCGCGGATCATCATAACGACTCCCGATGATTCCCAGAATCATCATACCGACTTGACTGACCCCGTTAAGGACGTAATATGCATGACTCGCTAAGGTAGACTTACTAGTTTAGTCAACGTTACTAACCTGAGTTTGCCGGGTGTCACATCATCCCCCTGTTGAAAGAATTTTCGTCCCGAAAATTGCCCAAGGCCAAAAGGAAGAGACGAAAGAGAAGGAAAAAAATTTTCCGGTTGTCACATCATCCCCCTGTTGAAAGGAATCTCGACCCGAGATTCATTCAGCTTCAGCAGAGACATGTCTTGATTCGAACGCGCGCTTAGGAAATAAATGGGGATACTTAGCCTTCATTTGATCTTCCCGTTCCCACGTGAACTCCGGTCCACGATTAGAGTTCCAACGGACTTTAACAATGCGGATTTTACTCCGGCGAAGGCTACGGATTTTATAGTCAAGAATTTCAACCGGTTCCTCCACGATACGCAGACGATCATCCACCTTGATCTCTTCGAGAGGAACAACCAAAGATTCATCCGCCAAACACTTCTTCAAATTAGAAACATGGAAGACGTTATGAACATTACTGAGCTCAGCCGGCAGATCAAGTCTGTATGCTACCGGTCCAATCCGTTCCAGGATTGCGAACGGTCCCACATACCGAGGATTCAATTTGCCCCTTTTCCCAAAACGTATAACGCCCTTCCACGGAGATACCTTCAACAAAACCCTGTCGCCAACCTCAAACTCCAAAGGCTTGCGACGACGATCGGCATAGCTCTTTTGACGATCCCGAGCTGCTGCCATGCGGTTACGGATTTGTACGATCTTTTCGGAAGTCTCGTACACAAGTTCCGGCTGGTGAGTTGACTCTCACCCACCTCGGCCCAACAAAGAGGAGACCGGCATTTCCGCCCGTAAAGAGCCTCGAACGGAGCTGCCTTGATGCTAGAATGGTAACTGTTGTTGTAGGAGAATTCCACCAACGGTAAATGACTCTCCCACCCCTTGCCAAAGTCGATCACACATGCCCGAAGCATGTCTTCTAGCGTTTGGATCGTCCGCTCACTTTGACCGTCAGTTTGCGGATGATACGCTGTGCTCATGTCCAACTGAGTACCCAGAGCCTTATGCAAAGACTTCCAAAAGTTGGAGGCGAACCGAGGATCACGATCAGAAATAATAGAGACAGGCACCCCGTGCCGAGAAACCACTTCCTTGAGATATAACCGTGCCAAACGCTCGAGACCATCGGTCTCTTTGATAGCGAGGAAGTGTGCAGACTTTGTCAACCTATCAACAATTACCCAGATCATGTCGCACCCACTGGGCGATTTCGGGAGTTTGGTCACAAAGTCCATCGTAATCCGCTCCCACTTCCACTCGGGGATTTCCGGCTGTTGCAGAAGGCCGGACGGCTTTTGATACTCGACCTTGACCTTAGCACAGGTCAAGCACTTGCTTACGTACGAAGCCACGTCCGCCTTCATGTTCGGCCACCAATAAAGTATCTTTAGGTCTTGATACATCTTATCGGAGCCAGGGTGAATAGAGTACCGGGACTTGTGAGCTTCATCAAGAACGAGCTCCCGCAAGCCCCCAAATAAAGGAACCCAAATACGTTCAGCGAAGTAGCGTAACCCATCGGACCTGAGTTCAAGGTGGCTATCAGCACCATGCATGGTTTCAGCCTTAAGGTTTTCCTCCTTCAAGGCCTCTTGCTGCGCTGAACGGATTCGATCAGGTAAGCCGGAATGGATAGTGAGCTGAAGAGCCCGAACACGACGAGGTTTAGCCGTCTCCTTCCTGCTCAAGGCGTCTGCGACCACATTCGCCTTGCCAGGATGGTATTTGATAGCGCACTCGTAGTCATTAAGAAGCTCGACCCAACGACGCTGTCTTATGTTCAACACCTTCTGATCAAAGATATGCTGGAGGCTCTTGTGATCGGTGTAAATAGTGCATTTGGTACCGTACAAGTAATGCCTCCAAATCTTTAAAGCAAAGACCACCGCACCCAACTCCAGATCATGGGTGGGATAGTTTTTCTCATGAACCTTAAGCTGACGAGAAGCATAGGCGATGACCTTCTCGCGCTGCATCAGCACACAACCAAGACCCCGGATAGAAGCGTCACAATAAACCACAAAATCGTCCGTACCCTCAGGCAAGGACAAGATAGGAGCAGAACAGAGTTTAGCCTTTAATAACTGGAAGGCTGATTCCTGAGAATCACCCCAGTCGAACTTCCGGTCCTTCTGGGTAAGCGAGGTGAGGGGTTGAGCGATCTTCGAAAATCCCTCAATAAAACGACGGTAATAACCTGCAAGGCCTAGGAATTGCCGCACCTCTGATGGCGTCTTTGGTGCTTCCCAGTCTTTAATGGCTTCAATCTTTGCTGGGTCAACGTGAATTCCTTTCTCATTAACAACATGACCAAGGAATTGAACTTCACGCAACCAGAAGCTACACTTAGAAAATTTAGCGTACAGCTGTTCCCGCCTCAGAAGTTCCAAAACAAGACGTAGGTGTTCCTGGTGGTCCACCTCGTTCTTAGAATAGACTAGAATATCATCAATGAAGACAATCACGAACTTATCAAGATAAGGCTTGCAAACACGGTTCATCAGATCCATAAAGATGGCAGGTGCGTTGGTGAGACCAAAAGGCATGACCAGGAATTCAAAATGGCCATAGCGAGTTCGAAAGGCGGTCTTCGGAATGTCAGCTTCTTGAACTCTCAACTGATGGTACCCCGACCTCAGATCGATCTTCGAATAGAAACTGGAACCCTGAAGCTGGTCAAATAAGTCGTCGATGCGAGGAAGAGGATAGCGATTCTTGATGGTAACCTTATTCAACTCCCGGTAGTCGATACACATCCGTAGGCTTCCGTCCTTCTTCTTGACAAACAAAATAGGGGCTCCCCACGGGGACGAACTAGGTCGAATGAAACCCTTCTCTAACAGCTCCTGCAACTGGTTTGATAATTCCTGCATCTCGGGAGGTGCAAGACGATAAGGGGCACGAGCAATAGGGGCCGCACCCGGAGCAAGTTCAATACCAAATTCGACCTGGCGATAAGGAGGAAGACCAGGTAAGTCTTCAGGAAATACATCGGGAAAGTCGCGGACAACAGGAATATCTTCAATCTTCTTCTCTTCCTCAGACGAAACCGAAACAAGTGCCAGAATGGCAGAATACCCCTTCCGAAGATACTTATAGGCTTTCATACACGAAATAATACTCAATGGGACCCCGCTCTTCTCACCGTGCACCAACAGAATTTCTCCATCAGGGAGAGGAAGTCGAATAACTTTATCAAAACAAACGATCTCGGCATGATACAGGGACAACCAATCCATACCCACGACAACATCGAAACTACCCAAGGACACCGGCATAAGATCAATAGGGAAGGAATAACCTGACAACTCAAGGTGACACTCCCTAAGGACGTGCGTCGCCTCAACTTTCTTACCATCAGCCAATTCTATCAAGTACCTAGCCTCTAAAGGTGTAGGTACCCTATCAAGCAATTGACTAAACCCAAGAGATATGAAACTCTTGTCGGCACCAGAATCGAATAAAACCGTAGCATAGCGATTATCGAGGAGAAACGTACCAGTAACAGTGTCGGGATCCTGTCGAGCACCACTTGAACCGATCACGAAGGCGCGAGCATTCCTGCCTCCGCCCCCATTGTTTCCATTGCCCGACCCATTCTTCCCAGCTTCGCCCTGCTTCAACTTGGGGCAGTTACGCTTGTAGTGACCAAGCTCACCACAGTTATAGCACCCTTGTTTCCCCTGATTTCCCTGAGGAGTAGCGACTTGAGGGGCTGGGGCTGGTGTGACCGATGGGTTTCGGTTTCCCAAAGGGTTGGACCTACAATCCTTGGCTTGGTGCCCAATCTTATGGCACCGACGGCAACGGTCCTTATCATCGCAAGAACCGGTGTGATGATAGTTGCACCGATCACACTTTGGCAACTTCCCAGCATAAACCCCCGGTTGTCGTTCAGACGACGATCCCCCAGCATCATTCTTCTTCACCTGTTGAGGCTGAGCCGAGCTCGAGCCTTTCCCCACAGTTTCCCACTTCCGCTTGTTACTATCGGAAGTCTTCACAGCAGCGCCTCGAGGAGGCAAGACCCCTTCAGTCACCTTCATGTTGGTCAGCCTGTGGGCCGACCGAACCACCTCAGAATAAACAGTGAGGTTACCCGCAGCAACTAACCCGGCAATCTCCGGTACCAACCCAGCAACATAATGCTCAATTCTTCGGTATTCCGGTGCGTGCAAATCGGGGCACAACACCGCCAATTCATTGTGCCTAGCAGTATAAGCTTCAATCTCAGAACCCACCATCTTATGATTCCAGACTTCATGCTCAAGCTTCTGGATTTCATCCCTCGGGCAGTACTCATTCTTCAGCAACTGAATGAATTCTGTCCAGGGCATAGCGTGGGCTTCCCCAATGCCCATAGTCTGGGTGGTGGAGTTCCACCAAGTCAAAGCTTGACCCTCCAGGGTCGCAGAAGCATACTTCACCCGGTCGCCTTCCGGGCAGCTGCACATCGAGAAAACAGATTCGATTTTCTCCAACCATCGGAGCAGTCCCACTGCCCCTTCAGTGCCGCTAAAGTTGTGGGGCTTACAGTCCATAAAATTTTTATAGGAACACTGGGATGGAGGAGGATTGACAGCACCACCTGGAACAGACACACAGGTGAGTATCAAGAAAAGGTAAAGTACCCCAGAACGAGGCAGAATAGATGAGAATCGACGTACCACCCATAGCATTATGAGCGGCTTGGAATGCAGCCAGAGCAATATTCACATGCTGCTGCATCAAGTTATCCAATTCAGCTTGGGTCATATTTATGTTCCCGCGGCCACCGCCACCACCACGGCCGCCAGCACGGCCGCCTCTGCGACCTCCACGAGCTCCTGACATCTTCTGTCACAAAATGAAACAAAAGACTCAGACTTGCCCGTGATATAACCCAATTGAGAATTCCAAGAAACTAGACCGAGCCCAGCTCGGGTCCATCCGTTCAAGCCCAAAGCTCGCCAGGGATCCCATGCATCACAGTTTATGATCTCGTGTGCACCCGACATGATAAACTGTTCCACATGGTCCTCCAGGCGCGCTTTAAGTTTGAAGTTCAAGTCACCGAACACTAGCGCCCAATCATGGTATTATCATAAGTATAAGTACAAGATAGTATGCGTAAGAACGGGCGTGTTCATTAGGGCATAGGAGGGAGATGTCCAAATCTCTGGACAGATCTCAAGAGTACGCCGAAGCTACCCCAATGTACACCGCCGTCAAGGAAGTTCAATAGTATATCGTCCGCCATCGAATCATAGTAAGGGTGAGTCAAGAAATAGAATGATGAAGAGTAAATAGATGATGTAGCGTAGTAGACGATGACACCGACACCCCGACAAGTCATATTGTTACCCACTTGCTAAGACTCGACTAATTGTGACCGTCTAGTGTGTGCGACTCAGTTATAGACTAGACTCTACATGCAGTCTCAGTTCACTATAACCGTTGGCTCTGATACCAATCTGTCACACCCTCAAATTCCACGTGCGGGGTTTTACCGCGAGGCGCGTGACACACCAGGATCTCAGTCAGCGGTCACAATAAACATACAACAAACATGCATTCAAGATTATATTTAAAACCAAAATATAATGCTTTGAGCTGTAAACCAGCAGCGGAAGCATTCTTGTTTACAACCAAAAGACATATCATTGTTTACAAATACATTGTTTAATATGTTTCCAAAATAATAGACGCCGTGCATGACCTCGTGCGCCTAGTCCGACAACCGCTACCTTAGCGACCTGAGAAAACATGCCAAAAATGTCAACATATAATGCTGGTGAGTTCACAGGTTTTCTTTCATAAAAGTGTTGTTATAAGTTCGGTAAGATCATTTCCCGTTACTACTATGTTATGAGAACGTTAGCTAGACGTTAAGTGTTGCTACTACTGCGGTTGGGAATCCATTACTAAACCGGTATAAGTGTTGAAGCCAGCCCAGACGGACGGGATTACCGATGCCTCGGTAACCCCCAAAGTATTAGAGACAATATGCACCCGCCCGGCTCCCAGCCGTCGGGTGGGGTTTGTAAGGCCCAATAGATCTATCCACATTTCCCCCGTTGTGCATCCCCGCACATTCATGGTTCCCCCTGGGACTTTCTGTAAAAGCCGCATAGTACGTAAAGTAACCATAGTATAACATGATCTATGATGAGTAATCAAATAAGTAGCATGTTTCTCCCCCGAAAGTAAAACGGTAAAAGTGGGGCTGTGACACTCACCTTGGTTTGCGTTACTTGAAAATAGTTAAGTAGTTATGTTACGATAGTCCCAAATAGCGGCGACCTATCATAAGATGTGTATAAGTATTGGACTAATAACCCGCAGGCTAACTAGTCCCCGTATGTCCAGACCGTGACCATAAACGTTTGAAAACACCTTTAACTGTTAGACCGACCGTGCCAGACAAGACCCGACATCCCATTGGTGACCCGACATCCCACGTGTTGGATAAATGCAAGACATCATGCAACATATGCAGTTAAACACTTAGCACGCGCAACAATTCACCTAGTCTAGCATAATGTCCAATTAACGCATAAACAGGTCCGAACACGTCTTACTAAGTCATTGGGTGTATCCCGGGGTTCCTAACATGTTCCTAGGTGTCAAATCGTGTTCCGGGATGTCAAAACGCGTTCACGACAGCAGTACATGCGATTAGGAAGGTTACACGCGAGTAGGCAGTAGCCTATAGGCGATTAGGGGCCTAATCGCCTGATGTATCAGGCGAGTAGGGTCCCAATCGCCCCAAAGTCTGCATAATCGCCCTTAGCTCAGGCGATTAGGATGTCTAATCGCCTGCAGCTGCTGTACAACGAGTTTTCGCGCGTTAAACCCTCCAAATCAGATCCGAAACATGCAACAACACCCAATATCAAACCTAAATCATTTACCAACCCATTTCAAGCAAAAACCCCCAACATATCACTGATCTAGCATGTTCTATGCAATTATTTCCTAAAATGGCAAAGTACTAGGTTTCTTCTACCAACCTTATCTTTCCTTAAATGGAAATAATCAGATTTCAAACTCTACAACATGCAACTCATAAAATCTCTGATCTAACATCTTCCTGGTGTGAATCCTAACAACATTGCATCAACAATCACACCATAATCATCCTAAATCCTCAAGAACATACAAATGGGTCAAAATATGCATTTTCTTCAAAACACCATAATAATGGCTAAGATTCTAAGACAACCTTCCTAATGACCTCTACATAACATAAGTACAATCATATCTTGAAAACATTCATGTTAAAATCACCAATAAGACCAACATATGCATGTAAACTTCACATATAACAAGCATTAAGGTGTAAACTTGGTTTAAGACTCTCTTGAAAGGTTTTTAAAGACACATTTGGTAAAACAAGGTCTGGAACTTTAGGGGAACTCAAAATAACAACTTTACAAAGGTTAGGGATGAAGAACACACCTTGGGTTTTGCTAAAGAAAGGTGTGTAAGCTTGGGGATGGTGATTTTTGTAGCAAAATGAGTTCCAGAGGTGTTCTAAGGTGTGTGGGCGACTTGGGAGCAGCTAGGGTTGTTCTAGAGGTGTTTGGGGAGTTAAGGGTTCTATTTATAGGTGTTTTGACCCGAGCCCTGCAGTATACGCGAGTAGCAGTCCCTTACACGCGATTGGGGGCCTAATCGCGTATAACATCAGGCGATTAGGTCCCAATCGCCTGTAACCTTCCCTACTCGCATGAACATATAGGCGATTAGGGGTTCTCCCAGCTCCTAATCGCCCCTGTGCTGCTGGAACGGGTTTTTGGCGCGTTAAACACTATTTTAACATATTTAAACACGTATTCACATACCGATAAGTCACATAATGATTTCAAACATATGATGCATGATAACTAACACGTTTACATCCGTTCACCAATTCCCGGGACTCGAGACTCGTGTGTGCGTTAGGCCCGGCGATTCCACGAATCGCCGATCCTTGTACCCATGGTTATGGACCGACTCCCGATGACCCCGCGGATCATCATAACGACTCCCGATGATTCCCAGAATCATCATACCGACTTGACTGACCCCGTTAAGGACGTAATATGCATGACTCGCTAAGGTAGACTTACTAGTTTAGTCAACGTTACTAACCTGAGTTTGCCGGGTGTCACATGGTTGCATGCAGGGCTGATAGAACGAGGTTAAACGAAGGATTTTGATTAAAATATGTTTGATATGGTTGTTTGATTGATATTTGATGTTTACACACGTTCTGGATCTGATTTGGAGTGTTAAACGCGCGAAAAACTGGAACAGCTGGGCTAAAGGCGAATAGGGATCCTATTCGCCTATGCTATAGGCGAATAGGAGGCTATTCGCCTGATATGGGTTCCTATTCGCTTATAGTATATGCGAATACTTCATGCATTTATGATCCTAAATGCTAGTTAAGCCCTGAATTGCATGCCTTACGACGTAATCGCCTATAAACTCCTGATTTGCATACCATATGATCCTAATCGCCTATAGTATAGGCGATTAGCCTTCCTAAATGCCTTTTGACCCACGTAATCACTAGTTGACTTTTCCTAATCGCCTGTACTGCTGCTGTAAGTGTAATTTAGCATTTCGGGACCCGATTTGACACCTAGGAACATGCTAGGAACCCCGTAACATACCTAATAACTTGGTAACATGTGTTCGGACTTATTTATGTGATACTTGAACTACGTGCTATAACTTGTTGGACTTTAACGTATGTTAAGTGTGATGGCATGATTGTATGTTTGTGAGTGCAAGAATAACACGGGGAGTCTCGGGTCACCAATGGGATGTCGAGTCTTGTACATTGGGTTAATTTAACAGTCACGGTGTTTTCAAACGAACTTGGTTATGGTCTGGACATCTAGGGACTAACTAACCTATGGGTTATTAGTCTAAGTACTTGTAATTGTCATATGTTAGGTCGCCGCTTTACGGGGCTAGCATAGCTTGCTGATTTTACTCATATTACGAAGTAACGCAACCTAAGGTGAGTTTACGGCCCCTCTTTTAACTGGATTTACTTTTCGGGGGAGAAAACATGTGTTAAACTTATGTTTTGGTAACAACTGTCATACTATGGGTTTCTATGGTTTACTATACGATCTTTGGAAGTCCCGGGGGAAACCATGAATGTGCGGGTTAGCACAACGGGGAAATGTGAATAGATCTATTGGGACTAACCAACCTCGCTCGTCGGCTTGGAGGGCCGGGCGAGTGCATATTGTCTCAAACAGGAACAGGTTTACTATTCGGGCACAACATCTGGTTTGCGAGTTAGTAATGGTTTTCCAATCGTAGATGTAACAAAACATACGCCTAGCTAGCGTACTTGGTTTACAAATTGATATAGTATGGACAGGTTGAACTTGATACTTTGATTTCAAAACCTGTGAACTCACCAGCATTTTTGTGCTGACGTAACTCTTACATGTTTTCTCAGGTCGCTAAGGTAGCACTACAGAACTAGGGCGCACGCGTCTGCACGGCGTCTAGTTAGGATTGCATGGTTTTCAAACATTGAATAATTTGGTTTACTTTTGGATTATGTTTTGAGAATAAGCTTCCGCTGTAATTGGGGATTTAAACTATGTTTTTGAAATTGCATATGTTCATTTAGACTTGTTTATTGTGATCGTTGACTTGGATCCTGGTTTGTCATGCGCCTCGCGGTAAAACTCCGCAAGTGGATTTTGAGGGTGTGACAATCATGTTCATCATCAGCTGCATCTTGTTAATTATGAATCAGTGGCTCTTCAAACTGATTCAACTGCACATCACTCTCATCAACAACATGTTTTGGTTGTTCATCACTTCCATTTGGATCTTCATCATCATCAGTAGCATGTTGTGGTTGTTGATCTTGATCATCAACAACATCTTCTTCCTTTGGATCTTGATCACTAGCAGCATGTTCATGTTGAGTGTGTTTGGTTTTTAGTCTTTTGGTTTTTGTGTTTTTTTTATCCATCTTACTAATTCGATTGTATGGTCATTTGGTCCCTTGTTGTGCTCTATTTATAGTCAATATGGCCGTTATGCAGGGCAATATGGTCGTTACAAATGACATTCTATTCATGATCATATTGAGCCATTTGCATACTTGACCCATTTGACTTAAGCCTATGACCCATTTGCATATTGACCCATTTGCATACTTGACCCATACTTGGCTGCAACCATTAGCAACATTATACTCTCACCCATTTGACATTGACAAGCAAACTGCACAAACCAGTGGGTCTTCAACTGATCCAACATCAACACAAAGTAACCCATTTGACCTATGAAAACCATCTTGTTTTCATAGGCTGCAACCATCAACACAAAGTGACCCATTTGACCTATGAAATCCATCTTGTTTTCATAGGCTGCAACCATCAACACAAAGTGACCCATTTGACCTATGAAATCCATCTTGTTTTCATAGGTTGCAACCATCAACACAAAGTGACCCATTTGACTTAAACCTATGACCCATTTGACTTAACAAACTGTTTCACTAACCTTGTGACTGCCCAACCATTATGATCCAGTACAACCATTAACATGACAATATGACCCTGCCCAACCAGTATGATCCAGCACAATCATTTACAATAACCATATGACTCTGTTTTCTCCAACCAGTATGATCCAGCACAATCAATCATTAACAAAACATGAGTTACATATGACTCATACAGAATAACATTACAATACCATCATTAACAATAACAATAACATCAACATAAGACTCATACACAATAACATTCCTTAATCCATAATATTCATTTCATTAGCAAAACATGAGTTACATAACCACCATAAAACATCCAAAAAAATACCTGATCAGCTTCTGACCCAAAAAACATCCAAAACATGAGTTACACCTATGACCCATGACTACACAACCACCAAAAAACATCCAAAACCTGCACATACCCTAGACCTGCACATACCCTACACATGCACATACCCTAGACCTACTTCATAACAAAATACATGACCAAAAACATCAAAAGAAACACCAGACCGAGTTTCAGCATCTTGTTTTCATTCTCTGTTTTCTTCAAAACATCCTCTGTTTTCTTCAAGACATCCTCTGTTTTCTTCAGCTTCTGATTTCCTTGCACACATTCTTCTCACATTGTCTTCATGGTTTCGAATGGTGGCCAACAGAGCAGGTATCAACACAATAGGGTTTGTACAAGTAGGGGATCCATCCAATCAACGAAACCACAACCATTTGTGCAACGATGGTACCTACATCCCGGATGCTCATTCGTCCATGATATTCTGAGCTCTGTTGTTGCTCCACACCTGCACATCACCATTGTATTTTGGTTGTCCATGTTGATTGTGATTAATAATCACTCGATTGAAGATCAGATGAAGGTTAGGGTTGAAGATTAGGGGATTAAATAGGGAGGGAAAGTTAACTCGTGTAGATATTTTAGTTCAGATTTTTTTTAATCAAGGTGAAATGACGAAAATACCCTTCGATTTCGACTTGAAATGACCCAGATACCCCCTCCATGGATGAAATGACCGTTCTGCCCTTCATTAAAGACTTAGAATGACCAGGGTACCCCTCACGTGAGCTGCACGTGGGGGTGATGTAACGGCAGTTGGACGGCCGTTAGTCTCAGGGATCTAAACTGTTAGAAAATAAAAACACAGGTACTCAGGGTGTTAAGTCTGGGCTGAACCTGTTAGTTTAGGCAAACCACAGGGACGAAAACTGCAATTAACTCCTTTAATATTTTAATAGTTTTTCATTTATCGTTTAGTGCTATTTTTCAATTATAACTTGTGTTTCTAAGAACAAAAAAACTACATAATGAAATGAAACTATATCAAGTACTAGTATTATAATGAAATGAAACGAACTGATACCGACCGAACAACATTGATACCATTATCATTATTACCGAAACCAATGTCGATATTCATTAAACACTTGTCAATATTCTTTTGAGCATATAACGACTTTGTTATTTTATTTTACATGGGACAACTTTTGTGCCACACTGTACGTGGTAACGAACCAACCGAATTCATGCCACAACACACCGGAAATCTCACTTAGTGATGACAAAAATAAATAAATAAAAAATCAAACCCAAATGGTATACCCGAAACCCAAAATATTTGGACGGTATACAGCGATACCCAACCCGATTACCCAATATATATATGTTTAGTAAGTGTGTCTTTTTTGAGATTTGTATACTATGAAAGTTATATATTTTATTTATTCGAGACATTTTATGATGATGAAGAATTGAAGATATATGTAATATGTTGCATGTTTTGGTAAAATAACGGGTATACATAATGCCCGTAGGTATTTTCTAATTGAAATCCTAACGAGTATTTCTTTCTTAACAAATTAAGAAAAAACCCCGATAGTTGTGGGTTCACCCGATAGTCCGATACCTGGCGGGTAATTACCCGACAAACACCCGACGGATATTGGGCCAGGTTTTGGACACGATTTTACAATCGAGTACGAGTTTGGGATAACCAATACCCGACCCAAACCCGAACTCAACCATTGCCATCCCTAATCCCATTGGCTCTATTACAAATTACAATTCTTAGGGTGAAGGGGCACCTTAATAAACCAAAATAACCAACCAATAATCAAGTGACACTTTAACATATCCAAAACTAATTGCGGCGGGGTGCTATCCCATCAAGATAAACCCGATTCCAATTTCCATCAGTATCAAGCTTGGATTAACCTTCCCAAATCCCATCGCATCAGTACTACTGTAATCAGTGTCAAGATTCATTGAGTTACCTGAACCAACCCTACCGAGGCACCTAGGGCGGTGTAGTCGATCGGGTAGGGCAGTACCCGAGATGGCCCCATAAGCCACACGCATACCCTAATAACAACATTCGACCTATCATATGAACTCTTAAACTTTTATTAAAACTGACCAGTCATTCTACTTTGATATGTTACCTTTTAGCAAATAAAAAATGTTTTATATATAAAAGTTTTTAAAAGGATACCCTTAAATGTTCCATCTATCTTATTGTACGTATCATCATTTTAATTTTAGGGTTATTATGGTCAATTTTATAAGAAGTAACCAAGATGTCACACCTCTGATAGCCATAACTAATATTGACAAATTAAAACAATCCATTAATATAACCCCAAGGGCCCAAACTGAAAATATTGCATTGAAATACAAATAAAACAATTTAATTTTTTTTCTGTTTTAAAATAATCAAATGAGTTTTATTAAGACAAATGGTTTCGTGGTGTAGTTGGTTATCACGTCAGTCTAACACACTGAAGGTCTCCGGTTCGAACCCGGGCGAAGCCACTTTATTAACTTTTTTCACTTTTAAGATCCGTAATTCGATTAACATCTTTGCAACCCTTGAACTATAGATAAACAACTGAGTAGCCCTTCAAACATTGAAAAGTAACAAACTCCCCTCCATACTTCTTGTTAATTGACTTTTTATGGTGCAAAATTAAAGGAAATCACAAAATAATCACCAAGTTTATTAAGACATCTATATTTATCATTTTACCTTTAATTTAAAACAAATTAACCATCAATATCTAGACAATATTGTCAAGATTTGATGGTCATGACCCGCAATTGAGTACACCTCTTTTTCGAGAGCTCAAAATAACATCAAGATCTCGGAATCTCAACGCGCAAGTCATGTTCTCGATAGCAAGGTTGTTATATTAATATTACTGCCAACAAGGTTTAAAAGTACGGAATCGTGCCTCGAGGCATTTTCCCTTCGCCTCACGAAGCATACGCTTAAAAGCGAACCAAGGCGTAAGCCTGAGGCGGAGTTAAAAAATTATATATCTTATAAAAAATGAAATACTAACTAATTTCATCCTCATATTCATCAAAAACACACACTAAAAAGACATGGAATGCTTGAAATTGACACAAAAAGTCCAAAACATAAAAAATAAACATAAAAAACCCCTACGGCGCAATTTTTGTTACCGCCTCAGCTCTATGAGGCGCACGTACAAAATAACACACTGAGGCGCCACCTAAGATTCGTTTTCTTAAAAAATCGCCTTGAGGCGCGCCTCGAGATGTACGCCTCACCCGTGTTTTTAAATCATGACGGGCAATAGTGAAATCTAATAGATTTTTTTGCTTAATTTGTTTTAATTCCAAAAGGGTTCTAATGTTAAACTTAAGATTCACTAAAAATAAGTATAACCCAAACAAAAACACTGTACATGTTTAAAAGTTCCAACATGACGCCCAAATAATATGCTCAAGTAACTGTGTACTTAGGTCTTGATCTTGCTTCATGTAGCTGAAAATATGATTTATCTTATGCTATTAGTTAGAGCCAAACTCTTTGTTCCATTCTTCAACCTCTTCCCACTTTCTTTTTACAATGCTAGGTCGTATTACACTCATCGCACTCTTAACATCTTCATAGTTTAATCGTCTCACCTGATAAATAAAAATTGAATAATATTATTCAAATAATATTTGATCATAACATTATTAATAACTTAAAAACATATTTTGACATAAATATCCATTTCAACATAATTCTTTATCCATTAACTTATTTTTTTAACCAATGATATGTTATAAGTATAGTTACCTGATCAGCCTTGACAGTGAGAATGTTAGAACCAAGCTCTCTTATAGGCATCATTGCTGCTTCTACACATAAAGCTTGCAGATCCCTCCCTGAGTATCCTACGGGATCAATCATTATTCATATAGATACAAGAACAGAATTTCATAGATAATCTGATGCAAGACGAAATTGGACAAGGTAATGAAAAAAAAAAAAAAAAAACTAGGGAATGGAATTTAGAGGTGGCAATTTCGACCCATTTACTTACAGATGGATCAACTTACGTTATATGATCTCGAAATATTTAAACAATATAGTTTATGTTATCAGTTATAACATCAGTTAGTCATATAAACAAAAAAGAAATTAAGAACAAAGTGTTGATGGGTCAACCCGACCTGACTGTTTTGACCTGTTCTTAAAACATAGTTTGAACCGAACCTGTTTTGGCTATACCCAACCCAATCCTTTTGCTATTAGAAGAATGTACAAAAAAACAATATAGCGTTCGCCCTATTATTAATAACCATCCTCGATTTCCTTCTTATATTATACAACGAAAATATGCAATATTAAGGAACTGACTATTAAAGACCATATTACCGTCGGTGTCTTTCACAATTTTTTTTATAACCGCACCTGTGCCAAAAATCATTGTTAGTAATATGGACAGATCAGTTATCGGAATAGGCAATTTCATATATATATCCTGTGTAACGTTCAAACTTACTTATATTCCTTTAAAGTTTCATATTCACCTTTCCAAAACACTGCAATGTCATATTTACACATTCAATGATATATAAAATAAACTAATTAATTTACAGCGAACTGTTTTACCGAATAAACAAAGAGAACATTATGTGCAGAGAGTTGCAATTATAATGTTTATTCAGTGAAACACGCTGTTACAAGTTAAAGAATTATTTCATATGATATTTTATGACAACGACGAAAGGATATATATGAAATTAATCTATATATAAGTAGAAATGTGTAACAAGAGGAGTGTATATATTCTCACTCGACAAAGAATATTGTTCGCCCTTGAGGTTGTTCATTAGGAGATTTGTCCTAGCATATGCATCTCTATTGTGATTTCAGTGGGGTTAACGACGACGAGGACACCCATATCACTATTCAGGGTCAGGTTGTCCCGCAGGTAACTAGGTTTAAGTACTTAGGATCATTTGTTCAAAAGGATGGGGATATAGATAGTGACGTAACACATCGCATACAAGCCGGGTGGTGTAGGTGGAGAGCAGCCACAGGGGTATTGTGCGATAAGCGGTTCCCAAATAAATTGAAGGGGAGATTTTACAGGACCGCAATTAGACCTGCTATGTTGTATGGGACAGAATGCTGGGCAATCAAGAAGACGCACGCACGCAAGATGGAGGTCGCAGAGATGAGGATGCTTAGGTGGATGGGCGGGCACACAAGGCTAGATCGGATTAGAAACGAGGTTTTTAGAGAGAGGTTTGGAGTGGCTAGGATATCAGACAAGATAAAGGAAGGGAGATTGAGATGGTTTGGACATGTGAAGAGGAGAGGAACAACAGCGCCAGTTAGAGCAGTGGAAGCATGCGTTGTAGAGGGGAGAAGGAATAGGGGCAGACCTAAATTGACCTGGGATGAGCGAATTAGACAGGATCTCATAGAGTTGCACCTCTCTGAGGACATGGTCCAAGAAAGGAGTTCCTGGAGACGTAGGATTAAAGTAAGTGACTTTTAGGATTTGGCACTTAGGTAGCATATCCGGGTATTATGAGCCCTTATCTATAGGATTTCTAAACCTATTTTGATTCATGTGTCTATTTATCTTGTTTTCTTAAGTAATGTGAAACTTACTTGTGCTTTTCGTCCCGTTTACATGTTTCTATGATGTTCAATGTATTATCTTTTTATGTACTATCTTACTAGCTTATTCTTGCATTTGGTCCGTTAGCCGATAGCGAAATATCCATGTGGTGCTTGTCCCTTTACTTGTATGCTTGCCTGTCTTCTGTTCTCTCTTTTTGAGCCGGGGGTCTCTCTGGAAGCAGCCTCTCTATCCTTTATGGGTAGAGGTAAGGTGTGCCTACATCTCACCCTCCCCTGACCCTACCAATAGTCTACTATTAGTGGGATATACTGGGTATGATTGATTGATTGATTGATTGTCCTAGCATATGCATCTGGTGTGGGGATGTATATTTTCTTCACCTGATAATTCACATGTTGCAAAACAAAAATTAACAAATAACTGTCAAGGTGCTAGCTATTATTCTACGACAAGAATTACAATAGCGCCAGTGCGCCCTCACCAATCTCCTAAGGACCGCGTCATCTAATTCTTGTGGCTTATTTGTTGCACCTGCATGAACGACAGGATCGACTTACATTTGTTCAAACAATATGATAATGCAGTTTAGAATGACTAGAAAAATGACTTGTTTCATTCCGATTGTGATAAGTTATAAAGCTTACCGATAACAATCACTTGATCATCAGAGTTTGAGGTCACCCCATCAAACTGAATAAGGAACTCTGATTTCAATCTTCTCATAGCACTATGCTCATTAGATCTTCTTTCAGACAACACACTATCAATCTATAAACAAATAACTTAAACCGATCAGATACAGACCGCAAGTTTTCCGTATATTCTAAAACTTAATCATTTTGAACAAAGTGTCAACTTGTAATTATGTTGGAAGGCATTTAACTATATTCTACATCTATTTTTTATATACATTCTTCATGATATTTGTTTCTGCTAAGTGTATAACTAAATGAGTGTTTGACAAAAATATATATATATTTTAATCATCCATTTTCTATTTCATTTCTTAAATTCAAATACAAATTAATGTTGAAAAAAACTGTTCGCACAAGTCTGCAATGTTTCTGATCTAATATGGTTCTGATGTGGGCTTCGTATACAGGATGCGAGCGGTTAAATAAGGAGGTAAAAGAGAGAGGGTTTCTTTTGAAAGTTAGTTATATGAAACATAAACTTTCTACATATACAAATGAAGTATCCGGCCCCTTATATATGTTCTGAACCGGTGTCTTCTAAACAGACGCGTCCCATGACACTTAATCATACTTAGGACATACATATTTACTAAACCGGTGTGTCACAATCCGGTACTAAACTTATTACTAGACTTAGGATATTCTAATTAACATATGTTCAATTATACAATAACACATGTATAAAATCAAGTTTAAATCTTTATGTCTAACAATCTCCCCCTTAAACTTGATTTCCTTTCTTCAATTCTTCATTCATCACTTGAGGATGACCGGCTTCTTTTCTTGGGCGGCATCTCTTCATCTTTCCATTTGTTTCCACCACTTGTGCTACCTTCTTCATTGTTGATTTCAACGACTAACTCGCGGCCTTTGTATTTGAGATGGTACCATTCCATCATCTCCAAATATCGGACATACACTAGCCTAAGAGTCAATGTTATGTCTTCTTTCTTTGCTAAACTTGGTAGCCCTCTTCCATAACCCATACTCATTGCAACAATCGCCCAATTTTCATCCTTTGTGACTTTATCATATCCACCAAACACTTGCACTTTAGTGTATAAATCCAACAAACATATTGGATATCCGGTTCCATCTCTTAGTGGCATAGGGGCTTTGTTCTTTATTTTCAAGAATTCATACATAAACCATTCTACAATCTTTTCAAACTCTAATTCAAATTTACGCTTGTACCTTTCAACCATAGTAGTAACATGAAGCAAATCCATGAAAACTAAACAATCTTGTATGCGAGAACCATTGGTTGGGTACATGATAGGACCTTTCTCCATAACACCTTCATAATTGTCCTTATCAATAGAGAATTCTTGAAATTGCTTGAACATATAAGCCCTTTCTTTATCTTCATCATTTAGTGCTTCTTTTATGCCTTCAAATCTGTTAGGACAAAGAGGATTGGTGAAACCACTTTTGTAAACCTTAGTCTAATTCACTTCTGTCATTTTTGGCTAAGTATAGAAGTACTGAATAGAAGACAAGAAACTGCTGATTAGAAGATATGAAGAAGTGCTGAAGTTGCAGAAGTTCTGAAGTCCAAACCAGACAAGTTCACTTCAGAAGTACTGAAGACAAAACTACTCTTCAGTAGTTGTCCTTCATCAGCACTTAGCAGAAGATATTTCCCACCGCCCTTTTGCATCAGTAGTTTATTGTTTAATATTACTTTTAGCTTTATTTGTTTCTTTCAATGTTGCAACTTGTGCAACTTGTCACTGGACTTTCTGTGCTTGCTTTTTAGGCAAGATACATGCATGTAATCGTCTATAAATAGGAGGCTTCAACCTTCTATTTTAGACATTGATTTTTAACAGAAAAATCCTTCAAACACTCTCATTGTTATATTCCATTTCTGTATTTATTGTGAATCTTGCTAAGTATCTAATTCTCATTTACAACTTAGATTCATAATAAATACTTTGTCATTTATCTTGTTTCAAACATCAAGGGGGAGTTACAACTCTGCCTTTGCATAAAAAGTGTTGCTTTAACTTATAACATTCCGCTGTGCTTATAATCTGATTTACAAGGACTTGCTAAACACTTAAGTGTCAAGATAGCAAGTTCTTACTTAGCAAACAAGAGCAAACTGATCCAACAATTGGTATCAGAGCATTGGTTTATCTGATCACATATCAATCTAACAAATTGAGAATCAGACACAAAGCTCTTATTGATATTCAATAAAAAGATCAAAAGTTCACTTTTTATCAATATCCATCACTTAAAAGAGTCATCAGACAAATCTATACTCTTTAAAAATGGATCCACACAATACTGGTTCTGCCACCAAACCTGCCATGCTTGTGAGAAATGAGTACAATATATGGCAGAAAAGAATGGCACATACCCTGTCACAAACCAACACTGGTTGTTGGAGATCTGTGATATATGGTCCACACAAACCAGTAAACATAAACCTTGAAACTAAAGAAGGGATTCCTAAGGATCCCAAAGACTATACAGATGAAGATTTCCTAAAACTTGAGCTAGATGCTAAGGCATTCTCTATGTTGGCAATGGCTCTCCCAAATGAAATATACTCTGGCCTTTTACATTGTGAAAGTGCCAAAGAACTTTGGGACTGTCTTAAAGAACAGTTTGGAGGAACTGAAGAGGTGATTGCCAACACCAGAGAAATTTTGGCTCAACAATATGAAACATTTGCTTATATTAATGGGGAGACTTTGACACAACAATTTGAAAGATTCTCCTCATTAATCTCTGAGCTAAAGTTAAATGGGCAGACCTATACAACAGTATCTATGTTACATAGATTTTTAAGGTCTCTACCTGACAAATGGGAAACTTACTCCATTGTCTTAAGATCCTCACCAGATTTTAGCTCCCTCACTCTTACAAAACTCCATGGGAGATTACTCACTTTTGAAAGAGAAATCGATCAAAAGAAGAAATTACAAACTTCTGGTAAAACTGCTGATGACTACCTACCAGGTAGTACAGCACTTTTGGGACAAGATTCACCAACTTGTTCCTATGGATCTTATGACAATATTGACATAACCACTGGGATCTCATCAGAAAGATCTTTCCCAGGTTATGACAATGATGACCAAAGTCAAACTGCTGATAATCTATGTTTTATCATGGATGATTTGAAAAATTTTAGCAGTGATGACTTGGAAGAAATGGACATACTACACCAACTGGCCATGTTAAGCATTAAAACTAACAAGTTTTATAAAAGGTCAGGAAGGAAATTTCCAGGATTGACCAGTAATACAAAAATTGGTTTTGACAAATCTAAACTGAGATGTCACAAGTGTCAGAAGTTGGGACACTTTGCTAGAGAGTGTAGAAGCTCTAGCTTTAACCAATCACAATCTGGAAATAACTATAACCCCAATTATAATAGGAACAATGGAACTCAAGGGAGTGCTCATTTTGTACAGGCACAAGCTCCTCAACAGCAATATATGCCTCAAGTACAATATGTTCAAGTGCCTGCTCAACAGATGCAGAGCCAACAATCAATCCCTCCCTTTCCAGCTGCTCAACTTCCTCCACAGCCTCAACAACCCCCTCAACAAAGCCTCTTTACCTCGGGGTATGTTGACTGGAGCAGTCTCCCTTATGACACCACAGAGTGTAATCCTGATGCAGACAACAAAGTGTTTGACATCAACTGGGGAGAACCAGACAATGGCAGAAAGAACTTTGCCTTAATGGCATTTGAAGGCTGTACCTCAAAATCTGCATTGTCTCAGGTATCAAAAGAATCTTTGACAAAACTTTGTTCAAATTCTTGCAAAGAAACTTTTGCTCTCATAAGAGAGACAAACGTGCACCTACAAGGCAAAGCCAATGATTTAGAAAGAAAATACACACAGATAAAATGTGATTTGGAAAGAAAACTGTGCGCTAAAACAAAAGAGGTTTCTAAATTAACTGACTCTGCTATTGAAACCCAAGCACAAATCAAAATGATGCTAAATGACCTGGGAGATGTCAGACAAGAGCTTGCTGACACCAGGATCACTTGTGAAAAATGGGTTGAATCTTGTAGGGGGTATCAACTACTGCTAAACAAACAAAGTGCCTCAAATGTTAAGTTTGGCATAGGATACCATCATGTTGAAACACCAACTGATTTTTCTCCCAAAACTACTGAAGATGGGAGAAGAATTGTTTCAAATGAAACTTCTGAAGGGAAAGATTGCACATCTTTCCATGAAAACTTTCTAAACAGAAATCCTGGCATTTTTAAAGAAAGTACTTCAGAAGTATATACAAAAACTGACAACAAGCCATCAGTAGTTTCATCTACTTCAGGAGTTGAGACCCTGAAAACTACTGATGAGCAAAATCTTTTCACAACTGTCAGAAATTTGCCTTCTGATAAAAAACTTAAGGCAAAAGAATGTGAAATTTGTGGCCTGTTCAACCACAAAACTGAATTTTGTAGATACAGAAAAGGAATTCAGTTCAATCAAAAATTTAAACAACAGGTTGTGGAAATCAAATCAGAAATGATTATGAAAAAGTCTTTAAACCCAAGAAACAACAACCTGAAAACACCTTTTCTCAGAAAAAGATAAAATCTCAACCAAAATCTTTTTCTCAAAATTCCTTGTCAGTAGTTAGACCAGAATCATCAGCAGTTTCACAAACTGCTGAGATTCAAAATCTAAAGAACATGGTAGAACTACTGATGACCAAGGTTGATGGTGGTACTAAAAAGGATACCACCATAGTTCTTCATGAAAAATCCATTGCCAAAAAGACATGGATTTCTCAACCTGGTCAAGAACAAACTGTAACTGTTCTCAAGAGCAAACCCAAAGCCAAACAGGCTTGGGTTTCCAAATCTAACTAATTTGCTTTTATGTGCAGAGAGTTTCCAGGGGCTTAAACAGCATATGGTATGTTGATAGTGGAGGCTCTATGCACATGACTGGATGCAGATACCTGATAAACAATTTTATCAGCCAAAGAGAAGGATCTGTGTCCTTTGGGAACAATGCCAAGGGATATGTGCTAGGACATGGCAATGTCTCCTCTGGCAAAATACAGTTTGACAAGGTCAATCTGGTGGAAAATCTTAAATACAACTTGCTGAGCGTGTCACAAATGTGTGATAAAGGATATTCTTCCTTTTTCACAAAGACAGCTTGCAAGATCATCTCACCAGAAGGCCAGAAGTTGATTGAGAAGATAATAGAAGATCATACTTTGCTGATTGCCAAAAGATGTGGCAATGTCTATGCAGTGGACATTGAGAAAGACAAAGTATTGAACAACACTGCCTGTTTCTTCTCAAGGGCATCAACTTCAGAAACAGATCTCTGGCACAGGAGACTTGGCCATGTGAACTTTAAAACCATAAATAAAGTCACAAAAATGGGCTTGGTCAGAGGTCTACCTTTGAAAGTATACCGGTGTCAAGAACACTGTGTATCCTGTTTAAAGGGAAAACAGCATAAGTCCTCCTATAAGTCTATTGAAGAATCAAAAACAACTGCATGTCTTCAACTACTCCATATGGACTTATTTGGGCCTGTCAAGATTATGAGCCTTGGTAAAAAGAAGTACTGCTTAGTCATCATTGATGACTACTCAAGATTCACATGGGTATTCTTCTTATTTTCCAAGGATGAGGCTGCTGAAATCATCAAGTTCTTCATTCTACAAGTAGAGAAACAATATTCTCTATCTGTCAAAACCATTAGAAGTGACAATGGGACAGAGTTCAGGAACAAAACTCTGGATGAATTCTGTTTGTCTAAAGGGATTATTAGACAATACAGTGTTCCCAGAACTCCTGAACAAAATGGTGTAGTAGAAAGGAAGAACAGAACACTGATAGAAGGAGCAAGAACAATGTTAGCTGATTCTGGACTGCCATTGTACTTTTGGGCAGAAGCAGTTAACACAGCATGTTATGTTCAGAATAGAGTTCTTGTGGTCAAGAGACATTCCAAGACTGCCTATGAAGTTCTTCATGGCATGAAGCCCCTTATCTCCTTTTTCAGGGCTTTTGGATGTCAATGTTTCATCTTGAACATCAAGGAATCTATCTCAAAGTTTGCTGCCAAAGTTGACTCAGGTTACTTTCTTGGTTACTCTTCAACTAGAAAAGCCTACAAGGTTTTTAATTCTCACACCAGGATAGTAGAAGAAACATTGAATGTCAAGTTCAATGAGTCAAAACACACTCTTATTCCAGCACATCCTGCTGAACTCTTTGACCTTGACAACTTTCACTTTGGACCTGAAAAGGCTGTTACTTCTTCAAAACCTACTTATTATGGTGATCAAAGGTTTGAAGATGAGGATCCTGCACCATGGACTCCTCAAACAGTCATTAAGTCAACTACAACACCATCAGAAGTTTTTCAAACTTCTGATCAAACAAATACTGAAGGCCAAACTCAAACATCTGCTTCAGCACCTGCAACTACTGAAGAAGCTGCAACTGCTGAACCAGATATCATAGACCTCAGTAGTTTGTTTGAAGAACCAGAGCCACCTACACCTGTCAGTGGTTTACAACAACTGATTGAACACAGAGATCATCCACTTGATCAAATCATGGGTGATATAGCAACAGGTGTTCTGACCAGAAACCAGCTCTCCAACTTTTGCCTATTCTCAGCCTTTATTTCACAGTTGGAACCAAAGAAGTACCAGGAAGCCCTCAAAGACAACAATTGGGTGCAAGCTATGCAAGATGAACTACTACAGTTCAACAAGCAACAGGTCTGGGAAATCTGTCCCTTACCTCAAAACAAGCAACCAATTGGTACAAGATGGGTTTTCAGGAACAAACAAGATGAAGCTGGTATGATAATCAAGAACAAGGCAAGACTGGTAGTTCAAGGGTACTCTCAAGAAGAGGGAATTGACTATGATGAAACCTTTGCTCCAGTTGCAAGGCTTGAGGCCATCAGGTTATTTCTGGCCTATGCCATTTCCAACAAAATAAAAGTTTATCAAATGGATGTGAAAAGTGCATTTTTGTATGGAAAAATCAAGGAGGAGGTGTATGTCTGTCAGCCACCTGGGTTTGAGGATCCTTCTCATCCTGAGTGGGTGTACAGACTAGACAAAGCTCTTTATGGGCTCAAACAGGCTCCAAGAGCCTGGTATGATACACTCTCCACCTTTTTACTCAAAAATAACTTTACAAGAGGTGCCATTGATAAAACACTTTTCATTAAACATGTTGGAAATCATGTCTTACTTGTTCAAATTTATGTTGATGATATCATCTTTGGTTCAACAAACACAAAATTGTGTGATGATTTTAAGAAACTCATGCAATCAAAATTTGAGATGAGTACCATGGGAGAACTGCAGTACTTTCTAGGACTGCAGATCAAACAACAAACAAATGGAACTTTTATACATCAATCAAAATATGTTAAAGAATTATTGAACAAATTTTCTTTAAATGACTGTAAATCATGTTCCACTCCCATGACACCTATCACACAAGTTGAACCAGATGATCAAGGAAAACAGGTTGATCAAACCATGTACAGATGCATGATAGGTTCCCTTTTATACTTAACTGCTTCTAGACCAGATATTATGTTCTCAACATGTGTCTGTGCTAGATATCAATCAGCACCAAGGGAATCACACCTCATTGCAGTCAAAAGAATTTTTAGATATCTGAAAGGAACTCCAACGCTGGGAATCTGGTATCCTGCTTCAAGCAATACCAAGTTATCAGCATTTTCAGATAGTGACTATGCAGGGTGTAAGATGACAAGAAAGTCAACATCTGGTGGTTGTCAATTCCTGGGTAACTGTCTAGTGTCATGGCAATCAAAGAAGCAAACATCTGTTGCAACTTCAACTGCTGAAGCTGAATACATTGCAGCTGCAAGTTGTACATCACAGATACAATGGCTCCAATATCAACTTCTTGATTATGGAATCAAAGAGACCAAGACACCTTTGTTTGTAGACAGCAAATCTGCCATTAGCATCATTCAAAATCCGGTACAGTTCTCAAAAACTAAACATATTGAGATCAGGTACCATTTCATAAGAGATTGCTATGAAAAAGGCAAGATTGAGGTGAAGCATGTAGCAACAGCTAATCAAATAGCTGACATCTTCACTAAGCCCCTTGACACATCAACATTTCAGAAGTTAGTTTCCATGCTTGGAATGCTAAATTTGTAAGTGTTTATTTTATTTTTTTTCTGCATATCAGTTAGAATCCAAGTTAAACACTTGATTCTACCCAACTCTACATCAAACTTCTACATCAATCACTACTGTTATGCATCAAAATTTTTCTTTTTCCTTTTTCCATCCTTGATTCCATCCTGTTTACCATGGTGGAATCAAAATGAAAAATTTTATTTTTCCTTTTTCCACCCCTGATTCCATCCTGTTTACCTTGGTGGATTTCAGGTTAACCTTTTCCATCTTTTTTCTGGTTTTCACTTACAAATAACAAAAGTCTGCAACAAAACTTCTGAAAAACAAAGTACTGATTAAACAAAAATCAGTATGAGAGAAAGTACTGATGAACAAAAATCATCAGTATGGGATAATTTTCTGAAAAAGTGTGTAACTTCTGATAAAATAATCTTCAGAAGTTATGAATAAAGTATTTATAAAAACATTTCTCATCAGATGTTAAAAGTACTGAAGAGAAAATGGGAACTACTGATGAAGTAATCCTTCATCAGCAGTTTAAGTCAAAAGGGCAAATCTGACTTTTCCCATCATCAGAGGTTTGACCTAATAAGTTTAAAACCTCTGATAAAGAGATTTTTAACCAAAGGCGGTTTTAAAACTTCTAATAAAGAAGATTCAAGCGGTTAAAACTTCTAATAAATACCTTTTTTCACACACTTATCCTTTTAAACTCACAAAATATCCCTCCTTCTCTCTCAAAACTCTCTCAAAACCTATACCTGAAAATTCACTGTTCGATCAAAACACCCAAACCACAATGGATCTAGTTCTAAAACAGGGACACAATCAAAGAGCTTTTCTTGAAAAACAAGAAGGCTGGTCCCAATACGATGAGATCATTGATCTTGTCGTCAAATCCCAATACTTTACTGCTCTCACAATTAACCCACCAATTCACACTGAAACTCTGAATGAGTTCTGGGCAAATGCTGAGACGGTTACAATGGGTGGTGAGGTCATTTCCCTCAACTCAAAGATAAAAGGGAAACAACTGACCATCACACCGGCCACACTAGCAACAAGACTGGGTCTGGATGATGTAGCTGCCCCTGACCATGTTGCTAACAAAGATATTCATCTAACCATGACTGAGTGTGGTTATCAAGGTACTCTCTCCCATGCAACAATATTCAAAAAATATTTTGAACCAAAATACAAACTTTTGTTTCATTATATAATTATGTGTTTGAGTCCAAAAACAGGGTCATATGACCAGATGCCCTCCACTTTTCAACCAATATTTCATTCCATTGTGAATGAAACTAAATTCAGGGCATCAAAACTGTTTTTCCATGAGTTGGTGTTACATCACAATAATACCAAGAAAAAGTTTTTGTTGTACCCAAGGTTCATTATGCAATGCATAATAGGGGAACTGGGTAATGAGGTGCTTGTGGGAAAAATTTCAACTTTAAACCCTTTAACATCACAAGCATACTCAAGACTGAACAAACCGGCTGCCTGGCCAGAAGATGATCAGGGAGAACAACAACAAGTCCCCCTGAAGCCCACATCTTCCACACCCACACCACCAAAAGCCAAAAAGCCCAAGCCAACAAAAACTGCAACCCACCAACCCAAAAGAAAAGCTGTTCAGGAAGTTGAGATGCCTGAACATGCTCTTGAGCATTCTGCTCTTCAAATTGTTGAGACTGAAACACCCTCTCAGTCTCATCCATCTCAAACCCCACCAAGAGCACCCATATCTGTTCATTTCAAAAGAAAAAGACTTAGAAAAACATATCAAACACACTCTTCTTTTGAAACTGCTGAACAACAACCTATTGCCCAAACTACTGAACCCTCCCCACAAATTTCTGAACAAGAGGCAATAGAAATTGCCAAACTTCTCTCTGGGCTAAAAGAGAATGTCCCATCTGATCATGTCAGTCCCCATCAACCACAACAAACAGGGGACATAACTACTACATCAGACATGGATGTGGACATTACTAGCCCTATCCCAAGAGATGAGGGTGGACCAGAGTCTTTAAGCCCAATTTTAGAGACTCTTGGGGCATCTGAGGCTGCTACTACTCAGTTACCACCCAGTGGTGGATCTGAGGACAGAAGTAACATAGCTAAGACCTCAGATGTGGCAACTACTGATGAAGGCTTAATGCCTGAGGTAGGAAATCCTCAGTACCAAGAAACAGAGGTTCATGAGAGAACTGAGTTGGGCTCAGCTCATGATTTAACTGAGACAGTCCTCACTGAGGGCAACATCAGGGATACAGATGATTCCAACTACTGAATTGACGGCACTTTCTGAAGGTCCTGCTGCAAAGGTATCCAGGCTCAAGAAGCCAGTCACCTCTGCACAGGTTAAAGTCCACTCAATCCCTAAAACCCCTAGAGTGGCATCCTCTGTACAACATGAGGATCTCCCAAAAACACCCCCTTCACAGCAAATGCCTACCCAATTCCCTGGGCAAACAAGCATAGACCTGAACCAGCTATGCAGCCCAGAGGGTCCCCTGTACCACATGATGAATACACTCATCAGAAATCACTTCCAAACATATACAGCTGACTTGGAGCTGTCAATCAAGAACCAATTTGGAGTGATCAAGACCAAAATGAACGATCTGTCAAACAAAATAGACTTCAACAGCCAACAGATTGCTCATCTTCAAGGACACTTCTCCCGACCCTCTGCTTCAAGGGTTATAATTGATGAATCCAAAAAAGGGGGAGAAGATCAGGGAACCTAAGGAGTCATTCCAAGCCAGAGTAAAGGCACGAGTGGCACTCCTTGAAAGAGATCAGAAAGATCAGGCCAGGAAAGAAAGATTGGCCAAACAGTTTGGTGTCTCTATTGAAGAAATTGAAGCTGCTGAGAAAGTAGATGAGACCCAAAGTTCTGATGATTCCCTAAGGTGTAATGAAGAAACTTCTGATGACCAAACTTCTGATGAAGAATCAGAAAGTACTGAAGACAATCCTTCAGTAGCTGACAAACCATCAGCAGTTGTCAGCACATCAGAAGTTAACACTTCCCAACCTCAAACAACTGAACCTTCCAGAACCACTGCTCCCATTCAACCAACATCTGATCCCATCAGGCCTACATCTGTTACAACAATGACTGTATTAAACCCTTATCCCATCTCTCATTCAGCTGAACTATTAGAGAAGAGTTTAATTGCAGCCAACAAGAAGGCCAGAGAAGATCAGATTTGGAAATCTCTGGAAGAAAGGGATGATTTGGACTTAAGCCATGAAGAAAAACTTCAGGCTTATGCAGCTGAACTACAAAGGCAGGCTAGCCTTGATGAGATTGCTGAACAGGATAAAAGACAACAACTGGTGTCTTACATTACCAAGAACAGCAAGACTAAAGCCTTTACACTCAAAGGACTCTCTATGCAAGAGCTGACAAGAAGAGCACAACTGCTTGCAGAGAAAATGGCCACAAGCAAAGATGGAAAGGCCAAGAGAGCCCAGATAATAGAAGAGCTAGTAGCAGAAGGATATGGTTCAAAAGCCTCTGTATCCAGATGGAAAGAAGAAAGACTAATGGATACATATAGAAAATATTTGGCTGCCAAGGCTGCAAATCCTGAGAAGTTTCAAACTGCTGATCCTTCAAGATCAGTAGTTAGAACTTCTGGTGTATCTAGAAGATCTGCTGCTCAGAAGAAGAAGGCAGAGGACAATGTCAAAACTGATTTCAAAATGGTTCTACTTGAGGGAAGCTCAATAGTCCATTCAGATTTTGACATTGAGGAGAAACCTCTGTTAACACAGTTCAGGGATCCTTCCACTTTTGCTTATCAAATACAAAAGACAATCACAGAAAAGCTGCATACCAAAGTAGTGACTGAACACCATCTCCCAACTGTTCAGATGCCTGGTATGCAACAACATCAACAAGGAAGAGAATCCACCTGAGGCTATCTGAAACTGAAGACATCCAGCACTCAGGACCATCAACCCAAGGGACAAGTCTGGTTCCCTATTCTTCTGACTTTAACAAGTCAAAGATCCCTATCATCAGATGGTCACTTACTGATAACAACTCAGTACTATTGACAAGAAGAGACTTCTCAAGCAGGGCTTACAAGAAGATCGGTGATCTGAAGAAACTGTCAACACAAGACCTGCTCACAATTCAACATCTAGACCCACAGAGAGGATCTCTGTCTGATGATCTGTACAACCAGCTCAAGAACACCATGTACAAAGAGATATGGAAGATTGTTCAAGACAGAAGAAACACATAAGGAATTAGTAAGGTTTTGGCTTCATCAATCCAGGGGGAGATTGTTAGGACAAAGAGGATTGGTGAAACCACTTTTGTAAACCTTAGTCTAATTCACTTCTGTCATTTTTGGCTAAGTATAGAAGTACTGAATAGAAGACAAGAAACTGCTGATTAGAAGATATGAAGAAGTGCTGAAGTTGCAGAAGTTCTGAAGTCCAAACCAGACAAGTTCACTTCAGAAGTACTGAAGACAAAACTACTCTTCAGTAGTTGTCCTTCATCAGCACTTAGCAGAAGATATTTCCCACCGCCCTTTTGCATCAGTAGTTTATTGTTTAATATTACTTTTAGCTTTATTTGTTTCTTTCAATGTTGCAACTTGTGCAACTTGTCACTGGACTTTCTGTGCTTGCTTTTTAGGCAAGATACATGCATGTAATCGTCTATAAATAGGAGGCTTCAACCTTCTATTTTAGACATTGATTTTTAACAGAAAAATCCTTCAAACACTCTCATTGTTATATTCCATTTCTGTATTTATTGTGAATCTTGCTAAGTATCTAATTCTCATTTACAACTTAGATTCATAATAAATACTTTGTCATTTATCTTGTTTCAAACATCAAGGGGGAGTTACAACTCTGCCTTTGCATAAAAAGTGTTGCGTTAACTTATAACATTCCGCTGTGCTTATAATCTGATTTACAAGGACTTGCTAAACACTTAAGTGTCAAGATAGCAAGTTCTTACTTAGCAAACAAGAGCAAACTGATCAACAAAATCTGACCCGTTTGGTTGAGAACCTTTCTAGCGAGCCTTTGCCATCATTCTTCACAATATTCTTTCTTTCGGGGCATTTAAATGTGAAGTGATCTTCACTATCACATATTCGGCATAATATCATCTTCCTCTTCTCTTGTATGATCGGCCGATGGATGTGACAAACATCTCCATCGAATTCAACTTCTAATCCTTCTTGATTCAATTTTTCTATACTTAACACATTTTTACGAAGTGTAGGAACATAGTATACCGATTTGATCTTGTGTACTTGTCCTCCACTTGTGATTATCACCGATCCTTTTCCTCTAAAGTACTCCCTCCTATATCCATTTGGTTGGCCTTCTACTCCAAATGATTTGCTAAAAATAGCGAATTGATCTTTATAACCACACCCATGTTCTTTTCTTGTTAGGCTTGCATACCACACATCATCCCATCCTTTTCCATCCGTTTCTTTTACCATAAATTCTGTTTTACCCATCTTCTTTGGGCAATTTCTTCTATAATGGAAGGGCTCTTTACACTTTCCATAACACATAGCGTGTGGGTATTCGGGGCGTCTTTTACTTGATTATTAAACTCTTGTTGCGCCTTCTTTTTCTTCTCTATACGCGACTTTGGGGCTGATCCAATATGAAAACGTGAGAAATTGATGTTCGAAGGGTCCATACACTCCTTCTTAAATTCTGCGATCATCTTGGCGAGAATTGATTGATCCACATGATCATCTTCAACTAATGGAGATATCGGCCTCTTGCCTTTATCTTCGGGAACATCAACTGATTTCTCTTCAACATCGAATATACCATACACGTTTCTACGATCGGGCTCTGATGCCATGTTGAAAAAACTGTTCGCACAGGTCTGCAATGTTTCTGATCTAAAACGGTTCTGATGCGGGCTTCGTATACAGGATGCGAGCGGTTAAATAAGGAGGGAAAAGAGAGAGGGTTTCTTTTGAAAGTTAGTTATATGAAACATAAACTTTCTACATATACAAATGAAGTATCCGGCCCCTTATATATGTTCTGAACCGGTGTCTTCTAAACAGAGGCTTCCCATGACACTTAATCATACTTAGGACATACATATTTACTAAACCGGTGTGTCACAATCCGGTACTAAACTTATTACTAGACTTAGGATATTCTAATTAACATGTGTTCAATTATACAATAACACATGTATAAAATCAAGTTTAAATCTTTATGTCTAACAATCTCCCCCTTAAACTTGATTTCCTTTCTTCAATTCTTCATTCATCACTTGAGGATGACCGGCTTCTTTTCTTGGGCGGCATCCCTTCATCTTTCCATTTGTTTCCACCACTTGTGCTACCTTCTTCATTGTTGATTTCAACGACTAACTCGCGGCCTTTGTATTTGAGATGGTACCATTCCATCATCTCCAAATATCGGACATACACTAGCCTAAGAGTCAATGCTATGTCTTCTTTCTTTGCTAAACTTGGTAGCCCTCTTCCATAAGCCATACTCATTGCAACAATCGCCCAATTTTCATCCTTTGTGACTTTATCATATCCACCAAACACTTGCACTTTAGTGTATAAATCCAACAAACATATTGGATATCCGGTTCCATCTCTTAGTGGCATAGGGGCTTTGTTCTTTATTTTCAAGAATTCATACATAAACCATTCTACAATCTTTTCAAACTCTAATTCAAATTTACGCTTGTACCTTTCAACCATAGTAGTAACATGAAGCAAATCCATGAAAACTAAACAATCTTGTATGCGAGAACCATTGGTTGGGTACATGATAGGACCTTTCTCCATAACACCTTCATAATTGTCCTTATCAATAGAGAATTCTTGAAATTGATTGAACATATAAGCCCTTTCTTTATCTTCATCATTTAGTGCTTCTTTTATGCCTTCAAATCTGACCCGTTTGGTTGAGAACCTTTCTAGCGAGCCTTTGCCATCATTCTTCACAATATTCTTTCTTTCGGGGCATTTAAATGTGAAGTGATCTTCACTATCACATATTCGGCATAATATCATCTTCCTCTTCTCTTGTATGATCGGCCGATGGATGTGACAAACATCTCAATCGAATTCAACTTCTAATCCTTCTTGATTCAATTTTTCTATACTTAACACATTTTTACGAAGTGTAGGAACATAGTATACCGATTTGATCTTGTGTACTTGTCCTCCACTTGTGATTATCACCGATCCTTTTCCTCTAAAGTACTCCCTCCTATATCCATTTGGTTGGCCTTCTACTCCAAATGATTTGCTAAAACTAGCGAATTGATCTTTATAACCACACCCATGTTCTTTTCTTGTTAGGCTTGCATACCACACATCATCCCATCCTTTTCATCCGTTTCTTTTACCATAAATTCTGTTTTACCCATCTTCTTTGGGCAATTTCTTCTATAATGGAAGGGCTCTTTACATTTCCATAACACATAGCGTGTGGGTATTCGGGGCGTCTTTTACTTGATTATTAAACTCTTGTTGCGCCTTCTTTTTCTTCTCTATACGCGACTTTGGGGCTGATCCAATATGAAAACGTGAGAAATTGATGTTCGAAGGGTCCATACACTCCTTCTTAAATTCTGCGATCTTCTTGGCGAGAATTGATTGATCCACATGATCATCTTCAACTAATGGAGATATCGGCCTCTTGCCTTTATCTTCGGGAACATCAACTGATTTCTCTTCAACATCGAATATACCATACACGTTTCTACGATCGGGCTTGATGCCATGTTGAAAAAACTGTTCGCACAGGTCTGCAATGTTTCTGATCTAATACGGTTTGATGCGGGCTTCGTATACAGGATGCGAGCGGTTAAATAAGGAGGTAAAAGAGAGAGGGTTTCTTTTGAAAGTTAGTTATATGAAACATAAACTTTCTACATATACAAATGAAGTATCCGGTCCCTTATATATGTTCTGAACCGGTGTCTTCTAAACAGACGCGTCCCATGACACTTAATCATACTTAGGACATACATATTTACTAAACCGGTGTGTCACAATCCGGTACTAAACTTATTACTAGACTTAGGATATTCTAATTAACATATGTTCAATTATACAATAACACATGAATAAAATCAAGTTTAAATCTTTATGTCTAACAATTAACTCTTCATAGCTCATTTTTAGTGGTTTATTCAAGTACAATACTTTTGCATATTAAGAAACAATATATGTTATGTATCCTTATATAGTGTTATGTAAATGAAATATTATAAGATGATTTATAGTTGAATATTATAAGGTTTTGACTTATTAATTGTTTTGTAAAAGAAAATAGAGTCTATCCATAAATTGAGTTAGTAAGTTGTGTATCATTTAACACAAAGCAATAGCATACTTCATCCATGAATATCACTGAGGGTTGTCGAGAAACCGCAACTGCAAAAAAGTGTACGGACTAATTTTTCACCCTCTCCTACCTGTTCCAGTTAGACATGAACATATACGAATGAGAAAATATCAATATATAAAAGTACATATATAGAGAGATGGAAAATAGAAATATATATATATATGGTGTGTGCGTGCGTGTGTGTGTGTTACATGTGCATGAAAATATATATGTTACAACATAGAAACGTGAATGATGAAGAAGAAGAACATACATATTTCGATGTCAAAGAGGAAGCCGAGATGTTGAAAAATGTTGCTTCTGATTCTGAAACAACTGCTTTGGCAAGCATTGTTTTACCAGTGCCAGGTGGACCAAATAGAAGCAAACCTAAGAGCAACAAAACCAAGATTAAGTATGTTTGGTTGGATACCAAAGGGACATCATTTTGGCATAGCGGCATTCGGGTGTGTATAATTTTAGTTTCCCCTTCCGTGAGGTTGAGGGTTTAAGTTCCATAGTGGACAATGGTGCAGATTTTAGAGGTAGTATTAGATTGCTGTTAAGCATAAGTATTGATTATGTATTATATTGTGTCACACGTACAAAACTAACGCTAACGCGATTAAAGGTTTGGCAGTTAAGGTTAGTTGGTGGTAGTTGGTTAGTTAATCCTAGGTAGTTACCATATATTTATTACTTCAAAGTAATAAATATGTGTGCACGTGTTTTGCACGCAGTTGCAAAACACGTCTCTAATCCTTATCATACCAAAAAAATACCTTTAGGTGGTCTACGGAGGCCTGTAAATAGGTCTTTTCTTTTAGTTGGTAGAACTACCATCTCCATCAAAGCTTGTTTAGCTTTTTCTAGGCCAGCTGCATTAATCACAATTAGCTACTAGTTAGAATTTGTAGAAAAATAAAAGTAAACTGTAGTTTTCGTCCTTAAGGTTTGCCTAAAAAATCAAGTCCTTCAATGCTATTCCTCATTAAAACTATCCGTCCCTGGCTCTAACATTTGTTACCTAGTCTGTTAATTACCCTGACTTGCCCCTAATGTGAGGGTAAATTAGTCTTTTCAACCATGATGTTTAGGTGGAAGAATTTACCCCTCACATGATGGGGATGTAAGAGGGGGTAATTAACGGACTAGGTAACGGACCGTTAGGATCTGGGACAAATATTAATGTTAATACTTCAAAGTTCAAACGTCAGAAAACATTAAAGCTAAAGGTGGACAAAACATGATGGTTTGCGGACGAAAGTGGCGAAGCATGAAGTTTAAGATGGTGGGGCTGAAAGTCACGAGAGACCAAAATTTACGCAATATAAGATCAATTCGGTGGGGGTTGGACATAATATATACAAAATATTTAAACAAAAACGGGAAAATTTAAACTATCGAGCCAAAAAACGGTGAGGACCGGAAGTGCTTCTTAAGCTTCGCCCTTGGCGGACGAAACATGATGTTTTGGGCAAACCTTCAAGGACAAAAACTACAAGTTCCCTCAAAAACAAAAGATGGATATATATATATATATATATATATATATAGGATTTGGTTCAAATGAGAACCTTTCCCTAAATTGAGAACTAGAGAACCATTCTGGGCCACACATTTCTCTAAGGCAATTTATTTATTTATTTATTTTTTTTTTTTTTGCAAAAATCGCTGCTTTATATGTAAGGATTTTTTTTTTCAGTATACACATGTGTATAATTGCATTATACACATATGTATAACTGAAATATACACATATGTATAATTTTCATATACACATATGTATAATTGTCATATACACATATGTATAAATGAAAAAAAATTCAAAAAAATAAAAAAAAAATTCCTTGCATAAAAATGTGCGATTAGAGCAAAAAAAAAAAAATAAATAAAAAATAAAAAATAATTTTTTTTTTTGCCTTTATATGAAATGTGTGGCTCAGAATGGTTCTCTCAGTTCTCAAATAGGGGTTGGTTCTCTTAGGATTTGGTTCAAATGAGAACCTTTCCCCAAATTGAGAACTAGAGAACCATTCTGGGCCACATATTTCTCTAAGGCAATTTTTTTATTTTTTTATTTTTTTTTTTTTTTTGCAAAAATCGCTGCTTTATATGTAAGGAAAATTTTTTTTTTATTTTTTTTGTATTTTTTTTTCAGTATACACATGTGTATAATTGCATTATACACATATGTATAATGCTATATACACATATGTATAGCTGAAAAATGTTATATACACATATGTATAAATGAAAAAAAAATTCAAAAAAAATAAAAAAAAATAAAAAAAAAATTCCTTGCATAAAAATGTGCGATTAAAAAAAATTTTATTTTTTTTTTTGCCTTTATATGAAATGTGTGGCTCAGAATGGTTCTCTCAGTTTATCAAATGGGGGTTGTTCTCTTAGGATCCCTACCCTATATATATATATATATATATATATATAGTGGAAGTATATGAAGAAAACCTTCCTAAATGGAAAAACTCTAGTAAACCCAATACTTGGTTTATATTGTGCCACATCAACCAAACCAACATTTCACAATATTATATTACAAAGGGCACACTTGTCATTTAACTTTTCCCACTTTTTTTTTTTTCAAATTTTGAATCTCCCCACCCACTATATAATCTCTCTCTCTCTCTCATAAACCATCTTCCTTCCACAACTAATCATCACCTTCCACCACCACCACGTCCGGCCACCACCAGGTCACCACATCTCTACGAACAAGAGGAAGGTGATATTGTTATTATTATTTCACTGATTAAAATACCCTTTTATTCTATCATCCGAACCCAAAATCAAAACCTGCTCCGGTCACCATCTCGTGTCCAGCCTCCAAACCACTCACATACCCCACCCCACCTTTTAATCTGTTCATAAACACCCATCTAACTTAGAGAGAGACAAGAATCGGAGTGAGAGAAAGAGCAACAGAGGAAGAAGGAAGCGAACACATAGCAGAGAGAGGGGGAAAACGGAAGAAAAAAAGAGAAGAAGATGGTGGTGGTTCACGGCGGCGATGGCGGCGACGCTTGCTTCACCAGTGTCACACCACGCCTATGGCGGAAACACGTGGCGCGACGGTTCAAGAGGATTAAGCCAAGATTAATGCAAATCGCAATATTAATTAAACAAACGGCATTTATTCAACATTGAAAATCATGTCAAATTATTCATACATAACTTAAAATTGTTTTTGATATAAATAGGGAGGCTCCTCCCTATATCCGAATTTCTTGGGATAGAGAGACGAGACCCCTTCATGACTCCCAACGCCCAAATTGGAGATTCCCCCGACCCTGCTCGCCATGTTATCCTTCATCTGTCAATTACCTGAAAGATATGTTTAAAAATCGTCAATATATAAATATTGGTGAGTTCACAGGTTTTGTATTTAATAAAACTTTATCTCATGGGAATATCCTTGTTATGACATTTATAGGAGTTGCAAAGTCCTACAATTTTACTTGAGCCTATAACCAAACCAAGACAATTAATAATGCCCCCGCCCCAAGTCGTTACTCGGTATTCCTACGACTTGATTTCAGAATACGTGCACCCCAGGCATACGCCGATGCATAATCGACGCTATCGATTAGGGGTGGGCCTTGTCAGGCACCAATAGTACTATTCAAATATTCCTTCGGTTTCACTTTCCTGAATTAATGATTATAGTGGGGAGGTCTCAACCCCGAGTGGCGATCACAACTCAAGTGTCCAACCGTCAAACAAATCCCAACATATATTTCCCCCGTAAAAACGTTAAATAGTTTAGAAATGGGGCCGTGAGACTCACCTGTAACTGTGCTCGGCTCAAAGAAGAAAATAGTAAAGTTTGTGATCTCGCACCTACAAATGCTCTAGGCGTATAAGTCACTACACCTTATGATGCATGTGCCTTGGCAAGTTGTACACCCAACTTCCCGACCACGTTTTATCCCAATTCCCGTTTAATAGTTTCGTATCCTAGGTTCATTGGCGATGTATTACCCTTTTCTTACAAGTCATATATTATTCTTGTTAATATTCTTTGTGACTTGTATACTATTATTCTCGACACGACACTACCCAACGTATAATTATTTTCCCATTTAAATAATTATACTTAGGATCGTTTCGTTCGATATAATGTGATTTCTTATTATCCGACCCGACTCACTTTGCCACATATTTATTTTCCCATTCAAATAAATATGCTAAGTTCTTGTCGTTTGGTAGCATATTCTTAACGCCCGATTTGACTCACCATGCCGTACATTTATTTTCCCATTTAAATAGATGTACCAGGATCTTGTCGGTATTCACACGTTCGTAAATATACTCCACCTACTCATCTCGGTTTTCCTTCTCGCATATCTATTTTCCCATTCAAATAGATATACTAGAATTTCGTCGAAACGAGTATATGTACATATACCATTGCGTGGATACTACTTGTTAAGTTCATGTGTCGTTTAGCGTTTTTATTTCATTATGTTGTGTTTTCTCCCACGAATATTCTTTCTACACTTAGGAAAGTGTTACGCACGTTTCACCCTTGTTATATATATTTTATTTCTTAAAATATATATATATATATATATATATATATATATATTTATCTTGTCGTAATGGCATTTTTCTCATACGTCCGTTTATCCGTTTACGTTAGTTCATGTAACTAAGTCCGTTAGTTAGCGTTTTCCACATTTACTTCCAATATGCGTTCTATGGAAATATTATTCACACTTCCAATTCCGAACGTATATTTCTTGGAAAATATACTTTTGTACGTTTAGCCCAACTTGTTCAACTTGTAACCCAAAAATGTTTCCGATACTTTTATATTCCCATTTATATAAAAGTATCCATTTTTGTACAAGTCTTCCCAAGTCTTTACTAATATTTTATAAAATCTTATTTTTATAGAATCCTTATGTTGACTTATCCTCTTATTTTTATAAAACTTCCATTTTTATAAAAATGCCTCTTTTAATTTATACACAAGTAAGTTTCTCATGTTTATCAAAAATTACACTAGGAAAAGCTATTATTTATGCTTTTGACACCGAACTTTTCGTCAATGCATTTTTGGACCAAAGTTTCTAAAATACGTATTTTAGTCCCTCAACTTTCTAAGTTATAATATTAGTCCCTTAACTTATATTTGTTGCATTTTTCATCTTATCTTTCATGGTTAGCATTTTTCTTCCATTTTAGTGGACTTTGAAGAATCATTTTCTTAATGCTTGATTATTTTTACTTCATTCCACTTTTAATAATCTTATAATCCATCCTAGATGCTACTAACATGTTTGTTCCATATTTTTACCCAAAATATCAACTTTTCACTCATTCAAGTGAGTAGACTTTGAAAATGGAACTTTTCACCTATGATCATCTAACCCATTTTAATATATTTTTGGCATTAACTTGTCATCTTATGATGATTAAAATCATCTTCCACCATATTCAAGTCTTTTTCACCAATCATGCTCTAATCATCCTTCAACTCAAGTGTATGTTCATTTTATTACATTTTCTCAAAATATTACATTTATTAATATAAATCCAAGATTTATTTATGTTATTATTCTTCCATTTTTAATCTAGCAAGACACATTATCTTTATATTTCAAAACCATTTCATCACCCATCAATGTACAACTTGCTTTCAAAAGCACACAATATGAACATTAAGAATCAAACAAGGTAAAACTTACTACTAGCTCAAGGCTAGGGAAGACAACAACCTTGGATTGGATGGGGTTAGTGTGTTTTTCCAAAGGGGTTAAGCTCCAAGCTCTTGAACACACAAAGGGGTTTTGATGGATAATGATTTAGAGATGATTTGTTAGTGTAAAAATTGAAAGAACAATGTTGATGGAGGGGTGTAAACTACGGCCAAGGGAAGAAGGAAGAAGAAGTTTTGTGATTTTGTTTCAAGTATTCTCAAGTGTGTTTATAATATCTCTCTTTCAAATCTTCCAAAGATTACTTGTATCTTGCTTGGATTGGATGATAATCTTTGTGTAAGATTATGGAAGATTGTGGAAGATATTTAAAAATCTTGGGGATAATATTAGAGGGTGTCTTGGCCGAGTTTTTAGAGAGAGAGAAGGAAGGGATTAGTTGATTTTTACCCAATACAATTGCATGCATTTGCATGATTATTATTTTTCTAATGATTGGGTTATTAAGGAGATGAAGAGTTAAAGGGGAAATTAAAAAGTTTTACCCATTTGGGTGGGCCATAGGCCGGCCCCCAAAGGGTGTGGGTGGGGTCCACCTTTGCTAAATAATAACCTTTATTAGTTAAGTTAATCTTGTGCGGGTACCGTCCGGGTATTCTTAGGTTTTCAATCGCGTGTCACCCGAATATTAAAATACCATTATTATTCCTTAAATATAGTCCAGTTTAATTACTGATAATTTATTTCGGCTTCCGCCGGGTGAAATTACGTGTTACGCGCGTATCGGGTGCGGTACGCGCACTTTATTCGTTACGGGAGATTTGTACAATAAATTTTCACGTATGGCCTTGGGTTTCCAAAACTCATTATATTTTGTGAAATTATCTTTTATTTTATATTCGGGTGTCCGGGGTTCGTTTCGCTTATTAAATTTTTACCGGGTAATCGCCAGTGTCCATACCGGATAGATTTGCTTGCACATGATCCTATTATGTTTTGTCATTAAACATATGCATTCCTATGCATCATTTGGGATTTGCTGTGACACCCGGCAAATTCTGGTTAACAACGTTGTCTAGATGAAAGTCTACCTTAGCGAGTCACGCGTATATTGTACTTAACTGGGTTAGTTAAGTCGGGTTATGGTTCGGGAACTATCGGTTAGTCTAGTAGATCATTGGATGTTGGTCTAGAGGTTCATTAGATGTCGGTCCTTAACCAAGTGTACAAACGATGACGATTTGTAGGATCGTCAGGGCATACGGAACATACGAGTCTCGAGTCCCGGGAATTGGTGAACGAGTGTGAACATGTGTATTTACTTGTGTTACGTGTTTACAATCATTATGTGACTTGTCGGTACGTGAATATGTGTTAACATATGTTAAAACGGGGTTTAACGCGCAAAACACACGAAACCAGCCCCTATAGGCGATTAGGAAGGCCTAATCGCCTATAAGGGAGGCGAGTAGGCAAACATAGGGGCGAGTAGGGGCTACTCGTGTGCCCTAGGGGGCGAGTAGGCCCCAATTGCCTGAACAATCATGCGATTAGGATTCCTAATCGCGTGTAAGGGCTGCATAATCGCTAGTTACGTGCTGGACGACTAAAAACGACTATAAATACCATACTTAACCTCCTAAACTTCATTATACAAACCCTAGTCGTCCCATAACCCGCCCCAACACATAAACAACCTCTGGAAGGCGATTTTTGATCAAAACTCAAGGTTTCAAGCTTGAATCATCATTCTTTCATAATCCTAAGGTTTGGTTTTCATCCATAAATCTTTATAAACGTTTTTAATCAATCCCTAATGGTCCAGACCTGTTCTTAAACGAAAAAGCTTTCTGAAAATCGTTAATAAGGGTTGTTAATCGGATTATAACTAATATACATGCGTTATGGGTGTGTATGAGTAGAAAGCTAGGATTTTTATGATTCATGATGATGGATTGATATGTTATTATGTTAGATCAGAATTGATATTGATAGTATGATGATAGAAATCTCAGTAATTGGATATTAGGGTTATGATTATGCATGTTAGTATGATGATTGCATGCTATGTGAATGGTGTTTGGATTACGTGATTTGCATGCAGGGCTGATAATACGAGGCAAAACGAAGGGTTTTTGTTGAAACATGTTTAGGATAGTGTTTGGGATGATATTGGGTGGTTACACACGTTCTGGATCTGATTTGGAGCGTTAAACGCGCGAAAAACCGGAACAGCAAGGTTACAGGCGAGTAGCATTCCTAATCGCCTATGTTATAGGCGAGTAGGGTGCTAATCGCCTATAACTCATGCGAGTAGAAGCCTACTCGTGTGACCTTAGGGGCGAGTAGCCCTAATTGCTAGTTGTTACATGCAATTAGCCCTAATTGCTAGTTGTTACATGCAATTAGCCCTAATTGCTAGTTTTTACATGCAATTAGCCCTAATTGCTAGTTTCTATATGCAATTAGCCCTAATTGCTAGTTTGTATATGCAATCAGTCCTAAATGCTAGTTTACGTTTCCTAATCGCGTGTACTGCTGCTGTAAGTGTAAATTAGCATTCCGAGACCCGATTTGACATGTAGTAACATGCTAGGAACCTCGTAACATATATAATAACTTAGTAACATATGTTTGGATGTAATTCGGTGATACGTGAACTATGTGCTAGGACTTGTTGTGCGTTAACGTATGTTAAGTGTAATTGCGTTATTGTATGTTTTGGAGCGTAAACATAACACGGGGAGTCTCGGGTCACCAATGGGATGTCGAGTCTTGTACTTTGGGTCAGTTAAACAGTCACGGTGTTTTCAAACGAACTTGGTTATGGTCTGGACATCTAGGGACTAATTAACCTGCGGGTTATTAGTCTAAGTACTTGTAACTGTCATATGTTAGGTCGCCGCTTTACGGGACTAGCATAGCAGCTGAGTTTACTCGGGTTAAGGAGTAACGCAACTTAAGATGAGTTTACGGCCCCTCTTTTAAACTGGTTTCATACTTTCGGGGGAGAAAACATGTGTTAAAACGATTATTTGGTAACTACTGTCATACTATGGGTTTCTATGGTTTACTATACGATCTTTGGAAGTCCCGGGGGAAACCATGAATGTGCGGGTTAGCACAACGGGGAAATGTGAATAGCGCTATTGGGAGTGACCAACCCCGCTCGTCGGCTTGGAGGGCCGGGCGAGTGCATATTGTCTCAAACAGGAACAACAGGAACATTTGGTACTTTTCGGGCACAACATCTGGTATTCGAGTTAGTAATGGTTTTCCAATCGTGGTAGTAACAAAACGTACGCCTAGCTAGCGTATACTGGTTTTCGATTTGTTATAGTATGGACAGGTGGACTTGGTACTTGGATACAAAACCTGTAAACTCACCAGCATTTTTGTGCTGACGTAAACTTTTACATGTTTTCTCAGGTCGCTAAGGTAGCATGACTGGACTAGGGCGCACGCGTCTGCACGGCGTCTAACTAGGGTTGCATGGTCTTATGAACGTTGAACTATTATTTCATTGTTGAGATACTGTTTTTGAATAAGCTTCGCTGTAAACGGGATTTTAAACTATGTTTTGAAATTGCATTTATATTCATTTAGACTTGTTTATTGTGATCGTTGGTTTGGATCCTGGTTTGTCATGCGCCTCGCGGTAAAACCCCGCAAGTGGATTTTGAGGGTGTGACATTTGCTATCTTTCTAAGGCCTCAATTAAATAATCAACACATAATTGTATTTAATTACGTTAATCGCGTTTAATTAATTAGTACGGAATTACCTTAATTTTGCCAGTTGTTACAACCAGGTTGTCGGCAAACACAGGTATTAACCATCAGAATTTCCCTTTTTTTCCTCTAATAATCGAAGTGGTATGATTGAGATGGAAGGGTTATGATAGTGTTATTGTTTGGGGTTTTGTTTAGAGAACGAGGAGTAGTCTGTGATGCAAGATGGTGGTTTCAGTTAATAGATATAGTGATGGTTCCAAAAAATGGGAGTATTATGTTCTTTTTTTTTTTTTTGTCAAAGTGTTATTATTATTGACAATGGTTTGGGATACAGGTCATGTTCCTTTTTTTTTGTCAAAGTGTTATTATTATTATTAGTGGTGTGTGTCTCTGTATATGTGAGGAGTGTTTTTTTTTTTTTTTTTTTGACAAATAATAATAATATTAATCATAATAATATTATGTTTTGGGTTTAGTGAAATAGGTTTTGGGTTTTGCTAGAATAATAATAATAATATTTTTTGGGATAGTTTTTGGTTGCATACCAAGTGTTTGATCAAATGCTTGAATGAAAAAAAAAAACTTATGTTAACCTTTTTTATTTTTTTATTACTATTTTGTTTATGTTAGATTCTTATTGGATGGGGGACATGAGGTTGATAGATCACATGTGATTAAATTTTTTTGATTATGTGTTTTAGGATCCCAACTAACATGTGTTTTTATACACATGTTAGTGATGCGGTTGTGGTAAGTGATATGGCTGTGGTACGTGATATTTTTTATACACATGTTAGTGATGCTAACACATGCTAGTATATGTCTAACTAACAGGTGTTAGGGTTCACATGGCATACATTATTTCAGGAAAGATATGTTAGTATCCGCCCTATCACATGCTAGTATATACCCAACTAACACATGTTTATGAAAACTGAAAAAGGGTTTATTCTTTTTAGGTTTCATATGACATACATTATTTCAAAAAAAACATATGTAAGTATACGCCCTTTCACATGTTAGTGATGTTAACATATGTTAGTATATACCCAACTAACATGTGTTACGGTTTGTATGACATACGTTATTTTAGAAAAACATATGTTTTAGAATACACTAACACATGTCATTGATGTCCCATTATGTGTTTTGTAGAGCCTAGCTAACACGTGTTTACTTTTTTTTGTAGGTGAAGAGATGTTTTGAGTTAAAGATGATGATGAAGATCAAGAACGAAGCATAGCTAGATTTTTTCTATATTGTTATGATAGTTTTTTTTTTTTTTTGAAAATTCACAAATAATTATGTTTGTATTAAACGGTTTTTGATATGTTTTAGTGTTGATTGTTATGATCGTTTTTATCATTTCTTAAATAAATACACATTTTATGTATTCTTTTAATATGTTCTTTTAGTATATGCCTGGTAACACATGTTAGCGATGTCTCACACGAGGTCATAATTTTTTATCCTCTCTTAAATAAATACACATTTTATGTGTTCTTTTATTATGTTCATAAAGTAAGATTACCTTAATGCCCTTATTCCTATTTTTTATTATAGTGGCTCACTTGCTTTTGAATATTATATGCAAATTAATTATGAACCATTGATCAAACTTGATCAATGGTTACAATAGAGTTTGCAAGGTTTTTTTAAAAGATAGGGTTTCCATATTATCCACACATATATATATATATATATATATATATATATATATATATATAGGGGAGGGTTATCTTGAGAACGCTAAATATTGTGAGAACCGTGAGAACAAGTAAAAAAATCAATCAAAATCAATTTTTTTTAATACAAACCTCATTATAATCATAATACAACATTAATAAATGAATTTTCTTTCCAAACAATTCACCTTTTCTTGTAAAAACACTTTCAAGTTAACTTTTTACACATGTGTAAATGAAACAGTTTACACATGTATAAACAGTAAATTTACACATGTGTAAAAACAATTTATTTTCATATACGTTTGAATTTTTATGCGTAAATTGTGTTTTTGGGATTGTATTTTAGTAATAAAGATAAGTGTAAAAAGAAATTTTGAATTTGAATGGTTTTAGATACCGTTCTCACGGTTCGCACGAAATATAGGTGTTCTCAAATTAACTTTCCCCTATATATATATATATATATATATATATATATATATATAGGGTAGGGTTCGGTAAGAAAATTGTTTTGTGTAGGAAGAGTAGGAAGTGTTTTCAACCGTTTGATCTAGAAATTGATGGTTTAGATTAGAAGTTTAGGCTAGTTAAGATTATATTAATTATAAATTAATGGTTAGGGGTAGGATGGTCTAATTAGTGTTTTAAAAGAGGGTATAAAAGACATTTTAATTTATATATCTACTAACCACTCCTTGATTCAAGCATAATTAATAAATATTATCCTATTTTACTCATCCCTCTCTCTATCTCTCTGTAAATATCACGAAGGTCTCTCCATCTTCTTCTTTCTTTATCACTAACAAACAAATCAAAAAAACCTAATATCTATAGTGTTCTTATACAGATCCAACTCGTGGTAAAACAGAGTACGCAAAAGGGAAGGAAATAAAACACCCAAAAATCCGTTCGTTTGATCCAGACTTAATCGGAAAAAAAAAACGAATCAAATGGAGGGAAATCAGACACCAATACACCCTACATCTACCCTCACAGGTACCGATTTAACTGATTTTGATTAATTTTTTTAATAATTAGGTTTTTTTTCGGGTGTTTTATGATGCTTGAGGTTGAGTGTGTTTCAAGAATCATTGTTAGGGGGGAATCATGTTCTTGAGTAGGTTTTTTAATAATACCTAAGTTTTGGGTTTTAGATAATAGTGTATCATAATAGTGTTTTATGCAGTGTTTATATATTATGAAAACATTATACGTTTGTTTCCTCGTTAAAACAGCTAAGTTTTTGGGTTTTAGATAATTTTGTAGATGATTTTTTTATAGTAGTGTTTTAAAAATAGTGTTTTATTCAGCATTTACTCGTTAGAACATCTAAGTTTTGGGTTTTAGATAATTTTGTAGATGATTTTTTTTATAGTAGTGTTTTAAAAAAAATAACCCGAAGCGTTAAGGTCACCGTATGTTCGTAGACGGGTGGATTTAGGAGCGATGTATGAGCTGGCCGAGTCACGCGTGAGCACCTATGTATTCGCCGCTTGGGCTGACCCATGGTAAGTTTCTAATGTATATATACCTTTAGTTTATAGTTTCCTAACTTGAAAAAACATGTCCATAATAACATAGGATACCTATCTTCAAAACAACCTGGGATTTGACGATTATGAGGGGCGCACTTGAGTCGGTTGCGCCGGGACAATGGCTTCAAGTGGAGGTATTGAGCGCTTGGGCAGCGGTATTGAACTATGAAGAAAAGTATAGGAGCGATGGGTCACCAAAATGCTTGTTCTGCCCGCCTAATATGTTGGTATGTTTTAAAACACTACCTTTAAATATCCTGTTTTAAAACACTACTTTCATGAATCTGTTTTAAAAAACACTACCTTTTTTTTTTGTTACCAGGACCAAGCCGATTATGATGCGCCGGGACAAAACTTCTGCCATCATTTATTAATTGGAAAAAAATTGAAGAAACCGATTGATTGTTATGGGATTGAATATTGTGTGGAAGAATTAGTTATTTTAGATAATTGAATCTCATTAAAATCCTTAATTTAGTTGCTAAATTTGTGGGTTTTTGATAATTAATAAAATGACACAAAAGTCTATTATGCCCTTGATCTAAATATTTAATCAGATTTGATCCAACGGTTGAAAACTCTTCCTACACTTCCTACACAAAACAATTTTCTTACCGGATCCTCTACCTATATATATATATATATATATATATATATATATATATATATATATATAGTATAAGGTTATATAGAAAACCCTTGTTATATGGTAAACTATGGAAACTCTAACTTCCCGACTTTTTTTATGAAAATTTTAGGGTATGTAATATACATTTTTTAAAACATTTTGGGCCAAAAAAATCGAAAAAGCGCCATATATATTAACTAGCTGATTACCCCGGGAGGGTCCCGGGGTTGAAAAATCTAATTTTACGTGATAACCTATTGCAAATGGCTCAAGTTAACTAACCACAAAATCCCTCAATCATTGCATGTTCATAGTATTCTAATCAGTAATAACTCATATTCCCCACAAAATCTAATTTTACGTGATAACATGAACACTTTGTGTAATTTTTCCTGTATGAACGAAACCCCACAAAAAATAGTCAATTTTTTCTCCATTTTTTATATAGCACTATGGTACTCGTTGGAAAGATAATAAAACGCTCGTTAACTTGGTGTAATTCTTTTCTTTAAAAAATCTCGTATATAAAAGATATAAACGTTTAAAAATTATGGGAGGAAATATGAGAGAGATTATTTTAAATTTATTTTTAAATTCTTTTTTCCTAAAATAACTCAATTTAATTAAAAAAGGAAACAATTCAAAAGCACCAAAAACTCTCCATTATGATGCCACGTGGCACACTCAAGAGAAGGTTGAGACCTCCATTGCACGCCACGTCAGCATATACGTTTTCTTTTATATATATAGATAGATGTGATGGTAAATATCTAACCAATATCGTCCCATTTTAACAGATGGACACCTGTGTACAATAGCGGAATTTATCATCTCAAATAATTCTGGGTCAAGACTCTTATTTGAGTTCATCGCTTTGCTGTTCTGAGTACTAGGTTCTGCACACAGTTTTTAATTAAAATATATAAAGCATTGGAAGTTGGAACAGATGATAATAATATTAGACGTTTTTGCAAACATTCATATCAAAGATGATGAATAAACTAGAGAATAATTGGTATACCTGATAGAGTGATAGGCTAAGAACCGTAACAGAGATAGCCTTAGATGAAGGAGAAGATAATGATCTCAAAACATGATAAAACTTCATTCACCAAATACGTAGATATATAAGTCCATGCAATTATAAGAAACACCCTTAACAATGCAGGAATAATAATATAACCCTTCAACTGAAAAACAATAAACCGTAACAAATCATCTATTATCTATTAATATATATAAAAGAATTGAACATTGCTGACGTGGCGTGCAATGGTGCCTTTAACCTCTCTATGAAACTGCCACGTGACATAATAATTGAAATATTTTAGTGTTTTTGAATTATTTCCTTTTTAAATTAAATTGAGTTATTTTAGGAAAAAATAATTTAAAAATAAATTTAAAATTTTCTCTCTCATATTTCCTCCCATAATTTTTAAACGTCTATATCTTTTATATACGGGATTTTTTAAAGAAAAAAATTACACCAAATTAACGAGCGTTTTATTATCTTTCCAATGAGTACCATAGTGCTATATAAAAAACGGAGAAAAAATCGACTATTTTTTGTAGGGTTTCGTTCATACAGGAAAAAAACACACAAACTGTTCATGTTATTCATTAATCATGTTTTTTCTTTTAAACCAGATTCTTATCTATGATGTTTAAAATCAGCCCAATCGCCATGTTATCATTGGAAATTTACTAGGTATACTTAATCAAGAGAAGCTAGGAGAAAAGAATCGCGCAACACTGCAACACATGGTGTCAGCTTATAGCAATGTTATTTTTTTATTTATTTAATTACAAGAGTAATAATTATTACTATTAATATTAGTATTATTAGAATGGTTATATTTTTCAACCCCGGGACGCTCCCGGGAAGAATTGATAGTTGCTGGCGTGGCGTTCAATGATGGCCTCAACCATCTCTTGATTATGCAACGTGGCATAATGAGATGCAATGGTTACAACTTCCAACTTAAGTGTTTGTTTAGTTGATTAGGTTAGGAATTATAGGAGCCATTAGAATGTGAGAAATTAGAGAGATGTGATGAGTTTTTGAATAGTTGCAGCTTACATAAGTGATCCTTTAGATGATTACTGATTAGGTTTTAGATTAGGGAATATGAGTTATTACTGATTAGAATACTATGAACATGCAATGATTGAGAGATTTTGTGGTTAGTTAACTTGAGCCATTTGCAATAGGTTATCACGTAAAATTAGATTTTTCAACCCCGGGACCTTCCCGGAGTAATCAGCTAGTATATATATATTGCAAAGGGATTAATCCTACATGTCATACTCCTATACAATCTCTCCTTTGAGAGATGCCACATAGGATGTGATGTGGCAACTCTAAACCAATTAAAAAAAGAAATAAATATGATTTAACCTAATCTATTATAATATTTAACCTAATCTATTTAATACCTAATCTACTAAATCTAAATATTAAAACTTTATTATTTTATCTTTCGTGTTTCCTCCCATAACTTTTAAACGTTAATATCTATTATATACGAGATTTTTTAAAGAAAAAAATTACACCAAATTAACGAGCGTTTTATTATCTTTCCAACAAGTACCACAGTGCTATATAAAAATCGGAGAAAAAATGACTATTTTTTGTAACCCGACAGGTATTGTGTCGGGTTTGGGATTAGTTTACAAAAAATTATGGGTTTGGGCCGGGTCTTGGATTAGGTGATACCCAACCCGATTACCCGAAACAACATACCCAAATACTCGAACTACATACCCGATCATATACCCATGAATTTTTTAACGCATCACATAACCCTTAGACTAATGCGTTCGATATTTCAATAATTAACTTTTTTTCTTATTTCATGTTAGTCTTTTTAGAATTATCGATTACGAACTTCTGAATTCATTTGTCACGACACTAGATTTATACCCCGATGCAGAGATTCGTTTTTTTTATGTTTGAATATGATAACTTATGGCAGAGATTTGTTTAAAATAATAATAATAATAATAATAATAATAATAATATATTTTATTATGTTATATTAGATATTTCAACCCGGGACGCTCCGGGATAAAAACTAGTATAAAATAAAACGTAACTCGTTTACTAATCGAGCCCGAGCTCAGTCTAGCATATGAAGCTCGTTGACGAGCCTTATCGAGCCTTAGTGTAATATTAGGTTTATTAATATATTTACCTCTCATTTAAACGTGTTTACCAAACGATACTGAGCCGAATTTCATTTATCGAGCTCCGAACCTATTATTTATATTACTTTTATTTAAAATATTAACTAATAAATAGTAAACGAGCCGAGCTCGAGCTCTCATAAGTTTTTCGAGCTCGAGCCTGGTCGGCTCGTTTGTACCCCTATCCATAGTTAAAGAACTCAAAAATCTTAAAGGTCGACGGGCTGAACTGTAATTGTTCATCCGGGTACCAACCATTTATCTCCTTTTTAATGTTTTAGTGTTTTTGTTCAATTGTTTGTTAAAACAATGCTTAGAACTTTGATATTTATTGTATTTTATGTTTGACTCGACTCGACCCGAACATATCACCCGAAACATAGCTATAGAAAAAAAATTTAGGTCCCATCCCGTGACCACTGACTTCCGACCCCCCAGTCCAAATTCTCAAGCTTCGCCATGGCTTTTGTGAGGATGTGAGCCCATTGCAAATCCACACTCACGTCTTCCACTTTAATTTGTGCTCGTTCAACGTATTCATGTATTAAGTGGTAACATGTATGTCTATGCTTGCTCCTTCGTGAAAGACCATATTTTTCATCTAAGGCAATAGCCGATGAATTATCCACTATTGGTATCATTACCTCCTCCGTTTCACCGATCATCTTTGATAGAAATTGTTGAAGCGACAACGCTTGACACAACAGATGTAGTTGCCATGAACTTCGCGTCATGAGATGATAATGCAATGGTGCTTTGTTTTTTAGATTTCCACATTATCTGTGCATCACCATAATAAAAGACTATTCTCGTTGTGCTTTGTTCATTGTCAGCATCGTCGAGTGACTACTATCACTAAACCCATGCAACGTGGTTATGCATTTTTGATAGAAATACGGAGGTCAATACTCCCTTCAAATACCTTTTCACGTCCTGAGTGTGAGTCTATGTTGGTCCTTGCATAAAACGGCTAACGTAACCCACAGAATAACACAAGTTTTGAACCAAATTTTGAATTCAGTAAAATAATTACAAAAGCGATTTTTGAACCTGCCACATCCACATACTGCAACAGGTTATGTGAATTCACCTTTGTCTACAACTAAAAAAACAATTTACAAATATCTTTGTAATTTTCTTTTGTTTTAAAAGTATAGGATGTGTATAACAAATACAGATGGTTTCGTGGTGTAGTTGGTTATCACGTCAGTCTAACACACTGAAGGTCTCCGGTTCGAACCCGGGCGAAGCCATCTATTTTATTTTGTCACTTTTAAAATCCATAATTCTTTTAACATCTTTGCAACCCTTGAACGATAGATAAACAACTAAATAGCCCCTCTAAAGAAAATTGTCTCTATACTTCTTATTAATTGACTTTTTTTATTTAAAAAAAAAGTCACAGAATAAAGTTTGTAAGACATTAATATTTATGGTTATCCCAATTGTCTCCTTTTGCTGTTAGAAGAATGTACAAACCAGGAAGAAAAACAAGATTAGGCATGTTTGGTTGGATGGAATGGAATGCAATGGACAAGGTAATTGAAACGAGTCATCGCATTCCATCATGAATTTATCATCTTTGGGTACAATTCAGGAATGGAATAGAATGAAATGAAATGGTTGTTCAAGTATAGAGTCTGGCTGGCATAGATATTATATCAAAATTGTGAAATACAATTAAACATGTCTTTAATAATATGTTTATAGCAGTAAAAGTTTAGTTCTGCTTAATGCATAATTTAGTCAAACGATATAGAAAAAAATTACAAGTGCAAAAAGTAGTTATATGAAACAAAGTAGTTATTATAAAAAATAATAGATCAATTATCTATGTTTTAGATATGAAACAAAACGGTTTCGTGGTGTAGTTGGTTATCACGTCAGTCTAACACACTGAAGGTCTCCGGTTCGAACCCGGGCGAAGCCATATTATTATTATTTTTTCCCACTTTTAAGGTCTATTCAACTAACATTTTTTGCAACACTTGAACTATAGATAAACAGCCAAACAGCCCCTCAACAATGAAAAGAAAATTACAATATAATCATTTTAAACATGTTTTTAGTTCCAACTATTTTTCTTATCTAAAACAAACTAAACATCAAAATCTGGACAATATTATCAAGATTTAATCATCGCGACCTGCCATGGAAAAACCACCTTTTGCGAGCGCTCAACAAAACGTTAAGAACTTGCAATCTCAATGCACAAACCTTACAATTGAAAGATATAAAGGCTTTTATTGCGTAATTTGTTTTAAATCCAGAAAGGTTCTAATTCTATACATTACAATTGATTAAATAAAGTATAACCCAAACAAAAGCGTCTTCTGTACATGTTTACGACTTGCAAATGTCATCGAAGGTTAGGAAGCCTGTTCTTAAATATGCAATATTGATCAGCCTGTGACCGTACAATAATCTATTCATAACTTACACGTCACTGGTGACTTGTACGTACATCATGAAACAAAAGTTGTACTTTCATCCAGACTAGCCAAACATGACCCCCAAATAATACGCCTAATTAGCTGTTTAATTAGGTCTTGATCTTGCTTCATGTAGCTTAAAACATGACATTATCTTTTGCTGTTAGTTAGAGCCAAACTCTTTGTTCCATTGTTCAAGCTCATCCCACTTGCTTTTTACAATGCTAGGTCGTATTACATTCATCGCGCTCTGAAAATCTCCATATTTTAATCGTCTTACCTGATAATTTAAAATGAATAATCGTATCTTAACACCATTAACATATTTGAACAATAATGTCCATTTCAACGTAAGTATTTATCCATTTATTAGTTGGAAGTAAACATCGAAAAAAAGTGGAATTATTTGTTAACCAATAATAAGTTATAAGCAGAGCTACGCTACCTGATCAGCCTTGACAGTGAGAATGTTGGAACCGAGCTCTCTTATAGGCATCATGGCTGCTTCCTCACATAAAGCTTGCAGATCGCTCCCGGAATATCCTACAGGATCAAATCATTACTAATTACTAAGTTATATAAGAATAGAAATTCATAAATAATCTGATGCAGGATGAAATTAGGGCAAAATAATGAGAAAACAAATCCCAGGTAATGCAATTTAGATGTAACAATTTCAACGCATTTACTTACAAATGGGTCAATTTAAATTATATTTTATTTTTTTATCCCTAACAGGTCAAACAGTTAGAATTGGAAAGTGGCCCAAAGTATATCACTTTAGTAAAAAAATAAATATTTTAAGATAATTTATCATATCACATTAATAAGGAGATGAACAAAAAATTGTTGACGGGTCAGCCCGGTTGACTGTTTTGAGTGTACTTGAAATACATAGTATGACCCAAGTCTGTTTAGACTACCCTATCTAATACTTTTGCACCATTAGAGACCATCTTACCCTCGGTGTCCTTCACAAGTCTTTCCAGATCCCCACCTGTGCCAGAAATCGCTGTTAGTAAACAGAACTATCGAGAGGGTCAATTTCATATGCATCCTCCTAAAAGTTCGAATTTTCTCATATATCCTTTCAAATTTCATATTTACCCTTTCAAAACACTGGAATGTCATGTTTACACATTCCATGATAAATGAAGTCATTTACAGCTGTTCCAGAAATCACCGTTGGTAATAAAGTCATTTACTTATAACAAACTGTTTCACCGAAATAAACAAAGAGAACACTATGCACCAAGAGTTGTAAATTGTAATAGTAATCTTGTTTTCCTATTTGTTTATTCAGTGATACACACTAGTAAAAATAACTAATTTATTTCATATGATATTTTTAGTGTTTGAAAGGGTATATATGATAATGAAAACTTGAAGAATATACACAAAGCTTTGAACCTTTAGAAGGATATAAATGAAATCAATCCTTGTAATTAAAAATGTGTTGCAAGAGGATCATATTCTCACTCGGCAAAGAATATTGTTGGCCCTTGAGCTTGTTTTTCAAAAGATTTCTCCTAGAATTTGCATCTGGTAAGGGGATGTATATTCTCTTCACCTGATTCATGAGTTTAACTTTTATTATATAGAGATCACGTGTTGCAAAACAAAAGTTAACAAATAATTGTCAAGCTGCTACGATTCCACAAGAAAAAATATAATAGCACCAGCGTGCTCACCAATCTCCTAAGGACAGCATCGTCTAATTCTTGTGGCTTATTTGTAGCACCTGCATGAACAAGGGGACTTTCAGTAGCTGAAACAATATGCTAATGCAGTAAGGACTCTGGAATGACTAGAAAACGTCGTGTTTCATTCCAAAGTAAGAGCAGTTTAAAAACAATATAATGGGATCTAAATTCTGATGGCTTATAAAGCTTACCGATAACAATTACTAGATCACTAGAGTTTGAGGTCACGCCATCAAACTGAACAAGAAACTCTGATTTCAATCTTCTGCTAGCATCATGCTCATTAGATGTTCTTGCTGACATCACACTATCAATCTATAATAAAAAAAACTTAAACCAATTAGATGCCAACCACAAGCTTTTCATATATTCCAAAACTGAAAAATTTTGTATAAACTTTCAAGTTTGTTGCAATGGCACTAGAGTATATTCTACAACTATCTTTTATGTACATTCTTCATGTAATAATCAATTTCTGTTAACTAATTGAGTATTTGGCAAAAAGAAAAGTGAGTTATGCTTGAAAAATTACAAGATTTTGACTTATTACATGTTTTGCAAATAAGAGTAAAGGTCTATCCCAGACATTTAGACAATAAGCTACGTATAATTAACACAAAGCAGTAGCATACTTCATCCATGAATATCACTGAAGGTTGTCGGGAAACAGCAATTGCAAAAGTGTCCGAACGAGTTTTTCACCCTCTCCCACCTGTTCCAGTTACACACGAAATATATGAATAAGAAAATATCAATCATAAATATACATCCACATACATATAGAGAGGGAGGTTCATATGAGAACCATAAAATGATCAGGAACCACCTTTAGGTCATAGAATCATATTTCAATGTAAAGCTATCATGTCTCTTCCCCTCCATAAATAAATCAAGACCACCCTCTCCATGATTATGGGCTAAACAGTGGTTTATACAATTCATAATTATTTAATGATTCTTAATTGAACCACCGCTGTATGTATGTGTGTGTATCAATTATGTGTATTATGTTGACAGACTTAGAAACTACAACAACGAAGAAACTAAAACGAAGAAAAAGAACATACCCATTTTGATGTCAAAGAGGAAGCCGAGATGCTGAAAAATGTTGCTTGTGATTCTGAAGCAACTGCTTTGGCAAGCATTGTCTTACCAGTGCCAGGTGGACCGAAGAGAAGCAAACCTAAGAGAAACAAAACCGGGAAGAAAAATACACTATGAGTTATGACAACAACTTTGGGTGAATGGAATGGTAATTCAAGTATATAGTTTGGCGTGTATCACACCATATGTTAGTGTAAATTCTTATCAAAATCATGAAAAACAATTGAATACATTTTTATTAATATGTGTATAATAGTGTAACTTTAGTTCAAATTGATGCATAATTTAATGAAAGATATAAAAAATTACAACAATAACAAAAGTAAACAAACTAATAATCAATAAAATATCAAATGAATTTACAATAGAAACGTTAGCTATTTTAGGAGAATATAAATTCAGTTACTACTAAAAATATTCAAGGGTTTGGGTTACACTAAAAGAATAGGTTATATTCTATTCATGATGAAATGAATAAAACAGCCCTTGTCCAATCAGGTGAAAATCAGAAAATATGATTGGAATTGCATTCCTTGATGATATATTCATTCCTTCATGCAAAACAAATTTCTTTTTAGTTCCAACTCAATACGTTTAATTCCTTCTCGGATTCCTCCTTACCAAACAATGCATAAGAAAGACATGAATCGAGTGTACCCTCTTCCTAATTGCCAAAAGAAATACCTTTAGCTGGTCTACGGAGGCCTGTAAATAGGTCTTTTCTTTTAGCTGGCAAGATTACCATTTCCAGCAAAGCTTGTTTAGCTTTTTCAAGGCCAGCTGCAATCACAATCAGCTATTAGAAAAAATGTTTCTGCAAGATAAAAGGTAACCAGCAATAATATAATTAACAACCCAAAAGATGAATAATATTAGTAGTTTCTAACCAATATCTTCCCATTTCACAGACAGACTTCTGTCTACAATAACAGAATTTATCATCTCAACAAGCTTTGGATCAAGACCACCATTTAGTTCTTGAACAGGCTTTGAGTTCATCTGTTTATTGCTCTGAGTCGGTGTCTTAGAACCATGTAAACTGGAACCAGAAGACTTGCGGGACACCACTTTTGTAGCATTAGACGTTGATGGAGAGACCAAATTCGTTTGCAACTGAGATGATGCTTTCTGCACATCGTTTGAAAATATATACAGCATTCGAAACAGGAAGTACATGTTACATAATAATATTATACGTTTTGCAAACACTCATATCAAGGATGATGAATAAACTACATTTATAAACTTACACTTTAGATAGACCAATCCATACCTTGTTTATTGAGGTGCCACCTGAGAGGATTAAAAGCAAGAAAAAAAGCAGCATAAGAAATTTAGAAACAAAAAACGATAACACCGAATCAGAATAACATAATAATCATCTTAAAGAAGTATAAAAATCTTAGAACCTGATCGATTGTTTAAAGTTAATAATCTCTCGGAAACTTGACCCTGCCATTTTGATATCTTTTGACGATAAGATTTCACCTTCTCTTGTTCTCTATTAAATAAAGTTAGAAACTCTCTTCAGTGAGCATGCTTCAAAACTATAGTAGGAGTTGTGAATGATAAGCCTAAAATTTGTAAACATTTCAGCTAATGCTCCACAGTCCACATGGCAACAAAATTGAAGCCAAATTTTGTTATCTTTAAAGACATTAGATTTCTATGATTTAACAATACTAAAAGTTCATTATGTAACCAAATTACTGGTTTATCGTGTTCACATTTCAAGATTTGACTATGCCCTCAGGTTTTTAGTCACAAATACCTTTGCTAGACTTGCATAATCTTAAAAACTATAACTATTTTGATTACAAAGTTATAATTCAAATATCAACATATTATATGGTTTAACAACGCTAAAAGTTCACTATGTAACCAGATTCCTAGTTTATTGCGCACAAACGTGTTGATAGGTTATAGTCTTAAACTAGTCCGAATCAAAATAAGATTGCATTCGGTCGTTCATCAAAAACTTAAAATGCATACCCACATGTTCCGAGTCACCATTACCTTTACCACACTTACATCACACTAAAATTATAACGATTTTGATTTCAAAGTCACCAAAAATACACTTGCATACCCACATGTTCCGAGTCACCATTCGTGTTCGTTTGTTAAGAAAATTAAGTGTTCACGAACAGTTCATGAACACTTACCGAACGAGATTTCCTGTTCGTGTTCGTTTGTTAAGAAAACACTCATGTTAGTGTCCGTTTGTTAATTTTGTTCATGAACGCACACAAACACAAACGGACATTAATGAACACAAACAAGTGTTCATGAACGGAAACAAACACAAACGAATATATATTAACTTCTGAATAACATTGAACTCACATACGTTACCGAACGTTCACGAACATAAACAAATGAACACAACGGTTCATGAACTGTTCGCTGAAAGTTCAGTTCGTTTGCAGCCCTACACAAAACTAATACCGATCCAAATTAAATTACAATTTCATTCAGGCATTTCATCAAACACTTAAAGTGCATGCACAAAACTACAACGATTCATATACCTTGAACTAATATACGAAGGCACAGGCGTAGCAATAGCTTCACCCAATATCCGTTGAGCATTCTGGTAATGCAATATAGCATCATCAACTAACCCCCACTCTTCAGCCCTAACCGCTTTATCAATCTGTTCCTTTGCCAGATCAAAGTATCCTTTCAGCTTATACGCTGCCCGTTCGTTCTCCACACCTTCCATCGTTGTTTGATTATTATAACTGCTGTTGGTTGATGTTCTAGGGTTTTGAATTGAAGTATTGGGTGGTGAATCGAGAGAAGTAAAGAATGAGTTGAAATTGTCGATTAATTGTTTGAAGAAACTAGACATGGTTATTATAGACGATTGGATTGTGATCGTGAGACATCTGGATTGTGATTATTGTTGAAAATTGTATCTGATCGTTAAAGAAACTGTAGGATGACTTACTTTTCAAGTCGCCTGTGATTTACGGTATGTCGATATACAATATTCTGTTGTTCTAAGCAGGGGTGTTCGGAAAAACCGCAAACCAAATAAAAACCGAAAACCGAACCGTAACCGTAACTGAAAAAACCAATCCGAACAACGAATTTGGTGTTTGGTTTGGTTTTAACCGAAACCGAATTGCTTATTCGGTGTTTGGTTTGGTTTTTGGTTCTACATTTTTTTCATTTGGTTTATTTGGTTTATATGGATAACCGAATAAACCGGTAAAATAATTAATTATTAAATAAAAATAATAATATTTAATAACTCATATATAATATATAAGCCCAAAATATTAAACCCAACCCAAAATAAATAAAGCCCACCAATTTATAGAGGTAATAATCTGAGTATAAACTAGGGTTCATTTTACTATTTTTAATTTTTATGATGTTTCTGTTTGCGTGGTTTGATTTTTTTATTTATATTTATTGCAAACTTTCTTTTCGGATTTTGGAACATATAGGTATATAAGTTAGAGAAAAAAAAAATCTTCGTTTCAATTTGGTTTGTTTGGTTTAATTTGGTTTGTTTGGTTTTAAACCGAAACCGAACCGAATTCAATTTGGTTGAATTTGGTTTGGTTTTCATATTCCCAATTTGGTTTGGTTTGGTTTTTGGTTTGAGGTACAAAATTTTGAAAACCGAATAAACCGAATCGAATAAACCAAATAATCCGTAAACCGAACCGATGAACACCCCTAGTTCTAAGAATATTATGGCTTATTATTATTTTAAAATATTATTTTAAGGGTGTGTGCACGCAATTCGAGACCAGGGAACCAAACCGGAATTGGAACTGGAACTGGAACCGGAACCTGGCTACACCATGGATTGCAAATAGATTGAAAGTCGGATCACATCTAATTTAACCCGACGATTGCCTCTTGGCATAGTAACACCTGGTGCTTATTTATATTAAAGTGGTGTGGGTTTAAGTCTTAAAGATTGAGATGATGATGTGTGTGTGTTCGCGGTTAAAAAAGATCTAATTACACTCGTCAGTGGCCTCTTGACCTAGTGGCACATTAGCATTTGGTGTTTGTCTCTATTAAAGTGGTGTGGGTTCAAGTCTTACAAAGTGAGCAATAGATGAATTTTAGAAGTAGATTTTAAAGAAATTGTGTTCGCCATTAAAAAAATCTTCTCCTCATGGGAATGAAAATGAATAAAATCAAATTTAAACCAATAATTGTCTCTAGCATTATTTTAGCCTACAAGTTTCAAATGCATTTTGTGGTTTATAGCTACATCCTTGATTTTTAAGATATTGAATTAGGCCTTATAAAAAAGCTTAAGGACGTAATATCATATCATATCATATCGAGTAAATGGTTAAATGCGGAATGCACGTTTTGACGGTGAAGTACATCATGCCATTGCAACAAGGACGTCCAATGGTTGTATCGAACATAAGGTTTATTGGTAGTAATTATGGCCTTTGCGTGATGAAAATCCTCAAGAGAATCGCGAAGTAATTTGAGATGTAAAAGAGATCAATGGGTGTATTATGTTGGTCTGGTGGGGGTTAACTAAAAAGGCTAAGAATTGACGAAGATCAAAGAGGTTTACAATCATAAGAGGTTATTTGTTTGACCTTTTATTCATCTTTACATTCTATTTTATATTTTTAAGGAGCTAATCCAAGAGTTAGTCTAAGGGGCTATTTGGTAACCTTTTAATCAGCCTCTTAACCATTCAGGTCTGAATCATTCAGCATTCAGACTGTTTGTTTCAGCATCTGAATGGAATGATTAAGTGATGAACCATTAAGCTAATAAGAGATGCTGAATGATTCATCTCTTAACCATTCAGAGCCTTTTAACCATTCAGACTATCTTAATGATTCAGCACTTAATCAACAAAACACTCCCTAAGTGGACTAAATAGACACGGAAAAACAGGACTGAAATGGGCCCAACTTTAAAAAGGCCTAAGTTGGGCTACAATTGAAATTATGGGTCAATAATCAGCCAAAGGAAATGTGTCGCGGAACCGGATCATGTGGCAAACAACTATAGGTGGTTTAGCACATCTACTGGACCCGAATCCCACCAATTAGATCTCTGATTTAATCACTAAAAGCTTTCTCCAAATTTCATATAGTCTAAAAACGAGTAAATCCCTGATTGCCTTTATTACGCGCTTATTTGTGTCATTCATTTCAATATTTATTAGCCCGTTTGTAATTTTGAAAATCCCTGTAAAAGTGTCTGTTTATTTTCTTGTTTCCGCTCCGCGTCAATAACCGTTATCTCCTTCCATTTTTTCATGATTATAGCATAATACTCGGCTTGTTATTTTTCGCCTAAAAAACTGGAGTCAGAATTGGATTTGCACATCACTGCAAAACTAATCACTGAGGTTTCCACTTTGCATAATATTAAAATACCTCTTAGTCATTGATCATGATTCATAAGTAATATAAAAGTTGTCATTTTCAAAGCCAAATATGATTATGATATTATTTTGTTAAACTATCTTTTAATCTATAAGATTATTATTATTTGTTATTACTAGATGTCTTGAGTAATACTGACTATTTCCATTAAACTTACAATCAAGTCAACCATTGCATTCACCAAGCCATAAGCATGTATAATAAACTAATACTAGTCCATATCATTACAGATAATCACACACATATAAAACACTTATTAAAGTTATTGGAAACTCAACCCACATATTTGTCTTCTTTATATATGTTCTGCAGAAGAATATCCTGACCTGCATCCTTTGATAATGATTTAGATTTTAATATACAAAGAATTCATAAGTTTTCTTCTTGTTCTTGTTTTTCCACATTCGCGAGTCTTGAAAGACAACACATCAGGGGTGGACCTAGTGTATAACTAACTAACTAAGTGCCGCGTCTGTTGCTGCTCAACTTCGCGCGCGTAGTGGAAATTTTTTTTTTTTTTTTTTACGAAATTTGGAAAACGTTGCTACTAAAATAAAAAAAATAAAAAACGTTACTACTAAAATTCATTTCTAGATCCGCCACTGCGACACATGTGTGGCGTCACTGCTCGTCTTTTACTTTGGATACATAGTTGTAAACAGCATAGAATAAAAGAACATTATACACAATATTTATCTGGTTCAACCATTTACTCGCATCCATGTTAGAATATTATCATTCATCGATAAGTTCAGATGACGAAGAGTAACATCTTTATGACGTATGTATTAAAATAGTCTATTTTTTTTAATACTAATTTCAATTTCATATCCACGAAGCAAATTACATAAGGATAACAGGTAGGCAGGCAACAAGCTGCGCCGCCACCCCTTTCTGAATACAGAACGCTAATCTACTGAACACAAATCCCCGCCACCGCTTTCTGAATACAGAATGCTAGTCAAATGAAAATGAAAAAGACATAATCAATGCCATCCAAATGCACACTCCTTGCAAACATCTCCTTAACCTGCATATATATATATTGCATATGCAGTATATGACTATATGGTCATTCTTTTATTCCTATCCAAAATGGACCTTCTGCAAATCATCTTCACCTTTATAGCTACAACGCTACTATTAATCGTCGTAGCCATTTTATCGCTCATACTAAAGATTTTCATAGGAAAATCAATCAAAAGTCCACAACACGCCCCAGTTGTTGGAACTGTTTTTGATCAACTCTTCTACTTTAGCAAACTTCATGACTATCATGCAGATGTTGCTCTCAAACACCCTACTTTCCGCCTTCTTGCCCCTGACCAATCTGAATTATACACTACTGATACTCGAAACATTGAGCACATACTCAAAACCAACTTTGATAACTACTCGAAAGGAGAGGGTAACAAAGATATTATTACAGACTTGTTTGGCAACGGTATCTTTGCAGTTGATGGCGCTATGTGGAAACAGCAGAGAAAGCTTGCAAGCTTTGAGTTCTCAACTAGAGTTTTGAGAGATTTTAGCTGTGCAGTGTTCAGAAAAAACGCGGTAAAGTTGGTTGGAGTTGTTTATAAGTTCTCCGAGGCGAGTAAAGATTTTGATGTACAAGTAAGTGTGTCATGATCCTTTAAGATCCAGCCTTTTTAGCTTACTATAAGTTTTATTAGTGTGATCTTTGATCTTGGTCACATGAATATTAATAGGAAATCTTTATGTTATATAATTGAACAGCATAGGGATATATAAAAGTTCCCTTTGAAGTTGAATACATACCATATCATCTCACTACCACTATGCTCTTACATTCAATTTTGTGTTATATAAGACCATTCGTTGTGGGAGGCGAGCCACCGACTTCACTCTCAAGAAACCTCATCATATGTGCTCACTTGAACGTTGTGGCTAGGGGTGAGCACTGGCGCGACCTGTGCTCAATTTGTCTTGTTAACACACGCGAGCAGCATCGCGTGTGCTCGCGTCGGGATCTTCACGTGTGCTCGCGCCAGGGCTGTTGTGGCTGGAGGTGAGCACCGGACTGAAACCTTGCTCGAGCCGGTGGTCGCTCGCGGCTCACAATGGACAGCCTAACTGTTAGTAGCGAGTAGAGGTAGGCCAGGTGGTAGTTTTGACCCGTTTGCTTATGAATGGGTCAGTTATGGTTATATGATTTATTTTGATTAGGTCAAATCAAAAGCTTAACCAACGGGTTGAAAATCTCCGAAAAGGATTTTTTAAAACATACAGCGTCGTAAATCATTTTTAAAAATCGTAGTCATAATATTGTTTCTTTATTCATATTTAGTGTATTGCTTAGTTACACAAAATCTTCTAAATGTACTAAAAGCGTGGTCATTCGCACCCAGTCATGCTAAAAAGCTACTGGTTTTCGGCTTGAAACCGCTGTAACCATTTACCCAACACGCCCGCCTTTCCCCCTCTATAAGCAGTGTATCATCTTGTGGCTTCTTACACACGGAAAGCTTCCTCCAAACCTTGAATATAAAAACCGAGACCAAACACAGTATGTAGGTATAATAAAAATGATTATAAAGTCATTTTTTGCCCAAAAACTGCAGAATTTGCTTATGCAATCCGCATTGGATTCAATATTCAAAGTTGGGTTCGGAGTGGATTTGAATTGCCTTGAAGGAACTAGCAAAGAAGGGAGCGCATTCATCAACGCTTTTGATGACTCAAACGCACTAACATATTGGCGCTATGTAGATCCCATATGGAAGCTCAAACGCTTTCTTAACATCGGCTGTGAAGCTTCTCTAAGGAACAACATCAGATTAATAAACAATTTTGTTCTCAATTTAATCAGCAAGCGAAGAGAACAACTTGAAACAAACCAACATTGTGTGAGTTTTATTTTATTCGGTTGACATTCTTCGTTTACCATTCTAACATTGACTATAACTTAATAAATATTAACAATTTCGTTGATCTCAAGAATGAGAGAGAGGACATACTTTCAAGGTTTTTGATTGAGAGCAAGAAAGATGCAGCGATGAATGATCGGTATCTAATGGATATAATCCTGAACTTCATTTTAGCTGGAAAAGATTCTAGTGCGAATACACTTTCGTGGTTCTTCTACATGCTTTGCAAGAATCCGCTCGTGCAGGATAAAGTTGTTTCAGAAATTGAAAAGGTTGTGGGACAACAAGAAAAGGGATCGAGTATCGAAGATTTTGTTAACAAAATAGATGATCAAGTACTTGAGAAAATGCATTATCTTCATGCAGCTTTGACTGAAACTTTGAGACTATACCCTGCAGTCCCTGTGGTAACTAAAAATCGCTTATTCTGCGACTGCAAATATATAATGTTTTGATGGTTTATGTATACTTATTTCTTTTGTAAATGTTAGGATGGAAGAGTTGCTGACGCGGATGACATTCTTCCGGATGGATTCAAGTTGAAGAAAGGGGACGGCGTGTACTATATTTCGTACGCGATGGGAAGAATGGCATACATATGGGGAGATGATGCTTATGATTTCAAACCTGAAAGATGGCTTAATGATAATGGAGTTTTTCAACCTGAATCTCCTTTCAAATTCATAGCATTTCATGTAAGTCAATGTCTTTTGTTGTTTCTCTTTACTTAATTATAATTATTTGACTTTTAAGTCAAAGCTACTTGATTCAAGGGCCAACTTATATGGTTCACCTTACTAATCTACCATACATAAAGTTTTATTTAACTCATTAATGCTAATATATATACATTTCAATTGTAACACCCTTTGAAAAGTTTATGCATAGTGAATATAGGTTTATAAAATATAGAGGTTTATAGGTTGATGGCATGACAACTTTAAAACCTTTAACAATGTTGGGATAGTGGATGCTCTAATAAACACAACTTTGTAGGCTGGCCCAAGGATTTGTTTGGGAAAGGACTTCGCTTATCGTCAAATGAAGATAGTGTCGATTGCTCTTCTACATTTCTTCATGTTTAAATTGGCCGATGAATCAAGAAAAGTGACTTATCGAACCATGTTTACTCTTCAAATCGACGGAGGTCTTCATCTTCTTGCATTTCCAAGAATATCATGATAAGATCGATTTTAAACAAAGTACCATGACACATATAAACTATAAAGTACTTTTGATTTTGGGTTTCATCTTGTTTTATACTTTTAAAGTGAAATCCGAAGGCAATAAAGCGAGAGAATGGTCTAAAGCTTCAAGATGCGTTGTTGTGTAGTTTTGTATAGCTTTTTCATTGTGTCTGTTATGTAAGATGGCATTGATGCTTTGAGTTATCAAAAGTATAAATTATGTCTTCAGTAAACATGGTAAATGTAGACCCAATAATACATGATATCCAGGTTGGACAACGCGACGAAACCAAAGAACCAAATTGGAAGAGAGCTGGTTATGTTGTGGTTCGGTTATTGATTATGTTTTTTTTTTTAATTGATTTGAGGTTCAAGGTCTTCTATAAATCGGTCAAACAAGTATAATCATGTCTGGTTACTCGGGGTTTCATGGATTGAGACCGACCCGACCCGTGACTGATGACTATGGTTTACTTTTGATAGTATTTTTCATTGTGCAATACTTACTTAAAAATAAAAATTGTTATACATTACACACAGAAAGTTTTCTACATAACTGGTTCTCTTATGTATTATGCTCATATCTCACACAAGTAACAATACCGTTCCTGATGTTTGAGAGTGCAGCTAGCACCATGGAAACTAGTGTTAATTGCAGGCTTGCAGCTAATGCTCTTGATTTATGAATTATAGAGAAAGTATTATGTACAAAGGTTCCTTAACCTACAAAGTGTAGGAAGGAACCTTAGAGTGCCACATGTATTTGGCGGCTTTTATTTTTAATAAGGGTTTAATTGTTGTGGAGGGTAAATTAGACATTTCTCCCTAATTGCTACAATCTCATTTAAATATCACAGTGGATTAAGTAATTGAACGACAATCACCATCTTCAACTTTCCTCCACAGCCGCCTCGCCACACTTCACCACCGAAACATCAATGACGACAAACCACCTGCACCAATGAACATCATAACAACCTGCAACTAATTGAAGAGCGAAGATGAAGTGTATAAACGTAACCGAATGCTCTGATTTCGAAAACCTACCACTTGAAACATGATCTGTTTTTTTTATAAAAAAACAGAGCATGGAATCCATTGAGTTACTTTTTTCATCACAAACATGTATTATCTGCTTAATCGATAATAAATCAAGTACAAAGTACTAACTCAGCAAGGTCACCAAGTGGTAGGTGCAATTCAAGATTTAAATCAAGGTTTTTTTTTTAATTTAAACGCACGTGTATTATTTTGGTTTATTAAAAAGTGGAGGTGCGTTTATATTTAGACGCACATTTATACTTTTTGTTAGATTATTTCGTATTTGATCTTGATCTGGGTTTTTTCATACGTGCGTTTGTAAATAATATATTTTGTTTGATAATGTGCGTTTATTATTTTTTGTTTAAACACACGTTGTTTGTTATATTGATTAAGGTGCGTTTAAATCAATGCATGCATGCGTTTGTTTTAAACGCACCTTATCCAAATATGCACCTTATCCAAAACAAATGGTGCGTTTAAATATGCAGCTTATCCAAAACTCCAAAATAAATGATGCGTTTTATTCAAAACTCCAAAACAAATGGGTGCATTTAAATATGCAGCTTATCCAAAACTCCAAAATAAATGATGCGTTTTATCCAAAACTCCAAAACAAATGTGTGCGTTTTAATATGTGTTTTTCCAAACAAATGAAACAAATGGTGCGTTTAAATTACACCTTATCCAAACAATGAGTGTTTGTTTTCCTGTATGAACAAAACTCCACAAAAAATTGTCTTTTTTTTTTCTCTCCGTTTTGTGATTGTGAATTTTGCCCTAATTTTGGTTTGATTAAGAACCCTAGAATCTGGGTGTTGATCAAAGGGCTTTAGACTATGCACTATCGTGAGTTTTTTCCTCAACCAGTTGCCACTTGTGAAAAAATACAAAAGCAATTTGCAATATAAAAATATAAAAATTGATATCATGCTGCGGCCGGATCGGTAGAACAACCGATGGTTGCAACCGTTTGTTCCATATTATAATATTTCTTTTTCTTTTCTTTTATTTCTTTTTCTTTTCTATCACTTCTTTTTAAATTATTTAAAATGGTTTTGTATTAGTTATTATAGTAGGAATGCCCGCGCGTTGCGGCGGGTGCATCTGTTTTGCCCCTTGTGCATTGTGTTTGTTGGTTATTCGTTATGTTAAAGTAGAAAACGACGATGTATAAAATATATGTTATCAAAAACTGAAACTCATAAGTATATCTTCTGAATATTTTAAATGGGTACATCACAATAGGTCGTACTATTCCTTACAACACCCTTAGATTGGCCCACGTCCTTCGGTGGGACCCTTTTATGTATCTCGAAGGCAGATAAGTATGCCATCGTAGAGCGGTACTTAGCGTAGTGAAGTGGTGTTGTATCTCTTAATGACCATAAGATTGTAGTGGAAGTGATGTAATTAGTAAAATGCAGTTTGTAGTGTGCAACATATTTCTATTATTTTAGGGCACCCGCGAGATGCAGCGGAGTCAATGATTTACATAGATACTCTCGTTTTATGTTAGTTTGATAAGCGTGTTAACAAATATATTGGACCAAACAAATTAGTAATCAATATAGTTAAAACTACCAAATCGACTGATAAGAACTTGTCTTCTTTTGGATATGTAAACAATTGGTGACTTCGTGAGATCAGAAACTTAAATTCTATTCCTAGAAGCTTATAGTAGCGGAGAAAACAAAAAACCATCGAGGAAGATGATGACGTTGCTCATGAAGTATCTCTACCATATTTGCTTGTATAAAAGTCAAGCCTACATATATCGCTCACTTTAATGGGTTGAAACGTGTCATGGGTTGGGTGTGTTGGCAAATTTCAAGCCTACATATTCATTTAAGTGCAGAAGTGTCACATCATACCATCCTGCAGCCACATAAATTTAAAAAGAAGATATAAATACATAATATATGATGCAATTTATTTACTATAAACATTGAAAGATATGCAAGTTATGTATGTGAAGAGTCACCACATTATTTATGTACTAAATACATGACAACTATTTATAAGACTTTAACATTGATACAAACATAATAAAGACATGGAGGTTATGAATGTAAAGAGGCACCACATTATTGTTAATTTCCTCATCAATTTTATAATTAAGTTTAAATTAATTTCTTCAACAATTTAATATTTAGGTAGAAAGACAATTTTACGCTCTAAATGACTTCAATAAGCATTGTACTATAAGCAATAAAGGTTGTATTTACTTAAATTTTGCGGGTATCCTTCACTAATACTTTATAATATACTAGTGGGGTGCCCGCGCGATGCAGCGGAAAATACAACATTAGGTTGGTGATTGAGGGGTGCATAGGATGATTCAGTTTGAACTTGAGCTATAACTCTACGCTTTGATGCAGTCGTGCCTCTTTTTAAAACGAATATTGTTATTTCATAGTAAGACAAGAGTCAAGTTGCATCAAAGGAATAACGTTGAACCATTTAGTTTACCAATACAATAGTCTACAACAAATTGTGCCATATTTTCATTGTACATATATAGCTACAAAAGAGAAAAAGAGAAAGATCGTTTTCTTTACAAAGTACTTGATGAATATAGAGAAAAATACATTCAGTCCATCAATTTAAAATTACCTGGCAATAGCGTAATTGACTAAGTAGAAAACGCTAAAATATAATCAACTCATAATCGCCTGAATAAAACTAACATTTAAAACCCTAATCAAACCACTCAATCTAACAATCAAAATAAGTTAAACCAACATAAGAATTCTTTTCAAAACTCACCTAAAATGGAGATGCAAGAATAACACCTGATCGGCTCCTTTCCACTTCTAACTTGCACAACAATATATGAAAGAGTTGATGTTAAGTGAAATGGTGAATTTCATTTACTAATATAGTAATGATAGGAGCTTCAATTTCAATCAATTGGATTTATGGCATATTGATTGAAATAAGACCTTTGGTGTGCTTTGGTGGTTTTATGTGTTAAGCACCTTAAAATTAAGTTGATAATTAGATCAATTTAATAATACTTAGTTAAATTACTATTTTATCCTTTACTACCTTCATTAGGGGTATTGTACCATATGCATTATATGTTGTAATTTCTTAAATTTTGATGGAATCCCTCCCTCATGCTTTATAATATAGTATAGAAGATAAAGATTCGGGTTGATTCATTAGCGTGAGCGTGAATTTATGGCGTTTTGATTTCTTATTTCTTAACACAAATAACATAAGTAACTAACACATAGTTAAGTTTTTGTTTTCTTTTTTATGCTAGTGTTTAATTTATTTTATTAATTAGAATTAGAACTTAAACAATATACAATTGCCGAAAGCAAAATAATATTGTGAACCACACTTCATACAACGTTTAACAAGAACATTAAATAGATAAACAAATACCTTAAAAGTCTTAGAACAAATATAGTTACGTATAAAGTTATATTTGAGCATGCATATATAGATTTATAGAGAACTATTTCATGACATTCAAGGAGATGTCCGTTGTATTTAGTTAGCAATATATATTGTTGATTGAAATTGAGGAATGTCTCCATACCCTTCTCCAACCATCCTCCCCATCATCTGTCCTTCATGTCCATTTGTTCCCTGCAACATCAGTTTCATCCCATGCAATAAGTGGAAGTAATATTTATAATATATTATAAACGTATTAGCAAATCTAGAATGTTATATTTATAATTTTGTCCGTTGTATTTAGTTAGCAATATATATGATTCAAGATAAACAACTTCTTAACAAGGATAGTTAAGAAAGCTGTGACATCCGTCACTTTTTCATTATATATAAATATTTTTTTATAGTAATAATAATAAATAAATAAATAATTATACATAATAAAATTCAGATTCTATATATATATACAAAAAAAAAATCACAACCATGCTAGCCCATATACCATAGCCAACCCCAAACCCACCCTTTTTCTTTTAATCTGAAGCCCACTGGTGTGCAGCCCAAATTGCTGGCCCAACATCAATACCCAGCCCAAACCCCTCCTCCCCTCCTTTTCAGTTTAAAAAAAAAAAAAAAAAAGGGTTCCACCCGGGTTTCGAACTCGGGACCTCACACACACACACACAAGCATGAACCAACTGGGCTACGGCTCGTTGTTGGTATAATCAGTACGCTTAACATATTTATACACGCAAAACTTCTTCCTCCTTCCCTTTCTTCCTGGACGCGAACAGCAGCAGAAGTTCTATTTTTTTTTTATTTTTTTTTCTTTCCTTTCTTCTTTTTGCTTCACCTTTGACCAATCAATCATATAATTTTGGTATAATTACAAGATTATCGTCTCTCTCTGACTCAAATACACGTCAATTAGCCATCAATCATTGACCAATTTAAAACCCATACGCGTGTGACTTAAAACGGGGTCAACTTTCCAATTAACCCAACCCATTGATCCCCACTATAAATTGATCACCTATAATCATTCACAACTCGCTCACACCTCTCTCTCAACCTCCAATTGTTTCTGAAACACACTGATTTTTGTATCTTCGTTCGCTGTTGACTTTTGGTTTGACCAAGCAAACGAACACGTAACAGACCTGTAAGTCTAATATTTTATATGGGTTTTGATCATCGGCGTGCACACATCAAAAGCCCTAAGATCAATCGGGCTATTGATGTGTGTAACAGATTATTGCTAGAACTAGGGTTCATATGAAATTGGGGATAAAGCAGATTCATGTTTATATACCTTTAAAACTGAGATGAATCACAACCACAGGCCTAGGCCAAGTGGTTGTGACCTTGGTTTGATTCAGAGGGGAACCGGGTTCGAGTCCCGGCACAGACCCCTTTTTGTTCTTTTCTTTTCTTTTCCTTTTTAAACAACAATTATATATATATATATATATATTAAACCTTTTAATCTTTTAAATTCATTTTAAAATATCAAAACTATTTTATAAATTCTAAAAAAAAATTATATTTGTTTAATCTGAGATAAAAGTTTTAATTACAATTTTTATTTTTCAGAAATTCATTTATTTAATATTTATAATAATTAAATCATTTTTATACTATTATATTTATAAAAATCCATTTATATATCAAAACAATTTTATTAAATTCTTCAAAAATTATCCTAACTTTTTATAAAGATAAACTTTACTGAAATAATTTTTAATTCAGTAAAATCATTTATTTGATATTTTTTAATCAATTTTTGTTAGTTTTAATCATAAATAATTCATAATAAATTCATTTTACAATATTTTTGCACCAAAATTTTACATAAATTATTTCTATCCATTTAGAACAGAAATACAATTTTTAATCTAAAATTTCTTTAATTTTAATATTTTTAAATATTAAAGTTATATTTTGACAAATTGAAATAAATAGATTAAATATACTATTTTCAAGAAAATAATTTTATAAAAATTATTTTCACATTTAAAACTTTATATTGTGACCATATTTGATTTAAAGTTTACTCAAAGACTTTTGTCTATTTAATTACCAAATTTCTCTTATTTATATAACGTTTAATTTATTAACCAAATAAATACTTATCCCCAATTCGAAACCCTAGAATTCCATGTACCCTAGAGTTATTCCTTACACATTATTAAATTTTTTTAGGTTGATTCTTTGGAATATTTCCAACGCATATTTTGTTGTCCAGTTCCATTACAAGCTATTACGTAAACAGTGAGTATTCCTATCCCCTTTTTGCTTTTATACATTTTTGGGGTGTTACATGTACACTATTACAAATTCAAATACAAATTTACATTTTCACAATACAATTCTAGTACTATGTGCATTGCTTACAACGTGCTTTATGCTTAGACAATACATGTGGATTACATTTGTACTTAGTGAAATCATTAACATGGTACAAGCCGACCTTAACATTGGATAGCGCTATTTGGATTGACAACCCGCCTAGATTGATTCTCCCCCTTTTTCATCGGAGAATCCGTGGCCAGTGTTAAGTTATCATCCATTTATTGGTTGAGTACACTACAGTTCATACAGTACATTATACAGTCACAGGGTTGATTTCGCTCATTTGTTTGATACATGGTTTACATATTCGCACTGTAGCTTGCACTTGAATTGTATAACTTTTTAACCTACTATATATATATCAAATCTAGGAATGCTCACCAACATTTCATATGTTGACCAAACCTATTTTTGTACATGTTTCAGGTGCAGTTTGATCTAGTGCTTTAGCAAGAGACATTTAGTGCTTTGTTTTAATTCAGTTATTCCAACAGTTACATTTCATTTAAGACTATGTATTTCTATTTCAATGTAAGACAGTTATTGGTTTATTCAATAATATTTACATTTTAGTACCATGAGCTTTTGAACAATCGTCACTACGTGGCACCTCGATGATTCCGCCATCGGTTGGGGTGTTACAGATTGGTATCAGAGCCATGGTTATAGGGAACTAGGTTATTAGATAAAAAAGGCCTAGACTATAACCGAATTTCAACTTTCATGCATTATATTTCCTGAATTACCCTACCCCTCATTCCTCCCTACTTTCCTCCTCCTATCTTTCCTTTCTTCCCTCTCTCTATTCTTCTTATCTTTCATCATGGTGCATAGAGACGGTGTCCTACAAAGAGTGGAAAGTTTACATCATCATGGAATGGGAACAGTACCTTTTATGAAGACACTCTTAGATATAATATCTACTCTTATTGTTACTCCTTCGAAGTTGTTGAACTTTAATGAGTGTGATAAGGACACGTGCAATCTGGAAGGGTGGATGCCTGTACACTGGGTTTTCTGGCATAGGCAAGCATAGCGCATAAATCCATTTACGGACCTGTTATGCTTACCTGGGGATTCCTGGAGTGAGTGTCCACTTATAGGCTAAAGCACGTCTTCTTTGATCACCATTGGGTTCAATTCCTTTGAAAAGTCAACGTTCTTGTTGGGCTTTACAGCTAGACAAGGGCACTCCAAGCATTTTATGCAAGTTTTTTTCAATAATACCCTCTCGTTTCATATACAATACTTTGCATATCATGATTGCTTACAAGATCACATCTTCAGCTGTACGATTATACACTTACATTTTCTAATGATTATTATTTGACTACCTCATAGATGTCTGCTCGCCGCATGCTCCGTGATGCCAGCCAACGCCCTGTTCGTGCTTCGGGACGACGTTCTGATCGTCGCCTCGCATCTTTAGTCGCCGAACAAATTGCTGCAGTGATCCCAAACCTTGTCAGTGAGATAACTCAGAATAGTAACAGTGCCAACACAGGGAGTACGACTCAATTTCGGTGCACTTTCAAACACTTTAACTCCTGCAACCCCACAAAATTCACTGGTGAGGAGGGTGCTACTGGCCTCCTCCAATGGTTTGAAAGCATGGAGAGTACTTTTGTGAACAGTGAATGTCCTGATGAACTCCGCGTTCGCTATGCTACCAGTGTCCTTCAAAAGGGAGCGTTAACCTGGTGGAATGGCGAAAAACGCAATCGAGGAGCTGATGTTGCTTTATCTTTATCTTGGGCTGAAGTTAAGGAACTCATGATCGCCAAATTTTGCCCTAGGAACGAAATCAGGAAACTGGAGGAAGAGTTCCATGGACTGAAACAAGACAGTGGGGAGAATCTTGCGTATAATACCCGATATCACGAACTTAGCATACTGGTTCCACACATGGTTACCCCAGTCTCTCGAGCAATCGAAAAATATATCGAGGGATTACCAGACCTGATTCAAGACGTTGTCACTGGAGGCAAAACCACTACGGTAGAAGAAGCCATCCAGCTTGCAGCCACTTTAACAGACAAACACGTAAGGAAAGGAAACTTGGTTAGGAAGGGCACCAAGACACCTACTGAGAAAACCACCAATGTTGTCGAACAACCTAAGATTGTTTTAGCAAAAGTCGCCACTACTGCTTCGAACTCTAAGAAACGAATGGGCGATAATCAGAACCATGCTGTTGTTGATCCGGTGGCTCAGCCTCCTATCAAGAAAGTCTACACGGGAATCCATCCTCAATGCAACACCTGCAAATATCATCACCCTGCAAATCTTCCATGCCGTCAATGCACTAGATGTGGGAGGTTTGGACACCTTATTACCACTTGTCGAGTAATGGTTGGAACACAGAGTAATCATCAAACAGCTGCCCAGGGACCACTACAGATTACTAACGGTCGGGCATGTTATCATTGTAGAGACCCTAATCACATGCTACCCCAATGTCCAAAATTGAACAATGTAAACCTGGTGGCACATGGACGAGCTTTCAATATCAATACCAACGAAACAACTGATCAGGATGACGATAATTCCACTGGTTAAGCCATGGACGAAATCTTCCCAAGACTCGAGAATCCAATACTTGTGTTTTCATTTTCATAATTCTATTTTCATTTTTGTCGCACTCATTAGCATACAACATCTAGAAATTTCCTTGCGTATTATTGTGTATTAACACAGATTGGAAATTTATTATATTTATCATACAAGACTCTACCTTGCATTTATTTGAAACGTTTGGACTTGATACTTGATCTTACAGATGCTTTTATAAGAAAACATCATTGGTTATTACATGAAACTAGATTTTTCTCTTAATTTGACTACGCATTGAACACCTAATTATTCATGATACTCGTAAACATTTAATTATTCATGATAACACTTACATTTAATGGTTGTAGTACTTACAAACTTGCTTGCACATACATGCTATCAATTTGCAATCTATGTGAATAATAATTGCTGCCCTTAATAGAGGTCATCATGCCTTTTTCAACAGTCGGGAGAGGCCCTACAACCTGCTCCACGACTAGTAGAGGCTATTGAACACACTCAACGATTGGTAGAGGTCGCTATGCCTTTTCAAAACAGTCGGGAGAGGCCCTACAACCTACTCCACGGCTGGTAGAGGCTATCGAACCTGCTCAACAATCGGTGGGGTCATAGAAGGACACAAAACCCTAATGTAAGGTAAATTGATGATTCCGGTCCGGAACGTAATCATGAATTTACAGGTGCGTTAGGGTAGTGTGAAATTCTATTAGAGTTTTTGGTAGGCGTCCGGTACGTTTTCAAGGTATCAAAGGTGTGGTGGGTTAGCTGCGGTACACCCTGTATACAAACACTAATGATGCATTGAAGGTGAGACTGGGAGTCGGACCAAGAACAAACTCTGTTTACCTGGTAGTTCAATAAGTTTTTCTATAGTCAGTCAACTCGTACATTTATCATAGGATTCCTAAAACTTGAAACTTATTGAGTTACTAGATCCTTATTTTCCTTATTATTCGAGACAAACCTAATCCAAATCCTTAACCCACACCTATCAAACCTACCATCCAAATCATTTGAAACAGTTTACTTTGTTACCTATAAATTTACGTCGTGCCTTAACCCAAATTTTCCCAACCACTGTTATTTTAAATTCTTACCCAAGCATCCATAACCCTATGTTTCTGATAACTTCGGGACGAAGTTTCTAAAAGTAGGGGATGCTGTGACATCCGTCACTTTTTCATTATATATAAATATTTTTTTTATAGTAATAATAATAATAAATAAATAATTATACATAATAAAATTCAGATTCTATATATATATACAAAAAAAAAAAAATCACAACCATGCTAGCCCATATACCATAGCCAACCCCAAACCCACCCTTTTTCTTTTAATCTGAAGCCCACTGGTGTGCAGCCCAAATTGCTGGCCCAACATCAATACCCAGCCCAAACCCCTCCTCCCCTCCTTTTCAGTTTAAAAAAAAAAAAAAGGGTTCCACCCGGGTTTCGAACTCGGGACCTCACACACACACACACAAGCATGAACCAACTGGGCTACGGCTCGTTGTTGGTATAATCAGTACGCTTAACATATTTATACACGCAAAACTTCTTCCTCCTTCCCTTTCTTCCTGGACGCGAACAGCAGCAGAAGTTCTATTTTTTTTTTATTTTTTTTTTCTTTCCTTTCTTCTTTTTGCTTCACCTTTGACCAATCAATCATATAATTTTGGTATAATTACAAGATTATCGTCTCTCTCTGACTCAAATACACGTCAATTAGCCATCAATCATTGACCAATTTAAAACCCATACGCGTGTGACTTAAAACGGGGTCAACTTTCCAATTAACCCAACCCATTGATCCCCACTATAAATTGATCACCTATAATCATTCACAACTCGCTCACACCTCTCTCTCAACCTCCAATTGTTTCTGAAACACACTGATTTTTGTATCTTCGTTCGCTGTTGACTTTTGGTTTGACCAAGCAAACGAACACGTAACAGACCTGTAAGTCTAATATTTTATATGGGTTTTGATCATCGGCGTGCACACATCAAAAGCCCTAAGATCAATCGGGCTATTGATGTGTGTAACAGATTATTGCTAGAACTAGGGTTCATATGAAATTGGGGATAAAGCAGATTCATGTTTATATACCTTTAAAACTGAGATGAATCACAACCACAGGCCTAGGCCAAGTGGTTGTGACCTTGGTTTGATTCAGAGGGGAACCGGGTTCGAGTCCCGGCACAGACCCCTTTTTGTTCTTTTCTTTTCTTTTCCTTTTTAAACAACAATTATATATATATATATATATTAAACCTTTTAATCTTTTAAATTCATTTTAAAATATCAAAACTATTTTATAAATTCTAAAAAAAAATTATATTTGTTTAATCTGAGATAAAAGTTTTAATTACAATTTTTATTTTTCAGAAATTCATTTATTTAATATTTATAATAATTAAATCATTTTTATACTATTATATTTATAAAAATCCATTTATATATCAAAACAATTTTATTAAATTCTTCAAAAATTATCCTAACTTTTTATAAAGATAAACTTTACTGAAATAATTTTTAATTCAGTAAAATCATTTATTTTATATTTTTTAATCAATTTTTGTTAGTTTTAATCATAAATAATTCATAATAAATTCATTTTACAATATTTTTGCACCAAAATTTTACATAAATTATTTCTATCCATTTAGAACAGAAATACAATTTTTAATCTAAAATTTCTTTAATTTTAATATTTTTAAATATTAAAGTTATATTTTGACAAATTGAAATAAATAGATTAAATATACTATTTTCAAGAAAATAATTTTATAAAAATTATTTTCACATTTAAAACTTTATATTGTGACCATATTTGATTTAAAGTTTACTCAAAGACTTTTGTCTATTTAATTACCAAATTTCTCTTATTTATATAACGTTTAATTTATTAACCAAATAAATACTTATCCCCAATTCGAAACCCTAGAATTCCATGTACCCTAGAGTTATTCCTTACACATTATTAAATTCTTTAGGTTGATTCTTTGGAATATTTCCAACGCATATTTTGTTGTCCAGTTCCATTACAAGCTATTACGTAAACAGTGAGTATTCCTATCCCCTTTTTGCTTTTATACATTTTTGGGGTGTTACATGTACACTATTACAAATTCAAATACAAATTTACATTTTCACAATACAATTCTAGTACTATGTGCATTGCTTACAACGTGCTTTATGCTTAGACAATACATGTGGATTACATTTGTACTTAGTGAAATCATTAACATGGTACAAGCCGACCTTAACATTGGATAGCGCTATTTGGATTGACAACCCGCCTAGATTGATTCTCCCCCTTTTTCATCGGAGAATCCGTGGCCAGTGTTAAGTTATCATCCATTTATTGGTTGAGTACACTACAGTTCATACAGTACATTATACAGTCACAGGGTTGATTTCGCTCATTTGTTTGATACATGGTTTACATATTCGCACTGTAGCTTGCACTTGAATTGTATAACTTTTTAACCTACTATATATATATCAAATCTAGGAATGCTCACCAACATTTCATATGTTGACCAAACCTATTTTTGTACATGTTTCAGGTGCAGTTTGATCTAGTGCTTTAGCAAGAGACATTTAGTGCTTTGTTTTAATTCAGTTATTCCAACAGTTACATTTCATTTAAGACTATGTATTTCTATTTCAATGTAAGACAGTTATTGGTTTATTCAATAATATTTACATTTTAGTACCATGAGCTTTTGAACAATCGTCACTACGTGGCACCTCGATGATTCCGCCATCGGTTGGGGTGTTACAAAAGCCGCCTGTCACCTTCATAGGGGCCATATCATCCAATTCAGTAGAGTTGAGGTCAATAGGACATAGAACTTCCTGGCTTATGAAAGCTTCATAAAGAGAAACTAAAAATGCACAAAGAAGAGAAAAACCGTACTAATTAATTTTGAAAAATATTTTCTCATCAATAATTTTGAATATTGTTTGTTTATTGTTTTAATTGTTAGCTGCACAATTAAATTACCTCAATTTGATTCTGCAACGATCCAACATAGTTGATTATTACATCAAACATCACTGACATTCCCATTGTATATAGCAAATGACTAAATTTAAATGGAGCAAAAAATGATATATTATGAAGATAAATTTTTGTAATTGTTAAAGAAAATATGAACAAGTAGAAAAAAAATGTATATATGTATATAAAGATTAACTCATATCTTTATACCTTGTAGCATCCGGGAACCATATCTTGCAAGCGTCTTAACTTCTCATTGATTTTTTTCTCTTCTCATCTAATGAAGACATAAAAATTTTGGACAAAAGAATGTTTCAAAGCATGAAATTAGCTCTATGATTTTGTTTGGGGTTATGAAAAGACTATTAGCATTCAAGAAATTGATTATAATGAAGTATATATAATAATATAGATGGGGGGTTGAAAGGTCTCACATTTAAGATGCATCATAAGTTAAGTTGTATTTTGTGTTTTAAAAGTTGGACATAAGGGCATAATTGGGATAAGATTTTAGGATGTGAAGTATTGGATTATGTTAAATTTACTAATCTACTCTCCTAAGTGTCTTAATTGTCACAACTATGCCAATAATACCCTTAATTTTTTTGCTTAAATATGTTGTGCATGTTGCTTCTTAAGTTGTACGGAGGTGAAAATGACTATGTTGTACATCACTCCTCCTTTATAATGTATTATAGATTATAGATTAATAAAATATTGGTTTAGGTTGGGTTGTGAATGTGAGTGAAAAATGTATTAGGTTGGATTATCAGTTTTTTAATAAAAAGGTTGGGTTTGGTTGGGTTGGGTTGGGTTGTGATAGTGGATAGTCTTAAAGAGGAAAGATGAAGAAGGAGAGAGAAATTGACAATTTTGCCCTCACATGTCTCTCACGTGATCAGATTTAATGTTAAAAACTAACTTGGTTAGTGCCTAAGGACAGTGGGTGTAACATTTTAAATCGTCAAGGATTAATCTCATCACCTGAAACGCGAAAGGGTATCCATTGAAAAACGAGGTAAACTTAAAGGACGAATTTTGTAATTTTTCCTATTATTAACTTAATAAGTTTCGTTTAGTATCTCGTGCCTTTCATTTTTCTTGAAATAAAGATAATTAGTTCAATAACATGAAGTCATGAACATATGCGGGTTGCGGTCAGCTTTCGAGTTTAGAAGATTATAAGACTGGTGGGTGTGGGGACGCGAGAGAGGGAGACGGGGGGTGGGGGGCGGTGGTTGTAACACCCCAACCGATGGCGGAAACATCGGGATGTCACGTATTGATGATTGTTCAGTAGCTCATGGTGAATAATAAATTTCATTAAATGATTTAAATGAATTACATACAATTGTTCTAGAATTTGTACATCAAATTGAATAAAACTATACACATATCCTCAAGCATCAATTCAAATCTTCAAGCAAATAGAACCTGAAACATGTTAAGTTGAAAAGGTTTTGGGTCAACAAAAGTTGGTGAGAATTACATAGGTTTTTGATAATTGAATAAAAATGTTGTGCAATTCATGTGTCATGTCAATCTAGTCCATATGTGAGAACATACTAGAAATAAATCGAGTGCATAACCAACCCTGGTGACTGTTATAATATGATACATCCCATACGCTCATGGTTCACTTGAATATGTTATACGATAACAAACACCCACGCTACCTTTGTAGGAGGCACGTATCCGGGTGGGATTGTCAGTCCAATAGATCTATCATTGCATACCGTCGGCTGATCAATGTTAATGATTATGCTAGAATATTGTGCTTACCCTAGTCATGTTTAAGACATAATGCAACATAGAAAAACACATAGACACTTTATGATTGAATTGCATATAGAATGTTGTAACATGTTTCACCCCAAAAATAGTGAAAATAGAAAAGGGGCTATGTAAAACTCACCTTGGTAAAATGTTATATCTGTTGAAAAAATGGATAATGGTGTTGCCCAAATGTATCAAGTATCGCCCTATAATAAGGTAATAAATATGTCTAAGTCTACCAAGTCTACAAATGTATAAGTTCTAGGGCTTCGAATTAGGGATAATTGCTCGTTTGATTAATATTAAAGATATTCGCCAATTGAGAGAAATTTAGTAAATAAATAACCAAAAATCTTTTTATAAGTTTTAAATCTAAGATAGTCACAAGAATGTGTTTAAGGTATAAAAATAATTTTTACAAAATTATTTTCCTTAAAATAGATTTTTAAAATCTATTTATTAAAAATTGTCAAACTTTAACTTTAATATTTAAAAAAATACTAAAATTAAAGAATTATTAGTTTAAAAATTATATTTCTGTTCTAAATGATCAGAAATAATTTGTATAAAATTTTAGTGCAAAAATATTAAAAATTGGATTTATTATGATTTAATTATGATTAAAAGTAACAAAAATTGATTAAAAATACTAAATAAATGATTTTTCAGAAATAAAAGTCATTTCTGAAAAGTTTAATGTTATAAAAACTTAGGATAATTTTTGTGGAAATTTATAAGATCGTTTTGATATTTTTATAGATTTTTATAAATAAAATGGAATAAACTTGATTTATTTATTACATATATTAAATAAATAAATTTTTGAAAACCAAAAATTGTAGGTGAAACTTTTTCATCATATTTACCTGAAATAATTTTTGTGGAATTAATAAAGGAGTTATAGTATTTTAAAACTAAATTTTAAAATACTAAAGATTATATATGTATTTGTTTGTTTTGTAAATTAATAAAAAAAAAAAGAGTTGCCACAGACCAGGTTCGAACCCGTGTGGACCAGCAGCCGAGCACCAGACACAACCACCTGGTCTAGACCAGTGGTTGTGTTTGGTTGTGGTTTATATAAAATCAATACTAAACAGAATTTACGTGTTCTTCCCCAAAATTGATATCGAGCCCTAGTTTTCCAATTGAACGTTTTACACAGATTTAGTCCAATTAACCATAGGGTAAATTATGTGTAATCGCCGATTATTGAAACCCATAAACAAAATCAAACTTACAAGAATGTTTCGATGCTCGATTGGCCGGTCAACCAAAAAGTCAAACGTTCGATCGTGGATAAAGAACAGCGTGAAATTAAGAAGATTTGAAGGTGGAGAAAGATGTAATGGCGAGTGTAGAAGGCTCGTGAATGTTCAATTTATAGGGTGAAGGTCTGTGTTCGATTTGGCAAGGCTTTGACCGAGTTAATAAGGTTTGACGCATTCTTCATAAAAATGGAAACAATTGATTGTGATTGTTCGTGTGTTGACTTGGTGATGGCCGATAATCAAGTTTCGGAGTCAACCCTTGATTATTACGCGTTAAATAAGCTGAATTGATTGGTCAATGGGGCGGGATTTGTTCAAACTATCGCTGCTGTTGCTGTTCGATGGGCAAGGAAGGAAACAAAAGAGAACTGAAATTCGTTTAAGTATAATAAAGGTCCGAATTCAATACCAAAAGCCTGTGTGGCGTAGTGGTGTTGTTGTGGTTTGGTCTGGTAAGCAACCCGGGTTCGAATCCAGGGAGAAGCATTTTGTTTTTTTTTTTAAGTGGAGGAGTGTGGATGTTGGGCTGTTGGGCCGGCCCCTTGGGCTCAGCAGGCCCAGCTCCGAAAGATTTTAAGGAAAGGGGAAGGGTGGTTGGGCTCAAGCTTTTGGGTTTAGTCATCACATTTTGTCGTAACACATTTAAACAATATTATTATTATTATTAATTTATATATATATATATATATAATATATATATATATATAAGTTGTGTGGTCGGAAAAATTAAACTTAGGCACATTGTGAATGATAGAAGAAAATAATATACGTATTAAAATTTGAAAATTTTTTGCGATGTTACAGTCTCCCCTACTTTTAGGAACTTCGTCCCGAAGTTAAGAGAAACACTAGGTTTACAATTGGTCAACCACCGGAAACCTTGATAAAATTTCACACTACCTTAACGTACCTGTAAATTCGTGATTACGTTCCGGACCGTAATTACCAACTTACCTTACATTAGGGTTTTGTGTCCTTTTATGACTCTATCGATTGTTGAGCAGGTCTGATAGTCTCCACCAGTCGTTGAGCAGGTGGTAGGGCCTCTCCCGACTGTTGGAAAGACATGATGACCTCTACCAATCGTTAAGTAGGTTGTTTGGTAGTCAACTAATGATCGATGTCGTTGGGTCGGTCAAAAATATAAAGATAAGTAGTATATGGAAGTTGAGTCGTCTCCACAGGGAATTGGTGGAAAGAGTAGTTTTGTAAGTTAACTAGTAAATTAAAATCTAATTACTTTGTTTTTTAATTGAATTTAAGAAGTTGTAACAATAATATAAACGAAGTAATTGTTGATGCATTTGCGACTAAGGATTGGATATGATATTACTAACATATGTTAAGGGGTAGCCGAAGGTGTGTAGATATGGGCGAATGTAGATGGTTTTGGGCGAAGGTGAGATAAACTGGGCGAAGGTAGATGGAACTGGACGAATGAAGTTTTGATGTGGACAGAAGACCACATTCGACCACTGTAAGTGGGCGAATGTGGATTTGGCTCACATTCGACCCACAGAAAGGGGCGAATGTGCAGTCAGTATATATATGTTTTGAGTTTTTGTTTATGGAAGAGAGTTATCATTTTGTGTCCAGGTTCTGTGCAGGTTCTGTAGTGTTTTGAGAAAGTGTCATAGTGTTTCTAGATTAACATAACCTTTGTAATTGCTTGTTATTTGAAAGTTAATCTATGAAAATGAAGTTGAAAATGATCTTGATTGTGTCGTGATTAGCATATTATCAATTTGTTCAGATCTAGGGATTCCGCACCTAGATTTGTGACTTGTATGATCATAATATCCTGTTTTAGATAAAATCCAACGCTCACAAAGTGGTATCAGAGCTTAGAGGATCATACAACAACAAATTCGATAAGATCAGAGTTGATTTGAACATGTTTTAGATCAATTATCATCTGTTTTTACAAAAACTTTCATAAAACATAGTTTTTGATCGATTTAAAGGTGATTTTGTGGTTAAAATCAAGTTTTCCAAGACTTAAAGTTGTTCCAAATCAAATCCGAAACATAACCTGATCAAGATCATTGAATTCCATGAACTTTTGAAAATCTCAGATCAAAATAACCGTTTTTCAAACAATAACCGTTTTTCAAAAGTGAAATCTGCTGATATGGGGCGAACCTGGAACCTGGACTGAGAGAAGTGGGCGAATCTGACTGAAAAAGGGGCGAACCTGAGAGTTTGAGTGGACGAATCTGAAAAATTGTTTGACATTTTTCACTTTCGGGTGGTATATTCTACATTCGTCCGTTTTACTTTACATTCGACCGTTTTTGTTTCGGACGAAAGTGGAATTTGTGTGTGTGTGATTTACATTCTGGTCAGACTCACCTTCGGGTAGCACTGTTTGGACGAACGTGAGTTAGAAGGGACGAAAGTGTGTCAGTTTTGGACGAACTTAGAAAGATTTGGACGAACCTAGAATTTTCGGGCGAACGTAGGAGTTTTTGCTGAAAATTTTTCTAAGTGTTTGTGATTTTCAGATTTTGATCATGTGGCGTTATCAGACTACTCAGGGATCAGCTCCAACACAACCACAACAGCAGACAATGGACCCATGGACTGTCGCAGCTCAAAAGACGAACACGCAGTCCTCACAACCACTGAACTACATGACGACAACGAGCACGATGCCTCAGAATGTAGCACATCCGGCTTTACAATCAGATTATTGGGGAGTAGCTGCAGCGGCGGTAAATACTCAAACCACTAACGCTATCTCTACCTTGATTAAGGATTTGTCTACAGGTAGTGGAACTCGGCCACCTAAGCTAATGGATATGCAAGAGTACAACCAGTGGCACACCATGTTCAAGATCCATCTGGAGGGCATGGGAGTTGAAGGAGCTGAGGCGTGGAGCATGATCGTGAAAGGATATACAGCACCGATTCTGGAGAATACCGGTGAGTTGATTCCTCTGGAGAGCTTGGCAGAGGATGAAAAGAAGAAATACGTGGTGGAGAAGAAGGCGTTCTCTCAACTGACACAGGCGATCACAAGTGACCTGTTGCATCAGTTCGGGACGTGTACAACGTCGAAGCAGCTTTGGGATAAGCTGAAGAGAAAGCATGATGGAAATGAAAAGACCAGGAGTTTGAGAATGGAGGAGTTGGTTAAGGAGTTTGATAATTTTTCGTTTATTAATAATGAAACTTTGAAAGAACTAACACCAAGATATATGCATTTATTGTCTGAATTGTCTAGCTATGGTGTACAGATTCCCATGACCAAGCAGGTTGATAAGTTTGCAGATGCTTTGCCACCACAGTGGGATCAGCATGTGGAGGTACTTAGAGAGAAGGATGCTTATCAATTCTGGACCATTTCAGAGTTTATTGAGAAGTTGGAGAACAAAGAGCTGGAGGATAGGAGGAAAGCTAGGAGGTCGCAGATTCCTCAGAATCCAAGTCTGTATTTTGGAGGTACTTCAGTTTCAGCTGGAAACTCGAGCTCTGGAAGTGTTGCACCACATGTTGCATGCATTTCTAATGTCATGGATTCATCAAAACCAACCACCAACTACACACCACCACAATACAATTCCTACACACAACAACCATCATACACACCACCACAATATACTTCCTACATTTCACCAGTCTCTCCTATGCAACAAGCTAGTTTTTACACTGCTAACCAAACACAACAACCATCAAACCAAATTACTCAACATAAACAACCGGTGGTTTTGGACACATCCAACTTAGGAAACGTGACTGTGGAGGTTGCTCAGCAACACATAGCATTAGTCTCTGCTATGGTTTCATCATACAATGGATTGGTTGCTAGTCAGATCGGGAACAACAACCTGACCAACGAAGACTACGCACAGATCGATAAAGAAGAGATGGAACTCATAGACATTCAATGGGCTTTTGCGAGTATAATGAGGAGAGCAACAGAGTTCATAGAGAAAACTGGAAGGACTGACTTGGCAACTTCTCCCAACACGACCTATGGTTTCAATAAGGAGAAGGTCACATGTTTTAATTGTGGAGAGAAAGGACACTTCAAACGGGAATGCACCCAGCCACCTAAACAAGGTAACCGAAATCCCTTCAATGCAAATTACCAGAACCGTCAACAAAACCAAGTTTCTTACCAAAACAACAACAACTACCAAAACCGAAACTTTAACAACCAAAACAGACAACCAAACACACAAAACCAGATTCAAAACCAATCTCCTAATCACCCAAACCGAACAGTTGTACCGATCACTACACCTACTGAGACTCAACAGAATGCGGGTCAAAACCAAGCTTTGGTTACTCAGCAGGATGAGAGGTTTGACTGGTCGGGTATGCAAATAGGGGTTGAAGAAATAACTACTGGTGGGAATGTGGCTTGTGTTGCCTATCAGGTTGATTTGGAAGAGTCGGTGGTAGTTGATGAGAAGAAAGAAACTGAGGAGAGTGAGAGTGATGATTCTGAGACAGAGATGGAAGTGGAGAATGAACCGGTTGAGGTTAAAGCTGAGGAGAAGAGATCTGGGATGGTGATTGATTCAGTTGCTGATGTTCCCGAGGAGTGTAAATCAGTCTATTCAGATTCTGAGAGCGAATCAGACACAGAGGGAAGTGTTGATTCTTTGGATGATGATATTGACCAGTTGCTGGCAGAAGCTGATTTCTTGATGACGAGGAAGTCGTGCATAGCAGATGATGCTTTCACCAAGATCGACTACTCAAAGTTTTTCACTGGAAAGGAAGCTCATTTTGCTTTGATGGCCATGACCGAACCGCCAAAACCTGTAAGTTCTTCTGATTCTAGCACTGATGTCATGAGTGATAAATACTGTGGGACTTGTGATAGGTTGACAGAGGAGAATAAACAACTCCGAATTTCACGTGATAGTGCTATTCAAAACTGTCAAGCTACTCGCAAAGAGTTAAATGCTTTTAACAAAGTATTAGATGGCTATAAAAAGGACATTTCTGACTTGAAAACTACTTTGTCATTAAAACAATTGGCCATAAATAATTACATCAATGAAATTGAAAACACCAAGTTAGAAATGGCTGCCATTAAATGCTTTGCTGAAAAGGTTAACAAGAAGTTAGAAAGCTATAAGAATGTTGCTTATGTCGTGGATCATATAATTGATGATAACACCACCAATTATAAGTCTGTACCATCTCCGGTTCTTTTTGAGAACCATAACTATCATCAAGTTATACCGGAGAGTTCGGTGAAATCAGACTCATCATCAGATGTGGAATCTAATACCTCGAGTATTGGTGATCCATATCCTGAAGATGTGAGACCGATTTTGGGCTTGAACAGTGAGGGTGTTTATGCTGAGAGTGATAGTTCTGATTCGGATAATGATGATAATGATGATACTGGTAGTGATAAATCTGATAATGAGTGTGAGATTCCAAAAGAAAATCACATCATTACTACCGAACCAGTATCACCATCTGATCATATTCATCCGATGGCAAAAGCTATTCATGACAAGAAGTCTAAAAAGCTTGATGTTAAGAAAAAGAATGTTGTTAAGAATGATGTTAAGAATGTGATTGAAAAGAATGAGCTGAATGAAACCAGTGACAAACCTGTAAAGGTATTTTATCGGATGGAAGGATCCGATAAAATCATTGCTGATGAGGAGTTTCCGATTAAAAACGTTAACTATTCTAAACTTGATAAAATCTGGCAAGAAAGCACAATTTGGTTCCCAAAACATGAAAGAACCAATGAAATTCCACCAGAAATCTTAAAGAAACTGTTTTCAGAAACTCCTCAAGAGCCAAAAATACATGTCACTGAGTTTATTCGACCTGATGATAAAGCAAATGGTTTTCATGAACCTTCTTACTCGAAAGGACCACTTCCTGAGAGTTTAAGAAATCAACAATATAATGATCAATTTCCTGTAAAAACATTTGCTTCACCAAATGCTCATTATGTGTTTGAGGAATATAGAAAGTGCTTTAAATGTGGAGAACGCGGGCATTTACTTGCTCAGTGTCCATATGTAAGGCACAAGAGACATGAAGTTGAGGTTAAGAATTCCATCAAAAAGCCGATTGATCATTATATTCCACCGCATAGACGGACTGTTCCTCAACAACAACATTTTCAAAATCATAACAATTTTCAAATGAGGAACAACCGTCCATTTCATTATGATCGGAGGAATCGGATGGCAATGGAACAATCTTGGAGAAAACCAGTGGTGAACACAACAGCTGATAGACAAAAGGTTCCACAAAAACCAATTGTCAAGTCAAATGTTGGACCTAAGTCTGTTCAAACAGATAAGGTTGCTAAGAAAGTTACTTTCAGTAACAATGTTCAGAAACCTATTGAGAAACCAAAACCTCAAATCCGTATTCTCAAAAGGTCTGAACAATCTTGGACACCTAATGGTTCTCCAGGAGCCTCTACATCAAAGGTGAGTGATAAGAATGAATCTGTTTTGAAAAATCAGAAAACGGTTGATTCAAAACAGAAAGTTGTTGAAAAAGTCATTGAGAATGATTCTTTGAAAGCCAAAGTTCAAAGGCCCAAGACTCAGGCTTGGGTCCCCCGAAAGAACTAATTGTCTATTTTCTGTGTGCAGGGAGCTTCAGTTGGCCCTATTAGCAGTCTCTGGATTGTTGATAGTGGAGCTTCAGGCCACATGACGGGGGATTTGGCGTTGCTGTTTGATGTGAAGAATATCAATGGTGGATATGTTGCGTTTGCGGGCAATAAAGGAGGTTATATAACGATGGAAGGAAGCGTGAGTAACGGGATTGTGACTTTCGAGCGGATATCGTATGTCAAGCAGATAGACTATAATCTGTTGAGCGTCAGTCAAATATGCGACAAACAATTTTCTGTGCATTTTGATGACAAATCCTGCTACATCCTCAAACCGGGCTTCAAGATTCCAAAGGAGTGGGTTATGTTGATGGCACCTCGAGTCAACAATCTTTACATTCTTGATATGTCTAAGGCAATGACACCACAGGGACAGATAACATGCTTTCTTTCCAAGGCGACCGAAAAAGAATCTATAATGTGGCACCGCAGGATGGGGCACATTCATTTGAGAAAGATGAATCAGTTAGTGAGAAATGGACTTGTCGATGGAGTTAACGTGAAACATTTCCATCTGAACGACAAGTGTGTGAGTTGCATGAAAGGAAAACAACACAGACAATCCCATAAATTGAAGAAGGTTAACTCTGTTGAGATGCCGCTTGAGCGATTACACATGGACCTTTTTGGACCAGTCAAGCGCAAAAGTCATCTTGGGGAGCTTTATTGTTTAGTCGTCACAGATGACTATTCACGATTTTCATGGGTGATGTGTTTGAAGAACAAAAGCGACACCTTTACAAACTTACAAGTTCTGTTCACTCGGCTGGAGAATATCTACAACTTGAAGATCAAAAGGATCAGGAGTGACAACGGGACGGAGTTTAAAAATGCAAAGATGGATGAACTTTGTGAAAGCAAAGGGATACATCATGAATATTCAGCTCCGTATACCCCGCAACAGAACGGTGTTGCTGAGAGAAAGAATAGGACTCTGATTGAGGCTGCAAGAACAATGCTCGCTGACTCAAATCTTCCAGTAATGTTCTGGAATGAAGCGATTTATGCAGCTAACTATACATTAAATCGGGTTATAACAGTGAAGAAGTTTGGAAAAACATCTTATGAGCTGTTACACCGACGAAAGCCCAATTTAGAGTATCTAGAACCATTTGGGGCGCCATGTACGATGTTGAATCCAAGCGAGAAGTTTAGTCCTAAAGCTGAGGAGGGATATTTTGTTGGATATGCAACCCCGCTCAAACGGGTATTCAACAAGCGAACTCGTCAAGTGGAGGATTGGGCAAATGTGGAAGTTCAACGTTACACACAGAATTTGCAAGGCACGGGCCCTGATTGGATGTTTGATTACAAAGATTTCTTTGAATCATTCAATCTAGATAGCCTGGTTGAAGAAGCTGTGATCAGATTACTTTACGAATGTGAAAACGCGGCAACTTCACCGTTGATGCGTCCAATTACCGTAAACCCCCCACCAGCTTCTAGTGATACCAGTGCTCCTACTCAAGAAGAAGAGTTGTTTCAAGAAGCTTCAACTTCGTTAGACACTTCAGAATCTGAAGATGAACTATTTGAAGAAGCTGTTCTTGAAAATGCTGAAGATTTAGAAGAGCAAACTGTGAACCCAGCTCCAAATACAGATGTTGCTTCATCATCTAACACGGGTAATGATCAGGATGCTACAGAGAACTTGACTGCTCAGACGGGAGTGATTGTACCTGTTAATCCGGAATCTCGGATTCATCGTATTCACCCGCTGGAGCAAGTGATCGGAGATCCTGGTAGTGGAGTGATGACCAGAGGGCAGCTTAAAAGCGTTAATACGCCAGAGAGTTTTGGTGCTTTAGCTTTGTATGCCAAAATTCAGAAATCTGGTGACCAAAATGATTGGTCGTTTGCATGTTACGTGTCCCAAGTAGAGCCAAGGACATACAAAGACGCTTTGCAAGAAGATGCCTGGGTTGAGGCAATGCAGGAAGAGTTATTGCAATTCCAGAAATTAGGAGTCTGGACGCTCACAGATTTGCCGCAGGGACGAAAGAAAATTGGCACTAAGTGGGTGTTTAAGTGCAAGAAAGATGACCGTGGAGTTATTGTAAGGAACAAAGCCAGATTGGTTGTGCAGGGTTTCTATCAGATTGAAGGAATTGACTACAACGAAATCTATGCACCAGTAGCACGAATGGAAGCTATTCGGATGTTCCTTGCGTTTGCTTCGTATAAGAAATTCAAAGTTTATCAAATGGATGTCAAGAGCGCATTTCTGTATGGTAAAGTCAAGGAGGAGGTTTATGTCGGGCAACCACCGGGCTTTGAGGACCCAATCCACCGGGACAAGGTTTACGTGCTGAACAAAGCTTTATACGGTTTGCACCAGGCTCCAAGACAGTGGTACGAGGAGCTAAGCACATACCTCATCTCCAAAGGATTCAAGCGCGGCCTCGTCGATTGTACCCTCTTTACGAAGAAGACGGGCGATGACTTGCTTCTAGTACAGATTTACGTTGATGATATTATATTTGGTTCAACTAACGAACTCTTGTGCAGGGAATTTGAAACTGTTATGCAGGAGAAGTTCGAAATGAGCGCTATGGGAGAAATGCAGTTTTTCCTCGGCTTACAGGTGGATCAAAGACCCGACGGGATCTTCATTCACCAGACAAAATATGTTGCCGACATCTTGAGCCGATTCCAGATGGAGGACTCTAAGCCGATGGATACCCCGATACAACCCAATCACGGGATTGGAGTCGACGCTAAGGGGGAGCTGACAGACCCATTTACATACAGAGCAATCATCGGATCTCTGATGTATTTGACAGCGTCTCGACCAGATATTATGTATGCAACGTGTCTCTGTGCGCGATATCAATCGAAGCCGAAACAAAGTCATTTGACGGCGGTCAAGCGTATCCTTCGATATCTGAAGGGTTGTCCAACAAAAGGACTTTGGTACCCTAATGATGATGATTTTGATTTTATTGCTTTTAGTGATGCAGATTGGGGCGGCTGTGACAAAGACAGCAAATCAACAACAGCCGGTTGCCAGTTTTTAGGGAGCAGGTTAATTACCTGGCAATGCAAGAAACAGACTTCCGTCGCACTGTCTACATGTGAAGCCGAGTACATTTCAGCCTCGAGTTGCTGTTCGCAAGTGCTCTGGATCCAACAACAGATGGTCGATTACGGTTTGCAGTTTCTTAAAACCCCTATACACTGTGACAACGAAGCCGCAATTGCTTTAACTAAAAATACTGAAAATCATTCTAAAGCTAAACATATCCGGATTAAATATCATTTTATCCGTGACTGTTATGCTAAGGAATTGATTGACATGGTCAAAATCCATACTGACTACCAACGTGCAGATTTGTTTACAAAAGCTTTTGACAGATCCCGCTTTGAATATCTTTTGAAAGTAAACAATATAAAGGAAAAACAGGACTAATCGGCTCCTCGGTTTATCATTTTTTCGTTTTTAGTTTTGTTTTAAATTTTTTGCTAATTGGGAATTTCTCTTTGCTAATTGGGAATTTCTCTTTACTATCATAATCCTCAAAGAAGTTGATGCTTTCGAGGGGGTTGTTTAATCCTCAAAGAAGTTGATGCTTTCAAGTGGATTGTTTCTTTCAAATTTTATTTTGTTTTGTTTTTCAGAAAAATTAAAAACCCAAAAATATGTTCTTTATTTTAGGGGGAGTTATTTTATCAGAAAAACCAAAAACATTAAAAAATTTTCAAAATACCTAAAAATTAGAAAAACCCAAAATGATTTCCTGGATAAAAAGAGGAAATGATAGTACATCAGTGGGGATCTGACACAGGCTAAAGAATTGTATAGTTTTAATGAGACGTATGTTGATTACGTGTGATATGCTGATAGGCTTCGTAGACTTTTTATTGCGTGCATTAGTGATACAAACATAACACACTACGCGTTTGTGGATGAACACCTCATGGGCATATGGTCTTAGTACCGTAATTTCGTTTGATAGGGTGTTTGTACAAAACTCGGAGGTTTAGGGTCGTTATGTTATTAGTTGTCTGGGGATAGCCTATCTGATCTTCTGCTGTAAGTCATTACGGACCTAGATCAGACAGGATGTCTTTATAAAAGAGCTTTATGCCAAAACCAAAAGTTACCGAATTGAGGAACTTTCCATGTTATATGATGATCAAAGATTATCTATAATATCGTATTGATCATTGATGCAAATCATGATTAATATCAGTCCTCAACCTGGTATGGTGCATATGTTACTTTGCTGCATTAATTTGCTGACCTGTATACCTCTATGCATTATATCTTGTACAATTACAGACGACGAAAGCATAATCACGCTTTACAATGAGTCTTTGTGCAGATTACTTCTTGATACGGGAGTATGTCGTGTGTGTGGGAACCACAATGTGTTAGTCTAATACATTTAAATTCGTATCATTTTAAAGCATTGCGTAATTGTCTGCATGTGAGCTTATGTGGATAACAATATCAGCAATTGCCGTGTCACATATTGTTTTCTAATGATAATATTGAACCAGATCAACGCTGTGTTCGGATTTCTCAGAAAACTGATATGATCCTCTTACCGGAAATCACAAAATGTTTACTGCTTTCATTTAAATTTGATGCATTTTACTTTTATTGTCAAAAAGTTTACAAAATCCAAAAAAGATTTTAGGTGTGTTTTGATATAAATTTCAGAAAATCCAAAAGATTTTGCATTTTTGCTTTATTTTTTGATATCCGGGGATGCTTGATGGTCGATTTCTGAGATTTGATAACACCATCTGGACTTTGTGACATTCAAAATGTGAAAATTTGAATTTTGGAAGCTTAACGGATTGAAAAATGTTGAACGGGATTCGAATTCGTGATTTGGCGAAATTTTCAGTTTTTCCATTTCACATTCGCCCCTTAATTGGGTCGAATGTGGAAAAACTCTCTTTTTCGGCCGTTTTTCTTTTGGGCGAAGGTGGATTTTTCACCTCCGGGTTTGATTTCCACTTCCGGGTACCTAGTTTCACCTTCGTGTCTTTCATTAGGGGCGAAGGTGGACCAACTTTTACATTCGTGTCCTTAAAACGGGCGAATGTGAATATTTCCCACGTTCGTCCATCAGAAACGGTCGAAGGTGGACTCCTATATCACTACCAGTCACCTTCGTTTCTTCATTCTGCAATTTTTTCAAAAATTTATCTCATAACCAGACCTTGTTGATCTTCTTCTCTGTGTTTGTGCTTTTGATTCCTTATATATTCCTGATCATTTTAAGCCTAATTGTGCAGGTATTGGACAAGTTTTCAATCTTTAAATCGTCGGGTTTCTATACAGACCTAGGGTTTAATGACTGGGGGTTTTTGTTGATGTTTAGTGTCTGATCTTGATTGCCGATCATTATACATAGGTTTTAGGGGGAGAGTGTGAAAGGAATTAGGTTAATAACATGTTTACATGACAGATTTGATCAATTGAACATGACGAACCCTAATTCAACTTGAAAACCCATGTAAAATGATGTGTTGATAAAATTGGTTATTAATCAGTGTTAGTCGGCCCTGTTAGAACGTTTTAGAATCAAAAATACACGTTAAATATAACAATGGCAAATTTTCAAAATTTGGGGGTAAACAGATTCCACCTTCGGTTCGTAAAACCGGGCGAAGGTGAGTATTTTTGGGCGAATGTAATCAAAAACGGGCGAATGTGATTTTTATCAAAATCTTATTCACATTCGTCCATACAATTTCACATTCGACCATTAATTTCCACATTCGGCCAATCCAAAAGGGGCGAATGTGAAGATCAGTTTTGACCAAAATCTTATATTTTTGTCGTTTTTGTGTTTTGACGCGTTTTATTGATTTTTGTGTGCAGATGGCTGAACAACCAGAGAATATTGACGCTCCAGCAGTGAATGTTGAGACTCCTGTAGAGATAGCTGTTCAAGATCCAGTCCCCGCAGCTGAAACATCTATACCGAGCAGTTGGTCTTTCGAAAGATCGCACAACTGTTGCGCGTATTTAGGAGACGTGGAGAAGAACACAGAGTTCACTGGCATAATTGAGTTTCTGAAGAGGAGCAGGATTGTGCATGCTCTAGCCACACCTACTATCATTTACAAGGACATTATAGAAGATTTCTACCAGAACGCTAAGTACGATTACTGGAATAATCAAACTATCATCAAGAGCAAGATTCAGGAGATTGACATGTTCTTGACTGAAGCCGACATCCGGGAAGCTTTACAGATTAAGTTTGAGGATAGAGAAGATCCCAGGGAATTGTCGTGGACTGAACAGAAGGCGTGCTTCTTAAGGATGAAATACAAAGGTCCTATCACTGACGGATCGATGTATAAAGGGAAGCTGGGAGTGCAGTACAAGTACTTTGCACACGTTCTGATCCATGTCTTTGGATGTGTTAGTGGTGGCTATGATGTGATGAGGAAGAGTTTGAGCTCATTAATGGTTGCGTTGACACTCAACAAACCATTTAATGTGTCTGGGATGATACTTGACCACATGTTGGAGATGCTGAAGGGTATAAAGTTCAAGAAGTTTATGTTGTATCCAAGGTTTCTAATGATGATCTTTGACCATAAATATCCAATGCTGAAGAAGGATCCGACAAAGATCCTAGGTCAAGATCACATGAATATTAGAACCTTGATGAGGATGAAAGGATACAAGGGTGTAGCTGACAATGAGAAACCACCCAATAGGAGATTGTTTGGAGCTTTGGCTCGTCCGGATTACACTGATCCAGGCAAGAACAAAGCTAGACATGATGATAGTGATTCAGACAATGACGATCCCTTAGTGTATGCTGACTCAAGCACTAAGCGGAAGCGTCAAGTAGTCAATCCTGGAGCCAAAGGGAAGGGCAAAGGAAAGGCTATTGATCAGGGGAGCACAAAGCAACAGGCTGCCAGAAAGAAATCGACTGCAAAGAAAGGTTCAGGTTTGGTGAATGAAGAGTCTGTTGATTCGGAGGAAACTGAGGTTGATGAACAGTGGGATTCGGATGACGAGAACGTAAGGACCACCAAACGTAAGGCCACTATGGTTGGTGAGTCTGAATTATTGGAACAGTCGATAGAAGAGTCTGAGAGGAGAAGGAAATCGGTTGAAGATGAAGGTTTGGGAGTTGATTTGGCTGAACTGAGTGTTGGTGACACTGTTGTAGTGAATTTGCCTAAGAAGTCAAAGAAACAAAAGACTATGGCAAAGAAGTCCAGTGTGAAAGAACTGAGAGAGAAGGAGTTAGCTCAGTTGTTGAAGGGTAAGAGATTGCCTGATGCTGGAACACCTTCCAAGTTATCTTCGCCAGTTGCTAAGAAGCAGAAGAAAGGAAAGGAGGCAGAGACTTTACCAATCGATCAGTTCAATATCGATATGGATAAAGTGCTCGAGATGTTTAAGAATCCTCAGAAGGAGAAAGCTGTTGAAGTTGAGCCCTCCAGATCAAAGTCAAAGAAAATGACTGTTGATGAAGATGTGATGAAACAGGTCAATAAGAAGATGGAGGATATGATGAAAATGCTGATTGCTCAACAAGCTGAAATCACTAAATTCAAGCAAAATGAGGAGAAGATGCTCCAGATTGTAGTAGCTTCAAAAGCGAATCAGGATGATATTAATGAAAAGATTCAGTTGTTAGAAGCTAAGAATGAAAAGCTTGAGAGGAGATGTGATAGACACAAGAACAAGATCAAACTGATCAAGGCGGATAACAAAGAATTGAAGAAGGAAAACAAACGGCTTTGTGGTTTGATTGAAGATCTGTATAGCAGAGCACCCCAATTGAAAGAGGGTGAGGAAGATGAAGAAGATGATGAACAGAAAATTGATTATGAGGATTCTGAATCAGAGAAAGATGATGATGAAGAAGAGGATGATGATGGTTCGGATAAAAGTGATGATGATGATAACAACAATGATGATGATGATGATAACAATGATGATGATGATGGTGCTGAGGGTACAGGAAAGAAGGATGATGAGCTTAGCAGTGTAAGTGATCAAGAAGGAGGAGATGACACTTCTAAGTTTAGTTATGAGAAGAGAAAATCACAGAAGAAGAAAGATACTGGAGAATCTAGTTCGAAGAAGAAAGGTGAGAATGTAGATGAAAGTATCTTTTGGAACGAAAAGGTGAGATCTCTTTCTGATGATGCTAAGTTGATATACAAGAACATGTTGGAGAAGAGGGAGTGGACCATTGAGTTCACTGGATGCTTCGCTGAAATATTCCAGACTGATGATCTGAGATACGAGCTGGAATATGAAGATCCAGATCTTGAAGAAGGGGAACTACCTGCGTCTGTGGCGAAAGAAATATTGGATGGTCTCGCACAGAGGGTAGGTAAGACATTTGAGGAGTTCATGATGGATGAATCAATTCCTGATATTCCTGAAAAGGATATGGGTAATCATTCTGATGAAGTGCAAACTCCAGAAAACAATGAGGTTGAGATAGAAGATATCACTCATGAGGAGTTTCCCCAATATTTCAGAAAAGAAGATGAGAACGAAGTATTTCCTGACTTCACAGAGATACCAAACAAGTCAGCGAAACAGAAAGCGAAAAGAAGAAGCGAAGAGTTTGTTGAGAAAGTGTTTGGTGATGAAAAGAAAGATTCTTCCAACCAGTCTGATGAGTTGAAGAATTATCTGAAGAAGTTGAAGGAGATGGATGAGAACCGACCTAAACCTGAAGCTCAAGGTAACTTCTATCGTTTTCATAATGCCAAGTTCAAAGGCAGAGCTCTCGGGTGGACGTATCTTGGCAGACTGAAGTGTATAGCAGCAAAATGGGAAACCGGAATTCTGTATTTCAACAGATTCTGTGATTTGCTTACTCTACCGTACTGGGCGGTGAGAGATTTATGCAGGTTTCCTATGTCAGGTGCCGAGGTAAATGGATCGCATGTCGGTTGGTGCGCAGACAAGTTGGTTTGGGAAAGTCGTACACGATGGAAGAGATTTCAGCCTCAATATCCCAGAAGAAAACAGCATAGGGATATTGATCCTCAAACCAACATGAAGCGTGTGACTTTGATCTACAAAGCACCAAATGTGATGAGAAAGATACCATTGATGCCGATGCCACAGCATTTTAGTGCTGATTTCATATTCTGGTATTACGATTGGAGGAAGGCAGAAGCAGTGATTGTGTTGAGGGATGGTAAGGACAAATACAAGCATGTACATGTATTTGATCCTATGTGGCTGATAAACTGCACCTTTGAAGACATCATCATGTTGTTTTATAATCCGATCTATTATGAACCGAACGACTTTACTCAGGCGAGGAAGTACACTCAAGTTGTGGGAGTTTGTTTTGCATACGACATTAATGCAGGAAGCAACTTGGAGGGTAAACTTGGCAAAACTGTGAAGATCGCCAATGTTTCAAAGCCTGTGAAGAAAACATTCGAGCCGCAAATGACTGATGAACAAAAGAAGCAGCTCAGAATCAAGCTGATGAACAGGACGATGGATTATCAAAGAAGACTATCCAATCAATAGTCGAGGGGGAGTTTGTTGATGCATTTGCGACTAAGGATTGGATATGATATTACTAACATATGTTAAGGGGTAGCCGAAGGTGTGTAGATATGGGCGAATGTAGATGGTTTTGGGCGAAGGTGAGATAAACTGGGCGAAGGTAGATGGAACTGGACGAATGAAGTTTTGATGTGGACAGAAGACCACATTCGACCACTGTAAGTGGGCGAATGTGGATTTGGCTCACATTCGACCCACAGAAAGGGGCGAATGTGCAGTCAGTATATATATGTTTTGAGTTTTTGTTTATGGAAGAGAGTTATCATTTTGTGTCCAGGTTCTGTGCAGGTTCTGTAGTGTTTTGAGAAAGTGTCATAGTGTTTCTAGATTAACATAACCTTTGTAATTGCTTGTTATTTGAAAGTTAATCTATGAAAATGAAGTTGAAAATGATCTTGATTGTGTCGTGATTAGCATATTATCAATTTGTTCAGATCTAGGGATTCCGCACCTAGATTTGTGACTTGTATGATCATAATATCCTGTTTTAGATAAAATCCAACGCTCACAGTAATCCCCTCCAGGCTTCCGGTTAATGATCCACCCTACTCTTGTTTAAATGATTGGATACTACATAGACATAGTTTTGTTGGACGGTTCAAATCAAGTGATAACCGAACACAAGTTTTTAATAATAACCTGTATAATTCAATTACCAACCCACAAGTATCACCTACCCTCTAAATTATCAAACTACTCACGATGCAAGAAAAACCGAATGTGAATGATAAAAAGATAAGCAAATGAAAACAAGTGAATCGCTTAAATGATAAAAACCACAAATATTCTTCAACTAAATGAAAAACAATCCATAAACCAAATCAAACAAGAGTTAAGGTTTCACAAATAAACCATACACCCGGAGGTGATTACAAAGATGTTTAGCCACTCATGATAGCAAGAAATAACTCAAAAGTATGAATAATAATACCGAACATGTTGATAGAAACCGAAGGAATGGATTAATGATGATGAACAATGGTGTTTGTAGCTTCAAAAGTCTCCAAAAGATGATGAATTTTCGTGCATAATGAGTTAGATGGCTGCTAGGTTTGATAAAAATCATTTTATTCATTAAAAACAACCTCTCCTAATTTTGCTCTTCAGCCAGTCGTAAGCAACTGATCAGCCCGTAGCTTACAGATCAGTCAATCTATCAGCATTGCTTTATTCAGCAGTACCTTACAGATCAGCCAGGTACCTTACTATTCAGACCCACGTGAAAATGCTCTAATTTCCTTGTAATTCATCAGTAAGCTACAGATGGAAGGCGTAGCTACACATTGTTTCCTCCACTTCTTTCCAAAGCATTTTTCCTTCAATTCCTTGCATCCAAACACACTCTAATCTTCAATTCTTCATCATAAACATCCTTCAAACATCCAAATCTTTTCCACAAGCTCTCGAACATCTTCCAATTCTTCAATTCTTTAACTTGGACACCACGCTTTACACTTTTCGGCTCTAATTCCATCCGTTTAGCCATTTATCCTGAAACGATCAAATCTCACGTAGTTATCCCATTCATCATATATTACCAACACAAACATAGCAAAAACACACAAAATGGGCTTATTATTAACCATTCATTTACCCTCTCATCACATTCCCACACTTACCTTTGATTGTCCCCAATCAAACCATCACAAAACACTACTCGCTTTGTTAACAAGCCACCTTCAATTCCCTTACCGAAACTACTCTTCAAGGCCCCGAATCATACCCAATCCCATAGACTTACACAATCGAGATTGACAAACTGACAAGCAATATTGCATATTTTAAAAATCAAGACTTGCCTAACTAAACCTAACATGCTTATCATCATACACATATACTACACACCCCTCACAATGGTCGCTCCTCTCGGTTTATATCTGGACTAGCTTGTAATGTGCTAGTATAAATCACTCAAAAACCAAGAATGTAACCTTGCTATCATAGGTTTGTATGACAATCACACAGAAGCTGTAAACTATGCACACATCGAAAGGTCTTACGGGTTTTGGGCTTAGGGTAAAGGTGGGATAGATTTGGCTAACAATTGGTTTAACAAGGGTTTCACATGAATAGATGACCATCCTTATTCATACTACACAATAATATACTAAACAAACAACTTTGGGTATATTTAACCCATAATACATACTTCTTCTTTTTTTTTTTTTTTCTCTTTTTCTTTTCTTTCTCTTTTCTTTTTTTCTTTTTTTCTTTTTCTTTTTTTTTTCACAACTTAAATATACTCAATCACTTAAACGAAACACAAACACAATGGATGTCATCAATTTATTACACAAAGGTAAACGGGTCAATTTAGGTGATGTTGTAGGTTTAATCAAATGAAAGGGTATAGGCTCAACATGGGCTACTAAGGGTAATTTTGGATGAACGGGTCAACAAAACACGAACTGGCTTCAAACACAACAAAGGGGTATTCCTAAATTGCCTTTCTCATCTATGCGCATATTTTGCCTACAGCTCTAGCACGTATCAAATCACACAAATTCTGCAGCAAGGAAACATTTGGCCTACTCTCAACAAATGAACATATATATCAATTTTTATCAATCTAGTAGGCTCAAAGTCTCACAAAGTAGGGATATAGGTTGCCGACATGTAGCATATACAATTCCTATAAGCATGTTACCCCTAGTTAGGCATCTCTTTTCAGTTCTTATGAAAACGCTTGTCAGAAAAACTCTCATGAAACTTAAAGGGATGACCATGATAAAGAGTCTCATTTTTCATACTCGGCAAAAGACTCGTTAGTAACTGAAAACGCGGCTTTTGTGCCTGCTCAAGTGAAAAAGGTGACATTTTTGCAAGAAATTTTTTTTTCTTAATTCATATTTTTCTTTTAAAATTTCAAAAATTTCTCAATTTTTCTCACAAATATGTAAGTGTTCCCCCGACTATCCTAGGGTCACCCATCCCCACACTTGGGATACATTGTCCCCAATGTATGGTGTTTTTGCTCTTTTTCAATCCTTCCTCACTCAACATGTTCAACTTTCAATACTATCCATCCAAACGACTAACATCCCAAAACAAGAAACAAAACACACTAAAAAGAAAACAACGAAATAAATGCAAAAGTACAAACTATACAAGATGAGAGAACAACACATGACCTGATAAGGAGGAGGACGCGCCTCAGTAAGATGGACCAGGTGGTCCACCATAGTATCCCCCCAAATGCTCATAGAATTCAGTCATATCGAAAACGCTGCCCAAGCCTTGGTTCTGACTCTGCTGTGATGCTGATGATGATGCTGATGATTGAGGCGGCTGCTGCTGCTGGGACGGGTACTGATAAGGTGGTGGCTGGTATGGATGCGAGCTCTGAAAATGGGGAGCAGTATACTCCCGTGGCAGCCACATCGACCCGTGAACTAAAGGTGAAGGAGGCCTCGGCACACCTGGTCCGAGTGATGACATGGTGCTGTAATCCACATAAGGTGGGTTCTCAACATAAGGAACCCCAGCACACAGATCCAGATGCCTCCGATACTGATTTTCATCGAAAGCTCGCATGTTCAACTCCATCTGCGACTCTAAGTGTCTAACCCGCTCACACCTCATCAATTGCGCATGCTCCCTCTTCCGGTTTTCGTCTATCCGCGTATTTTGATCATAAATGCTCTGCTGATAGAGGTCCCACCCATCATATTGTGGTGGTCGCATGCTCATTACCCTTGCTTGCATCTCATCATCCTCGACTCCCCAAGAATACCCCGGTGTATCCATCTGAGGCTGGCTAGGCCCCTCGTCCATTTCAATACCTGCTTCCCTTTGCTGTCTCACAAACTCTTCATCACTCGAGTCAAGATCATCCATCTCGCCTTCCTGTGGCGCTTCCTTTCCCCATTGTAAAACTTTCACTTTAGCTCCATCACCCATATTTAGCTTGTGCCAAAACTTCGTCTTTTTGTACTTCCATGGATCTTTGGCCAAAGCTGGAATCGAGAATATGGTGTGTTTTTTACAAAACTCTGGCTCCGGGATGGCTATTGCATCATATTTTTCCAGTAATGTGCTCAAGAGTCTAGCATGCGGGATTAGTTTCTTCCCTCTTTGATTCCGTGCTTGCCACACGTGCATAAGTACCAACTGACGAAAGGAAAGCCTCAGTCGAGCGGTCATGATAGCATACATTAAAGGAACTTCCCACTTTCGAAGATGCACCTTATCACCGGTTCTCGGAGCGACATTATGGATCATAAATTGCAGCAAAACCCTCACAATCGGCTTCAAGTTGGCTCTTTTTAACTCTACACCCCTCCTTAGATCGAAGATTTCAGTGAACATGGCGGTTTTATTTGCTAACTTGTAAGCGTTGTTCCAATAGTCATTTTCGTCGACGTATTGATACCATGAATCTTCCCTTGAATCGAACGGTGCGATCCGTTGCATCGTAGCAAAGGACAAAACCACTTCTTTTCCTTCAACAATCCCAGTGAGTTTAGTGGTTTGTGGAGGGTGCCTACCGTCATCCCTTTTCAATGTGCTCAACCATTGCATAATGCTATTCACGTGTACTCTCCCATCCTTAGCACCTTTGAAATCCACAACCGCTTCCCAACCCAATTCTTGGAATTTCTCCATGAGTCCCAAGGCTCTGAAATCATCCTTCAGCACCTGTTTTTCAAAACGCATGTTTTTTATGATTGAATGCATGTCGCCCATCTTTGTATAAAACAGTTCAGCTTGGTGTTCCTCTGGTCGCGCTGACAGCGGTCCTCCTGGCCAACCAGGGATATATAGGACATCGGTATGGGGGTTGGGTGGTTGTTGAAATCCATGATCCTCTGGTGCTTCTTCTTGGACTGGTGCGTCCCGAATCACAATTTCTCCTGCCGTCTTTCGCTTTTTAGAAGCCCTTGTTGCGGCTGATGATGCCGCTGCCTTCCCCTTGCCCTTTCCAAAAGTCTTTGACTTCGTCATCTACACACATAAACAATCAAATACCTCAAATTAGTGTCTAGAATTCGAGTCATACACAAGTGTGTTCACAACTTCCTTCCCACACTTGTTTATTGCCATGTTTTGCCTATGCATCACCAATTGTTGTGTAAAGTCCATGAAAAAGAATTTAAATCAATATTTGATACCAATTTCATGTTCTTATTATTCACAATATGCTACTAAAAGTTCAAATTTTTTTTTTTTTTTTTTTTACACATTTATGAACAAAAACTTATCTTTGGTGATGATTCATAGCAAAACCATAACAATATAGACAATCAATCACAATCAAAAATTAACAACTAAGGCTTTCAACACCACCACTTGTTCCTTTACCCTCCTAGTTCATCATGTACCAAGCAATATCAACATTATAAGCAATGAACATAGTAAAAGAGAGTAGAACATACCTTAGGTTGATGATAATAAACAATGGAAGGACAAGATTGCAACTTTAAAGAAGAACCCCCCTAAAACCCACGAAGTCGGTCAACAAAACCCCAAAAATCTCGAAAACCGTGACAAATTAGCACAAAATAAGTTGGGGGTTTTGTAGATCTCGAAAAATTAGTCAAGTTAGACTCAAGAATCGTTCGATTTGGTTAAGAATTGAGTGAGTTATGAATGCTTGAAGGTTTAGGGTTCTTGAAGATTTTGTTGGAGAAGATGGTAACATGAAGGCTAATGATCGAGTATGGGCTGAATTATTTTTTTTTTGATAGGTTAACATTGCAGATGGACCGGTCCATTTGTTTAAAAAAAACCCGGTTCAGAAGGGTAAACATGGACCCGGTTCAAATGTGTGAGCATCCGTAAAAGGCATATGCCATTCGTACGTTACAGCTGAAGGGATCGCACAATGTGCTTTTTCTTTGGCTGCTTCATTCGTAAGTTACAGATGTGATCTGTAAGATACGAATAAAACCTTCACATGTTACTCATTTGGTGGCTGATGAACCCGTAAGATACGGGTACAAGCTGTAACATACGATTGGGACTCTCGCAAATTTTTTTTTTTTTTTTTTTTTTTTTTTTTTTTTGGCTACCCGTAAGTTACAGATGGTGGTCGTAAGGTACGGTTGAGAATTTCGCACTTTTTGGGACTATCTGACCCGTACCTTACAGATGGGCTCGTAAGGTACAGATGAGGATTTCGCAGATTTTGAGACTATCTGACCCGTACCTTACAGATGGGCTCGTAAGGTACAGATGGAAGGGGCGCAGATTTACCTTGGTTTTAGCTGACAACCCGTAAGCTACGGGTGCAACCCGTACCTTACGATCCAAGGCCTCGCAAAATTTTTTTTTTTTTTTTTTTTTTTTTTTTTTTTTAGCTCTCTACTCGCCCTCTCCACCCCCCTAAAAAAATTCTTAGGCGTCCTCGACTTCGATTCGGGTTAGAACAACGTACCTTAGCGATCCAAACGTTCCCACACTTGTGCGAGACACCGGGCGTGCTTCAATAGCTTGCAAGCGGTTAAAATAAAAATAAACAAAAGCAATAATATATACCAAAAATTCTGGGCTGCCTCCCGGTAGCGCTAAGTTTATTAGTCTTCAGCCAGACTTGTACCTCGGATGCTCATTCTGAATCATAAGTCAGAGTGCTTAAAGCAAAGCTCTCTGACTGTTTGTCCGGTCCATTGATGTCATTTGGCTCGATATAAGGTTTCAATCGGTGGCCATTCACCACTTGCCTCAAATGATCATCAAAGTCTTCAATCTCCACATCCCCATAGTTCCCCACACGTATGACCAGATACGGTCCAGTCCACTTGCTCCTCAGCTTACCTGGAAATAACTTCAATCTAGAATTGTATAACCAAACTCTGTTACCTACCTCAATGTTTTTCAACCGGATCTTGGCATCATGCACCTTTTTGACCTTGTCTTTATATGCCTCCGCACTCTCATATGCTTCGTTTCTCAGCTCTTCTAGCTCCCCCAATGCCAACTTTCTTGCCTTTCCTGCAGCATCATAGTCCATGTTAACCTGTTTAATAGCCCATAAAGCACGATGTGTAAGTTCAACAGGTAAATGACACCCCTTCCCGTAGACCAACCGATAAGGTGTGGTTCCAATAGGCGTTTTGTAGGCAGTGCGATACGCCCACAAGGCATCGTCCAATTTGGTGGACCAGTCCTTGCGGTCGGGTCGCACAGTTTTCTGTAGAATTTCCTTAATCTGCCTATTGGACACCTCAACTTGCCCACTAGTTTGTGGGTGATACGGTGTCGCGATACGGTGGTCTACACCATAATTCTTAAGAAGCTTGCCAAAGTAAAAGTTTTTAAAATGGGACCCCCCATCACTAATGATCACACGAGGGATTCCAAAGCGAGTAAAGATGTTACTTTGGACAAACTTGCACACCACTTTGTGGTCGTTCGTCTTGGTGGCAATGGCTTCGATCCATTTGGACACGTAATCCACTGCCACTAAGATGTACAAGTTACCGAATGAATTCGGGAACGGGCCCATAAAGTCGATTCCCCAAACATCAAAGATGTCGACAACTAGAATCGGCTGCATGGGCATCTCGTTCCGTTTTGAAATGCTACCCATCTGTTGACATCTTAAGCAATTTTTAGCGAACTCGAAAGCATCTTTAAAAATGGTAGGCCAATATAGGCCGCATGAAAGCACTTTGTGGCCCGTCTTTTGACCACTGAAATGGCCACCACATGCTGAGGTGTGCACCATGCTTAGCACACATTGAACTTCATCATCTGGTACACATCGTCGGATGAGCTGGTCTGATCCAACTTTGAAGAGGTATGGGTCATCCCATATGTAGTATTTTGCTTGGGAAAGAAAATGTTGCTTCTTCCTCTTTGACCAGTGCTCTGGAGTAGTTCCTGTAACTGCATAATTAGCAAAATCAGCAAACCATGGTTTAGTGGAAATAGATAATAGTTGCTCATCTGGGAATGTGTCATTGATTTCCACTTCCGGTGCTTGTGTCTCATGCACCACCCTTGACAAGTGGTCGGCTACCACGTTCTCACTCCCCTTCTTGTCTCGAATCTCAAGGTCGAATTCTTGCAACAGTAAGATCCAACGAATCAACCTTGGCTTAGCATCCTTCTTTTCCATGAGGTACCTGACAGCACTGTGGTCAGAATAAACAATAACTTTGCTACCCCATAAATAAGACCTAAATTTATCCAGTGCATACACCACTGCAAGCAACTCTTTCTCAGTAGTGGTATAATTTAACTGAGCATCAGAAAGAGTTTTGCTTGCGTAATAAATAGCTACAGGCTTTTTATCCACCCGTTGTCCCAGAACCGCCCCAACTGCATAGTCACTAGCATCACACATTATCTCAAAAGGGGTGGACCAGTCTGGTGACTGTAAAACAGGAGCCTCAATTAGTTTCTGTTTTAAGGTGGTAAAAGCTTTCATACATTCTTCATCGAAAACAAACGGGACATCTTTCAGTAAAAGGTTACATAGCGGTTTAGTAATGACAGAAAATCCTTTTATGAACCGTCTATAAAACCCGGCGTGTCCAAGAAAGGAACGGACGCCTTTAACATTTGTAGGTGGAGGTAAAGTTGAAATCACTTGAATTTTAGCATGGTCCACCTCGATTCCCCTACTTGAGATTACATGTCCCAACACAATCCCTTCCTGAACCATAAAGTGGCTCTTTTCCCAACTTAAAACCAGATTTGTTTCGACACATCTTTTCAAAACTTTTGTTAGTTGTGTTAAACATGACTCAAAAGATGTGCCAAAAATGGAAAAGTCATCCATGAAGATCTCTAGAGAGTCCCCGACCATATCTGAGAAGATACTCATCATGCACCTTTGAAAGGTGGCCGGGGCATTACAAAGACCAAATGGCATTCGCCTGAATGCGAAAGTGCCATATGGACATGTAAACGTAGTCTTCTGTTGATCCTCAGGATGTATAGCAATCTGGTTATATCCTGAATATCCATCTAGAAAGCAGTAAAATTTCTGACCTGCGAGTTTCTCAACTATCTGATCAACAAAAGGTAATGGAAAGTGATCTTTGGAAGTCGCAGAGTTCAACTTCCGGTAATCAATGCAAATACGCCACCCGGTCACGGGCCGGGTAGCAATTTGCTCACCATCCTCACCTGTAACAATCTGTATACCTGCTTTCTTGGGCACTGTCTGTGTTGGACTCACCCACTCACTGTCTGAAATTGGGTAGACAATACCTGCATCAAGCCACTTCAAGACTTCCTTTTTCACCACTTCCCGCATATTCGGGTTCAACCTTCTCTGAGCATCCCTAGCCGGCTTTGCACCTTCTTCAGTAATGATCCTGTGCATCACAATGGATGGACTAATTCCCTTCAGGTCTGCAATGGTCCATCCAATCGCTGCTTTATGCTCCACCAACACTTCCATCAATGCTTTTTCCTGCACATCAGACAAATTAGAAGCAATAATAACAGGAAGAGTTTTATTCTCACCCACAAAAGCATATTTCAAATGCTTTGGTAATTCTTTCAGTTCCAGCTGTGGAGGTGATTCCAATGATGGCTTCAGTTGCGTGTCAATGTGCTCTGGTAGGCTTTCCACCTGATGTGTCCAAGTGGGTTTCCCTTCTTTGACTGCCATCACCTCCAACTCATCCTCCATCTCTTTCAGAACCTCCCTGTATTCAGCATCCTTCCTGTCACAAACAAAACACGTCTCTGTTGCGTCCTCCTCATTGACATGAGGGTGACACGTGTCAATAATGTCTGCCATAAAGCATTCATCACTGACCAGAGAATTAGATGTATGGGAAAAAATATTCAACCGAACCTTCCTATTCCCGTATGTCATGTCGACTGTCCCGTTTTTACAATCAATTAAAGCATGTGCAGTTGTTAAAAACGGTCTACCAAGTATCACATTAGACTGTTTGGGTTTGTCTGAAGAGACAAAATCCAATACTAGGAAATCAACTGGGTAATAAAAATCCTCGACTTTTACAATGACATCATACACTATCCCCCGGGGAAGTTTCAAGGTCAAGTCAGCCAACACCACTGTGGTATCGGCTTTGTGTAGGGGCCCAAAATCATACTGGTCGTATAAGCTCCCCGGTAAGATACTAACACTAGCTCCTAGATCCAGTAAAGCTCGGTCTATCCTAAATTCACCCACTTGAATGGGTATCAAAGGAGTTCCTGGATCCCTAAGCTTAGGAGGAAGTATACCCGATAAAACGGCACTAACACTTTCTGAAAAATCAATTTTCTTTGGAACTTTATTTTGCCGTTTTTGAGTACACAACTCCTTCAAATACTTAGCATAAGCGGGAATCTGTTTAATAGCATCCAACAAAGGTATGTTAATCTTTACCTGCTTAAAAATTTCCCACATCTCCTCCTGTTGTGGGCTCCTTCTTTTTACCTTTGTTTCTGGTGGTACCAAAGCTTCAGGAAACGGGATGGTATTACCCTCCACACCCTTTTCCTTAGCTTCAGTGTTATTCTCTAATACCCTATTTGATGATTCAGCAAAAGTTACTTTCTTAGTCTTTTTAGGGCTAACAGATGTTTTCACAGATTCCCCCTCATCATCATCATCACTAACATCCTCCACCACCCCCTCTACAAATGGTGGTGGAGACCCTACCTTATTGTCATAAATCTTACCTGAGCGAAGAATACTACCTGATTAATCTCTGCATTCTTGCCATGTCTCGAGCTAGATGACTGGTGTGCAGGATTCACTGTGGTGGTGCTCGGTAGCTTACCTGGATCTTGACGTATGGTGGACAACTCTTCTGCAATTTGGCCAACTTGCTTCGAAAGGGCCTTGTACTCCTTGTCTCTGATTTCGTTGTCCTTTCTGATCTCCTTCATGAAATCGCCCGTTGACTTCATGAATTCTCCTGTTGACTTCATAAACTCAGTCAACATATCCTTCACTGATACATCCTGTCCTGAAGATCCACCCTGTTGATTGCCTTGACTTCTCCAGTTGCCTTGAGAACTCCCTTGATTGCTTCCAGCCCCTTGCTGATAATTTCGTTGATTGTAGTTGTTCCCTTGGCCTGAATATCCTCTTTGATTGTTTTGATTAGGTACCTGTGATGGAGGATTCAACTGGTTAGAAGTATTACTGTAACTAAAATTAGGGTGATTTCGCAAACCTGGGTGATATGAATTAGAATTCATATCATATGGCTTTCGCTGTCCATAAAGCTGATTTACTTCTTCAGATTTCCCTTGTTGAGTAGGACAATCAGCATCCATGTGTCCCAGATCATCACAAATGGAGCAAACTGTAAAAGAATTAGCTGCCTTTACGCCATCACTCCTTCCTGCGCCTCTACCAGCTGTCAACTGTGCAATCTGTCGCTCTAAGCTTGCTATTCTCTTTTCAGCCTCTACATCAACACCTCTGGTTGCACCTGTTCGGCTTCTTCTACTAGCACGAGCCTGTCTCTTTGATGTCACTGCCAACCTCTCCATGTACTCCCAATCCACATCCTCATGATTAGTCAAAAAGGTACCATTACTGTTGGCGTTCAAATCTCTCACATCCTCGGGTAATAAGCCGTCATAAAAAGACTTAATCAGTTCCCACATAGGTATATCATGATGTGGACACTTCCTTAACAACTCCTTAAACCTCGTGAAAGCTTCATGAAATGGTTCCCCCGAGTGTTGTTGGAAAGTTCTAATAGCCTCCCGAGCCTCAGTAGTGCGAGTCATAGTATAATATTCCTCTAAGAACTGCTGTTGAAGCTCTTGCCATGTGAATATACTCCCAGCAGGCAATGAATGGTACCACAATTTCGCTTGATCTTTGAGGGTGAACTGAAACATCATCAACCTCACCTCATCCGGACTAAACCCATGGCCCCCAATGGTGTTACAAATACTCACAAATTCCGCAATATGTAAATAGGGTTCCTCTGTTGCTTTACCATAGAAACTTGGAAGGTGATTCAAATATTGTGGTCTAACCTCAAAGCTCCTTCCATTCTGATGAGGTGGTACTACAGGTGAAGTGTGCTCGGTGGCCACTGGAATAAAATGGCTCCCAACGCCATTCACAGGAGGTCTGTAGTTCACCCGAGGTACTCCATCTACATATTGCCTTTGCCCATTCCCTCGTAGTTGATTTCTTGGTTGATTCTGAGGGACCCCTCTCTGTCCCTGATTACGCCCCCTCATATTAAACCCTTGCTGATGTTGCTGCTGGTATTGTGGACCAAACTCGTCATGCTCATCATAGTCAAACTGATCCTGATTCATGTAGTATCCATCATCAGCAACTCCTCCATCCCAATCAGCAACTCTACCATTAAAAGTGCCCGCTGTACCATGCATACTGTCATCTCCATGAAGTGACTCCGTTGCTCGATTACTGTTAGATCTCGGGTTTCGATTTTGTGGTGGTTGTCGATTTAAGGCTAATGGATGGTTGGGTTGTTGTTGTTGTTGTTGTTGTTGTGGGACCTCAAAAGCTTGATCATGTTCATCATGTTCGTCCCACTCGTCATGCTCTTGATGACCTTGCTGAAATTGTCTAGAACCACCAGCGTTCGGATCTGGGTTAAATTGTGGGAATGGTTGTTGTTGTATTGGAGCTGATGCTGTTTGAAATGGTCGTGGAGGTATATTGCCCAATGGATTTGGTGGTGGTGGTATTGGGTCAGGTTGGTTCGGTGGAGGTTGGTTATCTTGGTTACTAGGATGGCTCATGTTTGGTGTTGGTCGGGTTTGATGAATGGCTCTGTTCTTTCTAGCTGTCTTTTCAATTTCCGGATCGTAAATTAGTGGTGAAGTCTTGCCTGAATAACGTGTATGATGCATGCAACTGAATTACCTGCACAGACACAAACAAGCAAACCACGCGTAATACTGAACTAAAGAAAACAAAAACTTGAACTAAAAGACTAGAAAAAGAAAATATTTTTGGTTTTTATTTTTTTATTTTTTATTTATTTTTTTTTTGGATTTTTAAGAAAATAAATAAAAACTAAAACAAAACTATCTAACTAAGCGCACCGATTCCCCGGCAACGGCGCCATTTTGATCGATGTCGTTGGGTCGGTCAAAAATATAAAGATAAGTAGTATATGGAAGTTGAGTCGTCTCCACAGGGAATTGGTGGAAAGAGTAGTTTTGTAAGTTAACTAGTAAATTAAAATCTAATTACTTTGTTTTTTAATTGAATTTAAGGAAGTTGTAACAATAATATAAACGAAGTAATCCCCTCCAGGCTTCCGGTTAATGATCCACCCTACTCTTGTTTAAATGATTGGATACTACATAGACATAGTTTTGTTGGACGGTTCAAATCAAGTGATAACCGAACACAAGTTTTTAATAATAACCTGTATAATTCAATTACCAACCCACAAGTATCACCTACCCTCTAAATTATCAAACTACTCACGATGCAAGAAAAACCGAATGTGAATGATAAAAAGATAAGCAAATGAAAACAAGTGAATCGCTTAAATGATAAAAACCACAAATATTCTTCAACTAAATGAAAAACAATCCATAAACCAAATCAAACAAGAGTTAAGGTTTCACAAATAAACCATACACCCGGAGGTGATTACAAAGATGTTTAGCCACTCATGATAGCAAGAAATAACTCAAAAGTATGAATAATAATACCGAACATGTTGATAGAAACCGAAGGAATGGATTAATGATGATGAACAATGGTGTTTGTAGCTTCAAAAGTCTCCAAAAGATGATGAATTTTCGTGCATAATGAGTTAGATGGCTGCTAGGTTTGATAAAAATCATTTTATTCATTAAAAACAACCTCTCCTAATTTTGCTCTTCAGCCAGTCGTAAGCAACTGATCAGCCCGTAGCTTACAGATCAGTCAATCTATCAGCATTGCTTTATTCAGCAGTACCTTACAGATCAGCCAGGTACCTTACTATTCAGACCCACGTGAAAATGCTCTAATTTCCTTGTAATTCATCAGTAAGCTACAGATGGAAGGCGTAGCTACACATTGTTTCCTCCACTTCTTTCCAAAGCATTTTTCCTTCAATTCCTTGCATCCAAACACACTCTAATCTTCAATTCTTCATCATAAACATCCTTCAAACATCCAAATCTTTTCCACAAGCTCTCGAACATCTTCCAATTCTTCAATTCTTTAACTTGGACACCACGCTTTACACTTTTCGGCTCTAATTCCATCCGTTTAGCCATTTATCCTGAAACGATCAAATCTCACGTAGTTATCCCATTCATCATATATTACCAACACAAACATAGCAAAAACACACAAAATGGGCTTATTATTAACCATTCATTTACCCTCTCATCAACTAACTGTTGTACAAGTAAGCAAGTATGATCATAGATATAGCAATCAGTTCACATTCAAACAAGCATGCACACAGATGTTATGATAATACTTGAATTTTATTACTTGAAAATAAAATGTCAATACATGGAATTAAAGAGAAAAATAGACATCATTCAGATGGTAGAGTTTGCTGTTAAGTAGCTGGAGGGTCTCAAGTGGGTTATTTGGAGCATCAAGAGCGTTTGTAGCAGGGATTCGGCAAGCGTCCGTAAGATGTCCATACCTTTGACAATTGGTACACTGACGGCAGGACACTTGGGTTGGATGGTGATACTGGCAGGTGTCACACTTAGGTAGCTTCCCGCGGTATTGTTTCTTGTTGGGTGGGGTAGTGGTGTCTTTTGCAAAATTCCTGGCCTTGCGCTTTCCGTTGGTTGAGGCCTCGGTTTTGATTTTAACGGCAGGTTGGGGAGTATCTTTTGCAACAGTTTTCTTCTCCCCTTTCCGGGTCAGGGTTCCTGCCTTCACATGGTTATCTGTTAAGATGGCAGCCAATCGCTTTGCTTCCTCCAAAGTAGCAGGGTTGGTGGGTTGATTAGGGTTTGGGGTCTCGCGACATGTGTTGACTAGATGGCCATACCTACCACAATTGGTGCACAAGCGACACGCTGAAACAGTGGGATGATGTCGATTGCATGTGTTACACAATGGAAAGTTTCTCGTATAAGGCTTCTTGTTAGAAACTTGGGTAGTGAGGTTTACATCAGGATCCCTGGTCTTACGTTTCTGATTCTTGGTAGTTAATGCGGCCACAATACTTGTTTTCTCGCCTTTCCGAACTAAGGTTCTGTTCTTTATGTGATTTCCATCGCCATTTCCATTCCCATTGCCGTTCCCATTCATTGGGATGACTTGAGCCAACAAGTTAGAAACCAGAGTTATGATTTGTTGTGCCAATTGTTGAGAAATCATCGTAGCTAGTTGGGCATCACTCCCATTAATGTGATTAGTGTTGTGGTCGTTGCTATTCATTTCATCTTGATTGTCACCATTGATAAGGCGAGTGCTGCGATGTGGAGACATGATCTGTAAGGGACACAATGAAGTTTTTAATGGGGCATGAGGTGAATGAGGTAATATAAGGAATGTAATCATTTATTCATTAATTAAAACGAATAAACGAAAACGTTGACTTATCAAAGATTCCAGATTCTAATAACATAGTGAAGACATGCTTTAGCCTATAAGTGAACACTCATCCCGAGAATTCCCAGGTAGGCATCCGGGTCCCTCGTCTGATTGGGATATATGCGCAATGCCAGCCTAGACAGAAGACTCGGAATACAGGCGTTCACCCTTCCAGATTGCACGTGTTCGTTATCAAAATCTAGAACTTCGACGAGATCTCAAGGGGGTTCAGGTTAAACCTGAGGATTTTATCCTATTAGTCTAAGAGTAGATCCACTGTTGGAGAGCAGCCTTCTTGTAAGGATGAAGGTAGGGATAAGAAGTAGGAGGGAGATCAAGAATAGCAAGTAAAGGAGCAAATACTGGTTAAATCCTATGGTTATAGACTAGATTATTTTTCTAATAACCTAATTCCCTATAACCATGGCTCTGATACCAATCTGTAACACCCCAACCGATGGCGGAAACATCGGGATGTCACGTATTGATGATTGTTCAGTAGCTCATGGTGAATAATAAATTTCATTAAATGATTTAAATGAATTACATACAATTGTTCTAGAATTTGTACATCAAATTGAATAAAACTATACACATATCCTCAAGCATCAATTCAAATCTTCAAGCAAATAGAACCTGAAACATGTTAAGTTGAAAAGGTTTTGGGTCAACAAAAGTTGGTGAGAATTACATAGGTTTTTGATAATTGAATAAAAATGTTGTGCAATTCATGTGTCATGTCAATCTAGTCCATATGTGAGAACATACTAGAAATAAATCGAGTGCATAACCAACCCTGGTGACTGTTATAATATGATACATCCCATACGCTCATGGTTCACTTGAATATGTTATACGATAACAAACACCCACGCTACCTTTGTAGGAGGCACGTATCCGGGTGGGATTGTCAGTCCAATAGATCTATCATTGCATACCGTCGGCTGATCAATGTTAATGATTATGCTAGAATATTGTGCTTACCCTAGTCATGTTTAAGACATAATGCAACATAGAAAAACACATAAACACTTTATGATTGAATTGCATATAGAATGTTGTAACATGTTTCACCCCAAAAATAGTGAAAATAGAAAAGGGGCTATGTAAAACTCACCTTGGTAAAATGTTATATCTGTTGAAAAATTGGATAATGGTGTTGCCCAAATGTATCAAGTATCGCCCTATAATAAGGTAATAAATATGTCTAAGTCTACCAAGTCTACAAATGTATAAGTTCTAGGGATTCGAATTGGGGATAATTGCTCGTTTGATTAATATTAAAAATATTCGCCAATTGAGAGAAATTTAGTAAATAAATAACCAAAAATCTTTTTATAAGTTTTAAATCTAAGATAGTCACAAGAATGTGTTTAAGGTATAAAAATAATTTTTACAAAATTATTTTCCTTAAAATAGATTTTTAAAATCTATTTATTAAAAAATTGTCAAACTTTAACTTTAATATTTAAAAATACTAAAATTAAAGAATTATTAGTTTAAAAATTATATTTCTGTTCTAAATGATCAGAAATAATTTGTATAAAATTTTGGTGCAAAAATATTAAAAATTGGATTTATTATGATTTAATTATGATTAAAAGTAACAAAAATTGATTAAAAATACTAAATAAATGATTTTTCAGAAATAAAAGTCATTTCTGAAAAGTTTAATGTTATAAAAACTTAGGATAATTTTTGTGGAAATTTATAAGATCGTTTTGATATTTTTATAGATTTTTATAAATAAAATGGAATAAACTTGATTTATTTATTACATATATTAAATAAATAAATTTTTGAAAACCAAAAATTGTAGGTGAAACTTTTTCATCATATTTACCTGAAATAATTTTTGTGGAATTAATAAAGGAGTTTTAGTATTTTAAAACTAAATTTTAAAATACTAAAGATTATATATGTATTTGTTTGTTTTGTAAATTAATAAAAAAAAAAAGAGTTGCCACAGACCAGGTTCGAACCCGTGTGGACCAGCAGCCGAGCACCAGACACAACCACCTGGTCTAGACCAGTGGTTGTGTTTGGTTGTGGTTTATATAAAATAAATACTAAACAGAATTTACGTGTTCTTCCCCAAAATTGATATCGAGCACTAGTTTTCCAATTGAACGTTTTACACAGATTTAGTCCAATTAACCATAGGGTAAATTATGTGTAATCGCCGATTATTGAAACCCATAAACAAAATCAAACTTACAAGAATGTTTCGATGCTCGATTGGCCGGTCAACCAAAAAGTCAAACGTTCGATCGTGGATAAAGAACAGCGTGAAATTAAGAAGATTTGAAGGTGGAGAAAGATGTAATGGCGAGTGTAGAAGGCTCGTGAATGTTCAATTTATAGGGTGAAGGTCTGTGTTCGATTTGGCAAGGCTTTGACCGAGTTAATAAGGTTTGACGCGTTCTTCATAAAAATGGAAACAATTGATTGTGATTGTTCGTGTGTTGACTTGGTGATGGCCGATAATCAAGTTTCCGAGTCAACCCTTGATTATTACGCGTTAAATAAGCTGAATTGATTGGTCAATGGGCGGGATTTGTTCAAACTATCGCTGCTGTTGCTGTTCGATGGGCAAGGAAGGAAACAAAAGAGAACTGAAATTCGTTTAAGTATAATAAAGGTCCGAATTCAATACCAAAAGCCTGTGTGGCGTAGTGGTGTTGTTGTGGTTTGGTCTGGTAAGCAACCCGGGTTCGAATCCAGGGAGAAGCATTTTGTTTTTTTTTTAAGTGGAGGAGTGTGGATGTTGGGCTGTTGGGCAGTTGGGCCGGCCCCTTGGGCTCAGCAGGCCCAGCTCCGAAAGATTTTAAGGAAAGGGGAAGGGTGGTTGGGCTCAAGCTTTTGGGTTTAGTCATCACATTTTGTCGTAACACATTTAAACACTATTATTATTATTATTAATTTATATATATATATATATATATATATATATAAGTTGTGTGGTCGGAAAAATTAAACTTAGGCACATTGTGAATGATAGAAGAAAATAATATACGTATTAAAATTTGAAAATTTTTTGCGATGTTACAGTGGTTGAGACGGGGACGGGGGCGAGAGATGGGGGTGGTGGCGAAAGGTGATTGGTGCTGGATGGTGATTGGTGCGTCTGTGGCGTTATGGGGAGACGGGGGAGATGAGGGACGAGGGTGTGGGGCGGTGGTTGGAACGAGGGAGACAACAAAGGTAGTGGAACAGGGGTTGCCCCGTCTGTGCACCCCCACCGGCCTAATCGACGTTATACTATTTATCCTTCTATTTTTTTTTCTCAAAAGTAAGATGATAGATGGGCATTATAAGAAACAAAACTAATATTGTCATGTAGTCTAGCTGCTAGCATAAGTTATAAAATAGAGTGTCTAAGGAGAAATAAACTAATCATATTTTTTATTTCACTTGCTCGTTCAATAAAATGTGAAGAAGAATTAATAAAGGGAAAATCATCAAAATAGCCCGTTGACCAACCCTTTTACGAAAATAGCCCCCTCTGGTTTCTCTGAGAGACGCTACACAACTCCCGAGACGTCTCCCGAGAGGCCATCGATTCCAGCCATAGAGGACCACCACGTGTCGTTGTTGATCCCGAGACTTCTAAGCCGTCTCCAAAGTCGTGTCCGGTGACGTCCCAGAGACGTCTCCGGTGACGTCTCCGAAGATGTCTCTGGTGACATCTCCGGTGAGGTTTTCCTGAGGCAGAGACGATACAAAAACTCTCGCTTGCTGGAGATGCAGAGTTCTTGATGCAGAGACGTCTCCCGTCTTCTTCGTTACAGAATCGAATCTTGCTGGCGCAGATCTTGAAGAAACCGGTTGGACTCTTAAAAAGCTTTGGGAATCCGGTGAGAGAGAGAGAGAGAGAGAGAGAGAGAGAGAGAGAGAGATAGAGAGAGAGAGAGAGAGAGAGGTTGTGGAGACTTTCTTAATTGTAGTAGAGAACATTTTTTGTAGGGTTTTGAAGTTTCCAAAGTTTCTATTTATTATAAATCATGCTCTTAGTTGCAAAAAAATTTGTGGGGTTTTGATGCTTCCGGCGAGGTTGCAGAGAGTCTTCGGTGGGGAGATTTTTATTACAGAGAAGATGGAGAGGGGGCCCACGGATCTGACAATTAATATTATTAAATAAATAAACGTATATGTGTCGTGTAGCTATTGGGCAATCGTTGAAGCCTCTTGGAGAGGCCTTAGGTACCTCGCACTGTGTCCCGTCTCTCCAAAGAGACGGGATGGGGCTATTTTTGTAAAAGGGTTGGTCAACGGGTTATTTTGGTGATTTTCCCATTAATAAAATTATGGAGAGAACGAACTCGTATCTTTTGGAAAACGGTCGGAATTTTGTTTTCGCTTTTTTGGGCCCCTAAAATAATTGAGTCGACCCTGCCTGATGTATAAGATTCCACCTCACACATTTGATTATAGTTTTCATTTGCTTGTGAAGATAATCAACATATTTTTGTTCCCTTGACTACTGGCACAAAAAACTATCTTTGTCCTGGCTAGAGTCCAATGGATCGATAAAAGCAACATTATGACCCAGGGACAAATTTGTTTTTGGTAGGTTAAGTTTTGATATTTAAGAAGGGGGTGGTGACGCAGCTTGTTGTTTGTCTATCTGCTATTCTAATATAACTTTATGAAATGAAAACTGAAATATTCTAAAAAAAAAAAACTAAAATCATAAAGTAAATATATCATTCCAATATTAAAAAAGTAAGAACGTAGAACACGAAATAACATTTTCACAAAACTGTATTATAGCACATTCTGTTCTTAAATCAATTACATATCATCTACAAAATTTACATGCATGCAAAAACATTGATTTGCATCCTAAATAAACATCACACATCATTATATTCTTAACAAAACGCTACCCCATTTCGATATTATTCTTCACAGCAAGAACATCTTGTGTACTTATTAACAAGGAATTGAATGCTAAGATCCACAACATAAACGATCCAAATTCAAAACCGAAAAAAAAACACACATACACTGATTAATATAATACACATAGTGGGTCTCTCCTTATTCTCTTTATCACCCTCTCATTATGATCATTGAGTCAAATCTTGATTTGTTATGATTTGTCTTTACAGGCATTCGGTTTTGATCGAAAATGGGATTCGTTTCAGGGATATTTATGGGTGCTTTATTCGGGATGTTAGTTATGGCGGGTTGGCGTTATATGATGAGGAACCGAAGCAGAAATCGAGCTGCCAAGGTAATGCATTAGATTAATGATCATATTATTATTAAGATTGGTTGATGTTCTGAACAATTTTAGACATTTAGGAATATGTAATGATCACAGATTTTGTTATATTATAGATTCTAGTGATGATTTAGTTTTTAGCAATAATTACTCTGAGAATGCACATCCATATTGTAAATGAACCAAATAAACATGAAGGTGGCATGTCCGTGTTCGTTTGTTTGTTTAACTTTAACCGAACAACCAAACATTAACACTTAAATGGATGAGGTTTTCTTATTCGTGTTCGTTAATATTTATTTGTTAATAGTATAAACAAACAGTTCATGAACACGAACAAATAAACATAACTGGATATAGATGAACAAACACAATCCAACGAACACCAATTCAAAGTAAAGGCGAACATCAATATGTCGCGCCTAAATAAAAAGTAAACTAAATTGTAATCAATGATATTTTAATTTCATAAACTAGACTAAACTGTAACGGGCCTAAGAATTTTGAATGTATACAAAAAAAACGTAACTAACGACATAAACGAGGGAAAATGAACATACATTCACAAACATAAATGAATGAACGGGACATGTGTTCATGCTAGTTTGCGTAAACTATACGAACAAAAAAATTCCTCATGTCCGTTTCTTTATCAAACAAACGCACCTCTCACCAAACACTCACTGAATGTTTGGTTCATTTACAAATACCAAACATCCCCTATACTGTCATTATTACATATTAGTGCTTGTGTTGATTTTGTTTTACAAAATTGTATATATACTTGAACAAATTTGTCATTGTGGTGATCAAAGATTGACTATAAATGTTTAGTTAATAGATATGGTTTATAATTGAGATGTTTTATGGCTCAGGCAGCAGATATAAAGCTTCTTGGATCTCTTGATAGAGAAGATGTGAAAAAACTTTGCGGTGATAACTATCCGGAGTGGATTTCGTTTCCTGTTTATGAGCAGGTTGTGAATTTTATGAGTGTTTATCACGGTTTGAAGAACACATGGTCAAATAACTAATAACCAGTTGACCCATTAGATTATTTTACATTTGTCTCAGTAATTACTTTTGGGTCATTTTTCAGGTGAAATGGTTGAACAAACAACTCAGCAAGTTGTGGCCATATGTAGCTGAAGTAAAACTTCTACCTTTGTTATTTATCATCTAAATTATTATTATTATTATTGTTGTTGTTATCTCAAATATTTTATGCAGGCCGCTACTATAATAATAAAAGAATCGGTTGAGCCAATATTGGAAGAATATCGTCCATCAGGAATTTCATCTTTAAAGTTCAGCAAGTTATCTCTAGGAAATGTTGCACCAAAGATTGAAGGTATTATAAATAATGCATCCACAACTTTTGAGTTATTTTGAGGGTATTTGAAATGTTTATCCAATCTAATTATGTGCAACTGTAAGAATTTGTTTTGAAATAGAAGTTTGAAGACAGTGGCAGATCTAGAAACATTTTTCAGTAGTAACGTTTTTCTTTTTTTTTTTCATTTTAGTAGTAATGTTTTCCAAATTTCGTAAAAAAAAATCAAAATTTTCACTAATTTTCCACTACGCGCGCGACGTTGAGCTGCAACGTCCGCAACCCCTGCTTGTTATCTACATCCGCCCCTGTTTGAAGATGAATATTCCATTATTTTGGAAAAAATGATAAGTAGATAAACATTTTTAATGAGCAATACAAAAGCCCCATAGGACACATAGACATTGCTACAACTATTTTTACATGCATATTAGTCAAAATGTTTGGCTCATAGTCAAAGTTGAGTTTTCAAGTTACTTATTATGAGCAGGTATCCGGATTCAAAGCCAGAAGAAGGGCCAGATAACAATGGACATAGATTTTAGATGGGGTGGTAATCCAGATATTGTTTTAGGAATCGAAGCAGGGGTCTCATTGCCTATTCAGGTTAGATTTGATTCAACTATTATGATATCTTTGTAGTCATTTGTAACTTAAGATCATAATATGTGTTGCAGCTAAAGGACCTTCAAGTTTTTACTATTATTCGTGTTATATTTCAACTTTGCGAGGAGATTCCTTGCATCTCTGCTGTTGTTGTGGCCTTACTTTCTGAGGTAATACATATTAAACTACTTTTAGATGCTTAATCTTGGAATATTAATTGTATATTCAACAACTTTGATGGCACATTTGTGATGGTTGTGAGGGATGTAAATATTTTCGGCTAATTTTTGCAAACGAAAACATCCATGTGATTGGCACTTTCTGTTCAAAATGTTTACTTTTGCCAAAAGTTTTGCATATCATGCAAAATTTACTAGAAAAGTGATTTACGTGTAGCGAATAGCCAAGTACAATGGTTCAAAATGTGGATCAGTCATTGTGCTGATTGTAAGATGTTAATTAAACACTTTTATACAGACTTATAGAACTTCTTAGTCATTGCATATGTTATTTTAATGTAATTAAAGATCATACTTGTGAAAATGTAAAAGAAAAGTTTAAACTTCGGCAGAACAGATTATAAAAATTTAAACATAACACAAGAAGACATCATAGTCAAATAAGTCAAGAATCACTCATTTCTCAAAAAAAAAAAAAAAAAAAAAAAAAAAAAAAAAAAAAAAGTTAATAGCCATTTTCGTCCCTGAGGTTTGGGCCAGTTTGCCACTTCAGTACAAAAGTTTTTTTTTTTTGCAATTCCTTCCCTGAGGTTTGGATTTTTTTGCCAAATTCGTTCTTTTCACTAACCCTACCCCTGACATTAACGAGATTTTTTAACTGGGTTAGTGAAAAGGACGAATTTGGCAAAAAAATCCAAACCTCAAGGAAGGAATTGCAAAAAAAAAAAACTTTTGTACTGGAGTGGCAAACTAGCCCAAACCTCAGGGACGAAAATGGCTATTAACTCAAAAAAAAATAAACGTTGAGATTTTTGCATTTGTACAAGAATGATGATATATATGTAGAGTAAATATCAAATACATATAGTTTTTTTGTAAGAACTGTGAGAATCAAAGGGGTAAAAAAAATTATTTTTTTTTTAGAATTTTTTTTTCCCATGTGCTTAAACATTCTTTCTAGATGAACAATACAAAAAAAATTTAAAAAAACAAATTTTTTTAGTGTAATTACGTCATTAAGGTAAATACATTAGTTTACACTAGAGTAATTATGTAATTACTCTACACGTAATTACTCTACACCAATTTTTTTTTTTTTTTTTTTTAGTTTTCAATACTATAATACTTGTTTAACAATATGGGAAAAAAAAAATTTTAAAAAAAAAATAAAAAAAAAATACCCTCCTTTGATTCTCACAGTTCTTACCAAAAAAGCTATTTGTACCGGATCTTTACTCTATATATATATGTAACAATGCAAGACCAAAAAAGAGCCCAAAGTACATTAGTTTAAAAAAGTTAACCACGAAAGAATACAAATGGGGAGAAAGTCAACATATTAAACACTCTATTTTAAAATTGGTTCCTTATTGCAAAGTAGTGTTTTTTTGTTCATACTCTTTTTTGCTATGAATATTAGGATATCATGATATAAAGACATGAAGTGTTTTTATGGTCAAATAATACCAAATTGATGTTTTGTGGTATCAGCCAAAGCCAAGAATTGATTACACAGTGAAGGCGATTGGAGGAAGCTTAACAGCCATTCCTGGACTTTCAGATATGATTGAAGTAGGCTTTCTTTTTTACAAGATCACAATCTGTTAAATCATTAAAATGCTAATAACTTGTCATTGTGTATAGGATACTGTAACTTCAATTATTACCGATATGCTTCAATGGCCACATAGGATTGTTGTTCCCCTTGGCGGTGTACCTGTCGATACAAGGTAATATCAATCGATCACAAAAAGCTATACAATATATTTATAATAGCATACATAAGTATTTATCAAGGAACTTCGAATTAGTAATAATTGAACTTGTTAAGTAAAATAGTAATATTTTATATACGTAGTCAAATTGCAGTTGCAATAATAATAATAATAACAATAATTCATAAAATAAAATAAAAAAGAGTTTACATGCTAATTTCAATCCGAAATAGTATACTTATTCATAAGTGTCCAAAATTGTTCATTCTTTGTGCATATTCTACATTTTAGTAAGAACATTATCTAACTGTGACAATATCTGAACTTTAGTGATATATATTGTTATATGAGGCAGTGATTTAGAGCTAAAGCCACAAGGGAAGCTCATGTTAACAATTGTGAAAGCAAACCATTTGAAAAATATGGAAGTGATGGGGAAGTCTGATCCTTACGCAGTTGCATTCATTCGGCCATTAGAAAAATTTAAAACAAAAGTCATCGAGAACAACTTAAATCCTGTTTGGGATCAAATGTTTACTCTAACTGTGGAAGACAAAGAGACCCAATATGCAGTTGTTGAGGTTTAATCCTTACATCCCCCATAATTCTTAGTTTCTATCATTTTGTGATCATGTTATGTTTGAATTTAAACAGGTTTTTGACGAAGACATTGGATCTGACCAAAGATTGGGAATCGCAAAATTACCTTTGGTTGATCTTCAACCCGATATTGAGAAAGAAATTGATTTGAGACTAATGCCTTCACTTGATATGCTCAAGATCAAAGATAAGAAGGATAGAGGAAATATCATAGTCAAAGTAAGTAATGAAACATTTTGCATTCACAACTTCCCTCAATTACACTTCATCATTGTTCTTAATAAAGTAGTTTTGTTGTTTATGAGTATTTTATACGTTGACTCAAATATACAATGGCTCCATGGGTACATATACTAAAAATAGTATTGATGATTAATTAGTAGCAATGTAACAAACGTTGAAGATAGGAGAGGTCGTGGGTCAAAGAGAGTGCTCTTACCATGCATGAAGTCTTTTGGTCACAAGCACAAAATATCCACTTAGAACTCCATAGTTAAGTATATTTGGTAACCTCATGGGAAGTCTTAGGGGCTGTTTGGTAGCCTCTTAATGAGGCTCTTAAACCATTCAACGCTGAATGATTCAGCATTCAGCGCGTTTGTTTTAGCGTCTGAATGGAATGGTTAAGTCTGAATCATTAAGATTTGAGATGTTGCTGAACCATTAAGCACTGAACTATTAAGCACTGAACTGGGCTGAACCTTAATGAGGCTCTCCTACCAATGTGGGACAAGAAAACTAACCATTAAGAGGTCCAACTTAATGATTCAGCGCTTAACCATTCAGACCTCTTAACCATTCAGAGCTCTTAATAATTCAGCACTTAATCAAACAAACAGCCCCTTAGTGTGGTCGCCAAAAACAAAGTCATGGGCCAGTAAGGATGGTACAACCAAACTTCTTTTGTTCAATTCCCATTTTTTGGAACCTACTTTTGATCATTTAACAAAAGTATGTTGTTTTATGCAAGTTGTCTGGTAGGTTGATCCATTGTGCTTATACTTGGTAAACATTTAAACATGTCTTTGAAAGATAGATTTAAGTGTTGGTTTGAATATGCAGGCAAAGTATCACCAATTTACTAAAAAAGAACAAGATGTGGCGTTAGCCGAAGAGAAGAAGATGCTTGGAAATAAAGAAAAAATGAGAGACAATGGTACCATCAATAGCACCATGGATGCCATTGATCCTACACACGTGTCCAGTTGAGGTAGTGAAATTTTACTTTCAAAGTGTAGGATTGGATCTCAACTTCTCCAGATTTTAATATGTTTGTAAATCTTGATGCATAGTTACGATACTCATTTCTTAGTTTGGATGTTGATAGAGTTTCTGTGTTTTCCATTGTTTGAGATTTGCATCTTCATAAATGAAAGTTGTTTCATCTTGTTGTTTTGTCACATCTTTTGTACTCATGCAATAAAGGTTTGGTTTTAAAATGCGCGAGGCGATCGGATGTGTTTTACCCCAAAAGCCCATGTGATAGGTGCGCGCATCACGTATGTGAGACGTGTGTTATTAAAAAATATAGAGAACTAATTATGGATAATAGTTTTGATCATTGGTCTAATTTGTTCAGATATTCAAACTGTGACACCCGGCAAATTCTGGTTAACAACGTTGTCTAGATAAAAGTCTACCTTAGCGAGTCACGCGTATAGTATACTTAACTGGGTTAGTTAAGTCGTGTTATGGTTCGGGAACTATCGGTTTAGTCTAGAAGATCATTGGATGTTGGTCTAGAGGTTCATTAGATGTCAGTCCTTAACCAAGTGTACAAATGGTGACGATTTGTAGGATCGTCAGGTCATACGGAACATACAAGTCTCGAGTCCCGGGAATTGGTGAACGAGTGTGAATATGTCTATTTGCAAGTGTTATGTGTTTACAATCATTATGTGACTTGTCGGTATGTGAATATGTGTTAACATATGTTAAAACGGGGTTTAACGCGCAAAATACCAGGAACCAGCCCCTATAGGCGATTAGGGGTGGCTAATCGCCTATAGGAGGGGCGATTGGGCAGGTTTATAGGCGATTGGGGGCCAAATGCATGAGGTTTCATGCGATTAGGCCCCAAATGCATGAAGTTACATGCGATTAGGACCCCTAATCGCGTGTAAATGCTGCACAATCGCTAGTTACGGGCTGGACGACTAAAAACGACTATAAATACCATACTTGACCTCCTAAACTTCATAATACAAACCCTAGTCGTCCATAACCCGCCTCAAACACACACACAACCTCTGGAACGCGATTTTTGAACAAAACACAAGGTTTCAAGCTTAATCCATCATTCTTTCACAAATCTAAGGTTTGGTTTCCATCCATGCAATCTTTATAAACGTTTTTATTCAATCCCTAATGGTCCAGACCTGTTCTAAAACGAAAAAGCTTTCTGAAAATCGTTAATAAGTGTTGTTAATCGGATTCTAACAATCATACATGTGTTATGTGTGTTTATGATTAATATCTAGGGTTTTTATGATTAAAGATGAGTGATTAACATGTTGTTAGGTTAGTTCAGAATAATATTGATGTCATGATTAATGAAATCTGAGTAATTGATTATTAGGGTTATAGTTATGCATGTTAATGTGGTGTTTCATGCTATGTGTATGGTGTTTGGATTACATGGTTGCATGCAGGGCTGATAATACGAGGCTAAACGAAGGATTTTGGTTTAAACATGTTTAGAATAGTTGTTGGGTTGATATTGGATGGTTACACACGTTTTGGATCTGATTTGGAGCGTTAAACGCGCGAAAAACCGGAACAGCAAGGTTACAGGCGATTAGCAACCCTAATCGCCTATGTTAGAGGCGATTAGGAGGCCAATCGCCTATGTTTCATGCGAGTAGGGGCTAAATGCTAGTAGTTACATGTGGTATAGCCCTAAATGCCAGTAGTTACATGTGGTATAGCCCTAAATGCTAGAAATTACATGTGGTATAGCCCTAATCGCCTATATTATAGGCGATTAGCCTTCCTAAATGCCAGTTGACCAACCTAAATGCTAGTTGACTTTTCCTAATCGCGTGTACTGCTGCTGTAAGTGTAAATTAGCATTCCGAGACCCGATTTGACCTGTAGGAACATGCTAGGAACCCCGTAACATATCTAATAACTTGGTAACATATGTTTGGATGTAATTATGTGATACGTGAGCTATGTGCTATAACTTGTTGTGCGTTAACGTATGTTAAGTGTGATTTCATGATTGTATGTTTGAGAGCGTAAACATAACACGGGGAGTCTCGGGTCACCAATGGGATGTCGAGTCTTGTACTTTGGGTCAGTTAAACAGTCACGGTGTTTTCAAACGAACTTGGTTATGGTCTGGACATCTAGGGACTAATTAACCTGCGGGTTATTAGTCTAAGTGCTTGTAACTGTCATATGTTAGGTCGCCGCTTTACGGGACTAGCATAGCTGCTGAGTTATTCGTATTACGAAGTAACGCAACTTAAGGTGAGTTTACGGCCCCTCTTTTAAACTGGTTTCACATTTTCGGGGAGAAAACATGTGTTAAAACGATTATTTGGTAACTACTGTCATACTATGGGTTTCTATTGTGTACTACACGATCTTTGGAAGTCCCGGGGGGAACCATGAATGTGCGGGTTTGCACAACGGGGAAATGTGAATAGCGCTATTGGGAGTGACCAACCCCGCTCGTCGACTTGGAGGGTCGGCGGGTGCATATTGTCTCAAACAGGAACAACAGGAACAACAGGTTTACTACATCGGGCACACATTTGGTTTGCGAGTTAGTAATGGTTTTCCAATCGTGGTAGTAACAAAACATACGCCTAGCTAGCGTACACTGGTTTACGATTTGTTATAGTATGGACAGGTTGACTTGGTACTTGGATTACAAAACCTGTAAACTCACCAGCATTTTTGTGCTGACGTAAACTTTTACATGTTTTTCTCAGGTCGCTAAGGTAGCACGACTGGACTAGGGCGCACGCGTCTGCACGGCGTCTAGTTAGGGTTGCATGGTTTTACAAACGTTGAACATTGGTTTACTATTGAATATTGTTCTGAATAAGCTTCCGCTGTAAACGGGAATTTTAAACATTGTTTTGAAATTGCATTATGTTCATTTTAGATTTGTTTATTGTGATCGTTGGTTTGGATCCTGGTTTGTCATGCGCCTCGCGGTAAAACTCCGCAAGTGGATTTTGAGGGTGTGACAGATTGGTATCAGAGCCAATGGTTATAGTGAACTAGGACTGCATGTAGAGTCTAGTCTATAGCCGAGTCGCACACACTAGACGATCACATGGTACTAAAAACATTATGGTAGTTTACGTATGGTCTTGTCGGGGTGTCTCTAAATCATTTGGTCTTTCTATGTTACATCATCCGTTCTATCTTAGGTCGGGTTATTTACTTTCTAGGCAGTGTAGTATATTGGAGTGAATCGTGTACTCTTGAGATTTGTCCAAGGCTCGGACTTCTCCCTTTCGTACTCCAATAGAAACACTTGCCATAAACTACCGTAGTATTACGGTCTATAGCTAAGAGTCCATGTTCGGTGATTTGAACTTTGAACTAGGAGAACACTTGGAGGACCATGTAGAGCGGTTTATCATTTTGGGTGCACACAAAATCATAAACCGAAATGCATGGAAGCCCTAGTGAGCTTTGGGTTTGAAGGGATAGTCCTGGATTGGATCTAGCTTTGATCTTGTAAACATTAGTGGTTATCTTTATCTGCGAAACTAAATTTTCTCGTTCTTTCTGCCAGAATCATGTCTGGAGTACGAGGAGGACGTGGAGGTGGTCGCAATGGTGGACGTGGTGGTGGTCGCGGTGGTGCTGGTGGTCGTGGAGGTGTTAACCTATCACAGGAGGACCTGAACAACTTGCTACAAGCTGCCTTCCAGTTAGGGCACAATGGTGGTGGTAAGTTGATTTATCCATTTTCTTTGCCTCATTAGTGAACCTTGTTTACATTCGTCGTGTTTCCTCACGCGTTTCATTTCAGGTGGTCCTGTTAACCCACCCCCACCTATGTGTACCTACAAGATGTTTCGGGATTGTAAGCCTCAGGAGATTCTCTGGCACTGAGGGTGCGGTGAGCTTGCTTAGGTGGCTGGAGAAGGTGGAGTCAGTGTTTCTGATGTGCAACTGTCTCCCAGAGGATCGAGTTAAGTATGCTGCTGCGTTATTCCAGGATGTTGCTTTGACCTGGTGGAATAACATCACCCAGAATATGGGTATTGGGGAGGCGTATGCTATGCCTTGGGAAAACTTTGTTCAACTGTTGAAGCGAGAGTACTGTCCGAGGGAAGAGGTTCAGAAGTTAGAGCACGAAGTGTGGAACCTCAAGATGTCTGGGTCTGAAATTGAGAAGTATACTGTGAGGCGTAATGAGTTGGCAGTGCTGTGTCCCGATCTGCATGTGCCAGAATACAGGAGGATTGAGCATTATATCTCAGGGTTAGTACCAGAAATCGCAGGGTTGGTGGCTGCGGGAAATCATCCTACATACTCAGAGGTGGTCCGATCGGCTCATAGGATGACCAACTTAAAGGTGAATGAGGGTATTTTGCCTGCTAAGGGTTCGACTGTCAAGGTCCCAGAGAACAACAAGCGTAAGTGGAAAAATGAAGGGAAAGTATCTGGGCCAGCACAGCAGGGTAAGAGGTTCGATAATGGGGGTTCTTCTTCTTCGGGTAACAAACAGGGTGGTTATGCGGGGAAACTGCCTAAATGCAACAAGTGTGGGCGTCATCATCAAGGGAACTGCGACAGTAACTGTTGTCATCGTGCCAGCGAATTGGGCATTTTGCTAAAGATTGTCGGGCTACACTTCCATCGACCCAGGCCCCGACTACTAACTCAGCTCCTACTACTCAAGGAACTACGGGAAGACAAGGATGTTACAACTGTGGCGAGACTGGGCATTACAAGAAGGATTGCCCGAAACTGAAGCAGGGCGGAACAACGGTAACGGAAACAATGGGGGCGGCGGCAGAAATGCACGTGCCTTTCGTCATAGGAGCCGCTGAGGCTAGACAGGATCCTGACACGGTTACCGGTACGTTCCTTCTCAATAATCGCTCTGTTAGTGTTTTATTTGATTCTGGTGCCGACAAGAGTTTTGTATCCATGGAAGTTAGTCGACTGCTAGATGTAGTACCCGTACCATTAGAGACTAAGTATATTATTGAGTTGGCTGACGGTAAAAAGATTGAAGCTACTTGTGTCCTGCGGGAGTGTCAACTAGAGTTGTCGGGTTTGTCTTTTCCATCGACTTATGCAGTGCCCTTGGGTAGCTTTGACGTTGTGGTAGGCATGGACTGGTTGTCCCTGTATCGCGCTGAGATTATCTGTTATGATAAGATCATTCGGATTCCCCTTCCTGATGGAGAATTCCTTTCTGTGTACGGTATCAAGGGCGGTGCTCCGCTGAATCTCATTTCCAGTATGAAAGCCCTTAAGTATCTTCGAAAGGGTTATTCGGCCGTTTTGGCACTTTTGTCTGTTTTTCTCTGCTGATGAGAAGAAGATTGATGATATTCCGGTTGTACGCGAGTTTCCTGATGTATTTCCCGATGATTTATCTGGTCTCCCTCCCCATCGTCAGGTTGAGTTCGGTATTGACCTCGTACCGGGAGCTGCTCCTATTGCTCGGGCCCCCTACCGTCTTGCACCTCCTGAGATGCAAGAGTTGTCCAGTCAGTTACAGGAACTCTTGGACAAGGGTTTCATTAGACCGAGTTCTTCTCCTTGGGGAGCCCCGATTCTGTTCGTTAAGAAGAAGGATGGAAGTTTTCGACTGTGTGTGGATTACAGAGAATTGAACAAGGTGACCATCAAGAACCGTTATCCTCTTCCACGTATTGATGATCTATTCGACCAGCTTCAGGGTTCTAGTTATACTCCAAGATTGATTTGAGGTCCGGTTATCACCAGTTGCGGGTAAGGGAAGCTGACGTTGCAAAGACTGCCTTTCGTACGCGTTATGGCCATTATGAGTTCTTGGTCATGCCTTTCGGTCTTACAAACGCACCGGCGGTTTTCATGGACTTGATGAACCGCGTTTGTAAACCATATCTTGACAAATTCGTCATCGTGTTTATTGACGACAATCCTGATCTACTCCAAGAACAAGACCGAACACGAGGAGCATCTACGTTTAGTTTTGGAACTGTTAGACAAAGAGGATTGGTGAACCACTTTTGTAAACCCTAGTCTAATTCACTTCTGTCATTTTGGCTAAGTATAGAAGTACTGAAGAGAAACAAGAAACTGCTGATTAGAATATATGAGAAGTGCTGAAGTTGCAGAAGTTCTGAAGTCCAAACCAGACAAGTTCACTTCAGAAGTACTGAAGACAAAACTACTCTTCAGTAGTTGTCCTCATCAGCACTTAGCAATAGATATTTCCCACCGCCTTTTTGCATCAGTAGTTTGTTGTTTAATATTACTTTTAGCTTTATTTGATTGATTCAATGTTGCAACTTGTGCAACTTGTTTCTGCTATTTCTGTACTTGCTTTTTGGCAAGATACATGCATGTAATCGTCTATAAATAGGAAGGCTTCAACCTTCTATTTTAGACATTGATTTTCAACAGAAAAATCGTCAAACACTCTCATTGTTATATTCCATTTCTGTATTTATTGTGAATCTCTCTAAGTATCTAATTCTCATTTACAACTTAGATTCATAATAAATACTTTGTCATTTATTAGTTTCAAACATCAAGGGGGAGTTATAAACTCTGCCTTTGTATAAAAAGTGGTGCTTTAACTTATAACATTCCGCTGTGCTTTATATCTGATTTACAAGGACTTGCTAAACACTTAAGTGTCAAGATAGCAAGTTCTTACTTAGCAAAAAGAGCAAACTGATCCAACAATTGGTATCAGAGCATTGGTTTATCTGATCACATATCAATCTAACAAATTGAGAATCAGACACAAAGCTCTTATTGATATTCAATAAAAAGATCAAAAGTTCACTTTTTTATACAAAATCCATCACTTAAAAGAGTCATCTGACAAATCTATACTCTTTAAAAATGGATCCACCATAATACTGGTTCTGCCACCAAACCTGCCATGCTTGTGAGAAATGAGTACAATATATGGCAAAAGAGAATGGCACATACCTTGTCACAAACCAACACAGGTTGTTGGAGATCTGTGATATATGGTCCTCACAAACCAGTGACATAAATCTTGAAACTAAAGAAGGGATTCCAAA
>CM061234.1:34226665-34247592 GCA_030844895.1 Ambrosia x helenae
AGATGTTAGAGTAAATTGAATGAAGAAGAATGCTTTTGTTTAAGTAATATGTTAGAGTAGTATTGAATGAAGCAGATGTTAGAGTAAATAGAATTTAGCAGAATGTTTTTGTTTAAGTATTTATAGATTTGCTGAGTTATTGAAGGAGAGTAAATTGGTTGAAGTCTTCTTTAAGTATTTATACTTTTGTCAAAGGTCAGTTAATGTATTTTAGGTCACATATATACATGTATGGTAGTAAATTTAAGGAGGTTAGTTGAGCTGTTAGACTCAATTTTGAAACATAAGATTTTTTAAGATTAGAGATTTTTAGTTATTGAAGTAGGTTAGTTGAGCTGTTAACGTCAATTCAATGAATTAGAATGATTTTGTTTAAGTATTTATAGAATCGAAGGTCACTTAATGTATTTTTAGGTCACATATATACATATAAGTTACTATGTTTAAGTTTGATGGTTTTCTGTACGAATTTGTAGATTTAATAGTTGAATAAGATTAATGGAATTAGTATGTGTTAGGTTGATTTTAATATTGTGTTATAAATTTTGTCAGTTTAGTGAAGGTTTATGTGAAGTTTTTGTTGTTATGATCCAATTACTACAATTTTTGTCATATTAGTTAAGATTAACTTGAAAGTTATATTCTGGAAATATGACTTTAAGTTAGTTGAATTGTTAGTTTAAATAAATTTATCATTAATATTAATATTTTAGTTGAAAAAGTTTTGTTATCTTGCAGAAACATTGAAATGGCTCCATCATTTATCAAGTTAATAATTCACTATGAGTATACAAATCAGGTATGGTTAATAAAAATACTATATTTACTTTATCTGTTTCATGGCAAGAAAAATAGTTGTTTATAACATTTTAATTGTATTTTTTGGTAGGAACTTCCAACATGTTATCATGTTTTGCATACAAAGGAGAACTTTCCAATCGGTTCTGTAATTGTAAGGCATAAAAATGGCATGATTTGGGATGCAGAAATAGTTGAAGACTCAAAATCTAAATCATACACAATATGTAATGGATGGAAAAGTATTGTGGATTATTTGTATATTGATGAAGACGACTTTGTTATCTTTGAATTGATTGGGAAAAATGTATTCAACTTGATACATTTAACTGCAAAGGATGTAAGTAAAGGCTTCTATTATTGGTTTCTTACCCCAGCGACGAAAAAAATGGTATGAAGTTTCATCTTGTCTTAAAAAATTGAATAATTGAAGTTTATATTATATAATTTCTAAATTTGTAAAAATTGTTTTAATATGTTTTTAAAAATTTCAGGAAGTTCCAACTGAATATGTTAAACAGCATTTTGAAGTGAAAGAATTGGGGAAATTGAAATTCAAATTGCGATTTGGATTTGCTCACAATTGGGAAGTTGTCATTGAAAAGAGAGATAAAGGGTACTATTTTACTGATGGTTGGAAAAACGTATTCAAAGATCTTAGTTTGTGTATTGGTGATGTCTTGATTTTTGAAAAAGCTGGGAGTCAAGGATTTAACGTGCGGCTTTTTGTTTACACCGGCTTAGAAGTGAAGCCATTGCAAAAAGAGGCCAGAGTGGTAATGTTTTAGCTTGATTGTTACATAGTGTAAAATAATTTATACTGAACCTAATTTTGTTTATGATACAGGTATGGGAAGAAAGAATTAAAAACGTTACAGGACTAAAAGTGAAGGTAAATTTGTAAAAAATTTGGTTACATATTAATTTTGTTGTCTTTAATAAAGAAGTAATTTTAACTTATTTTGTTAATCTTTAGGGACTTGATGAGATTACAGATAAATCTTTAAAAAGTTCAGATGGTACAAGAGTGTGTAAAGATTTTGTTAAAATGACAAAAACTTGGTTGGATAAAATAAAGGTAAATTTTTGAATCAGTAATATATGTAATATTACGTTTTAAAGTTATTATTTACCATAATTTTGGCCAATGTTTGATATTTGTATTACTATTATATTATGTTACAGAGATTAAGTGATTCAGAAAATCTTAATGTTGATACTAATAGAAGGGAAACAGCATCATTTGTTTCGTACGCATTGGCATTTCCGGATAAGTTTGATGTGGTTGTTGACACATATGATGTATGAGAATTTGTTTATCATATTTACATATATGTATATAGATGCATATGAGTTATCCAGTTATTAATACTTGATAGTTGTTAATATTGTTCAGGTTATGAGAAGTGGAGTTCCTAACTATTGCGCCGTTGCTTTAGCACTCAATGAAATGGGGTACGTGTAATAAATAATTTAATTCATTAAAAAGTAAATGACAATAATTTAAATTTTAATGTAAATTTATGTTTATTTGGAGCAGGTATAAAGCAAGAGGTATCACACTTGAAAGTGGTGACTTTGCATCTGTATGGTGTCAAAGTAGGAAGTTTTTTCAGATTATTGAAAAACAATTTGGTATATCTGGATTTGCATTGGTTCAAGTTAGTGTCAGAAATTTTAAAAATGATGATATGTTAGAAGCTTCAAAGAAACAAGTGAGTTGAAAAAGTATTTTGTTATTAATATATTTTTAGAAAGATAAATCGATATATAAGTGTAAATGTTAAAGTGTTAGTTTGTAACAAGGCGTTAATTCGTTATTGTAGACGTACAATATGGTTCCTGATTCAAGTTCTAAAGAAGTCGAAGGCAGTATTGATGAATCAGTTAAGAAAAAGAGAAGGGTTGAAGTGAATTCAATCAATGTCGATTTGGTGGAAGTGATTAACATTCCAAGTGATGATGAACAGAAACCTGAAGTTAAAAAGATGAAAGTAGAACTTGTGAAGAAAATCACTCACCGATTTGTTAAGTTTATTTAATTTAATAACATATTTATATTTAAGTTAACATAATTTGCACTAATAATTTCTTTATATTTTGCAGCGTTTACCTGCTGATTTGAGTAGGGAATTATACTCTCATAATGTTAACGAGTTGAAGATCAGATTTGAAAATGGTGATCCTATAAAGAAAAGTTTGAGAGTTGAGAGAGATCCGGGAAAGATATTCGTATTGCTATCAGTAAATGGGAAAAATGTATGGCAATACTTGGATTGAAGAATGGAGGAAATTATCGTTTGACATATTTGAAAGTAGAAGGTATGTTGGTCTTTTCGAATCCGTAGGATAAAAGTACGAAAGTTGTTCAGTAAGAAACGGTAAGTAGTATAAAAGTACGAAAGTTGTTCAGTAAGAAACGGTAAAATGGTGATGTGTTGATAGGTATGGTTGACAAAAAACATGGTGCTTTAGTATGAAATATTTTGCGATGTTATTAGAATTGGATATAATTAGTTAGTATTACGTTTTGGAATCTATTACTATAATGTGAATGCATGTATTACCCATGATTATGAATTTTCAAAGATAGATGATAAGTTTGTTACTACTAGAAATTTTTGTTTGATGTTAATGTTATTAAAAATTATGAATTTTCAATATGTGTCACAACTGTAGAAACAAATAATATTTTGGTTTTAACAGTAAACATTCATAATATTTGCCTATGATAAATTGAAAAACTTAATTGACTTTTACAAATTATTTGCATATCATTCTAGAGTTTAATAAATGTACAAAAAATATATTATAAAATGTTGATTTAATGATTAGGTTATTGATGTGTTTGAATCTTAAATTTAGAATTAACAAAATTTTTTAACAAAAAAATAATATCACACATTATTTCAAAATTAGGCTGAATACAATACTTAATTTTATAATAAATAAGAATATGTATATGTTGACATGTTAAAAGAAAATTTTTTAATACAAATTATCATGACAAGTTATTTGTAAATTACCCTGCATATAATACTAAATTTGATAATAAATAAGATTATGTTATATGTTGACATGTCAAAATGTTGTTTATTAATAATTTTAAAAACTTTCAAACCGTTCCATGCAAAATTAAAATGAATATTTTAAAATTTGTCAATGTTTACAACTATTATGAAAATTTAGTTTTATAACATTTATTGAATGGAAAAAAACTTTTCAAATAATATATTAACAATACGAAAATTTAATTTAATGTTTTAAAATTAGAATATGAATTGAAATTTAAATATTTGAAATTAATAGATAAAAAGATGTACTCCTTATTACGAAAATATTTTGAAAAGATATATTATATTTAAAATAAATAGATAACAACGAATACAAATAAAAGATATGTAGCCGTGTTATATGTCAATAAATTGTAGAAGATTCTGGAAGACTTTAATAAACATGGATAATTTAAAAGGTAAAGATATCCATATCTTATAAATTTAAATTGTAGATAGAGTTTCCATTTTAAATTACATACCTTAATTGAAAACCTATTATAAATACATGTTATTGTTTTCATTGAGTCATTCAGAATCAGTTAGTTTTCATCTACTTCTTTGATAATCAGGTTAGTCAATATAATAAATCGTATTTACATGTTTTGTTAAATAATTTGTACTCAATGTATTATTAATATATTGTTTTCATTGGAAAAGGTAAACAACTTTGAAATAAGCATTAAGTGATGCTTTTTTCAATGCAGTAAAGTTAAAAAAGCAGGAGTTGATATAAAATTCCTTCTTATTGTTTTTTTTTCTTCCAATTAGAATTTTACAAGTTTGTACGATTATTTGATATAAGATGGTTTTTTGTTTTTTTTTCCCAATTGCAGTTTAAATTTTTATGATTACGTAAAAATTTAATTTTTTTTTTCTTTTTAAACAGGAAATCATGGCAAGCAATCAAATTGTTTTGGTCAAAGATGTTAAACCAAGGAAAAAGAACACAAGGCTTCGAGTTAAAATAGCAACTTTGTGGCGAAAAAAGATGAATGGATGTGAGAATAAAACATATCGTGTAGATATGATTTTGATGGACGAGATGGTAACTTAATTTTCGCAATTTTTACAAATTTTAATGTACTACAATTATGATATGACTAAATTTTGTTTTGTATTTATTGTAGGGCGATTTAATTTATGCAAATTGTATGCACACAATGTTGGAAAGATTTGATAGTATGCTAAATGTTGATGAGAAAATTTACTTAAACAATCCTTTAATTTCAAAGGATGATGCTAAGCAACATATTGATAATGATAAAAAACTTTCGTTTAATGATAAAACAACCATAATGAAATGCCTAAATTGGGAAGGCCCTAATTTTGCTTTCAATTTTGTAAGTTTCAAGACAATTCTTCAGGAAAAATTGAAACATAATACAAAACTTGGTATGTATATTTTTCCCTTTTTAATTAATTTTTTTAATATCAAGTTACGTTAATTAAAGAACACCGTTACATAATATATTTTTTTTTTTTGCAGACTTTTTAGGGTATGTTAAGGTATGTTATAACTTAGCATACGTTGACAAGAAAAATGGTTTAAAGAGTCCTAAAATTAACTTCAAGCTACGTGACCTTGAGTAAGTTTTTTTTAAATATAATTTACGAATTAAAAATCTAAAAATATATTATATAACCTATTTGATGTAACATATTTTAAAAATAATAGTGGAATTGAGATCGATGGAAGTTTGTGGGAAGACAAGGCAATAGCACTGTCAAGTTTCATGTCTAATCCGGAACGTGATCGGCATGTTTTCCTTTTGGTACAATTTGGTCAAGTTAACAATTATCAAGGTATTTAATGTTTTATGACTTTTAATAAACTATATTTTATGTTGTATATTAATTTACAAAATTTAATTTTTTAGGGAAAATGAGTGTGACAAACAGTTATGAGGCTGCAAGAGTTTTCATAAATGAAGATATTGAAGAATTAACAGCTTTCAAAAATGCGTAAGATATATATAATTTATTATTTTCATTCATGCATAAAATATTAATTTATATACTTTAATTTTAAACTGTAGGTACCTTGAAAAATTTGTTGAAAAGCAATCTTCACAATCATCAAATACCTCAGTTGGAACGTACATGATTTCAAATGTCGAAGATGAATTTCTAAACAATTCACGTTTTATAGTTACTGCTTTTATTCCAACTATTAAAACAGTAAGTTTTGTTAACCTTACAATTAATTTAAAATAAAATAACTTAACTAATAATTTAAATGAGATTTGCAGGAATCAAGAGTCATTATAGTTGGGAAAATTAGCGAAATTGGAACAGATCTTCAATGGTACTATAGAGGTTGCAATTATTGCAAAGCAAAAGTTGAGCAGAAATTTGTTTCTTATGAAAGAGATGATGGAACCATTGGAGGAAAAGAAGTTTTTAAATGCTCAAGTCTTAAGTGTGAAGATCTTGAGATTAAAGAAGTTATAAGGTACACTCATCTTTTAAAATTTTAAAGTTATTTACAAAATTTGTACAGTTATCAATAACAATTTATCGGCAACAGGTACAGGATCTCATTAAAGGTAGATGACGGTTGTGGAAGTATCAAAATGACACTTTTTGATTACGAAGCGTGTAAGATATTTGGGAAGCCTGCAAGGTATTTTGTTGAACAAGAAGAAGAGGTAAATTTCATGAAGTTTCTTATTTTGATAATTACTTAAATGGTTACATATTTATATTGCCTTTTATAATATGTAGATGATAAACAATGATCAAGTTCCACCATCATATCCAAAAGAGTTTGAGGAAATTGTTGGTAAAAAGTACGCTTTCATAATCAAAGTAACTCCATACAACATTGATCATCCCGACTCTCAGTATGGAATATCAATGCTTACAAAAGATGAAGGCTTACTAGCAGCAATTTCAAAAAAGTGGAAGGTTGAAGAGGTAATGATTTTTACTTTTAAATTATTTACATCTACATTATATGTTTTTAAATAATCTAACCGTTTTTTATTTTTTTAAAGGTCCAAGCAAGATACTCAGTTGATGAAAACAAAATTGTTGACTTAGAAGATGATAATGAAGAGGTTAATAATAATTTAATAACAACCGTATTTATATGTTAAAATAAACTTTACATGTATCATTTAGCTAACTCTTAAATGTTATGTTTTTGCAGGATAGACTATCTTCAACTAATGCAAATGAAAGTCAAATGTCTACAAGAAAGAAAGTTGCTGATGAAGATGGTCCTTCTACAAAACGTACTGTTGAAGATGTTTATGAAGTTGAAGAGCCATCAAAAACTTCAATTTCCAAAAGAAAGAAGCTCATTCTTGAAGATGATTGAACGAAGAATGCTGATTCCATAATCTATGAATAATTATTAACTATTTTAATTTTTGTTTCTTTACTTGCAGTTTATGTTTAAAACATTTGGTGACTTATGTTGGTTTTTGTTTATGATCTGAACTTAAATTATTCATGGTTTTATTTAGAGAATTTTATTGTTTGATAATTAAGATTTGTCATTAATTTATTTACATTATATACATCCATTACTGAACTATTTAGACAAAACAAAAATCTTTCAAAATTAAATAATTATTTACATTTAGTCATTGTATTTAGGCCCAAAATTAATTTCAAGCCCAATAAATAAATACTAAAGTCGGCCCATGACATAAAATATTACAACGATTACTTTCAGGTTGTATTAAATGAATCAAACTTTTTGTATTCTCTCTCTACTTGCACTTTTCACTTTACCAATTCTCACTTTACCATCTTCAACAATAATCAATCTGATTTTCATCCATCATAAAGAAGTTTGGTATGTTAACTTATAAACTATTCTCATCTTTACCTTATATATTATAAACTAATTTTTAATCACTTATGATGTTTAATTGTATGATTCGACCTTTTTGATTTTATCTTTTCATAAAAAAAAATTATACTTTAGAATAATAATTGATTATTATCGTTTTATTATTCAAATAACATGCATTTTGGAAATTAGTATATCACATGATTTGTCTTTAATATTACATTCTACATATTAAAGAAATTTAACATAATATAGTAAAAATCAAAAATTTAAAATTTACATTTTTTTGGTTAATATAAAATTGATGTTTTCTGGATCTGTAATTTTGATAATTTGTAATTATTTTTACTCACTTTCAGAAAACTCATTGCAGATTAAACCAAAAGTTAAAATGGTGAAGTCTTTTTTCAAAGTAATCGAGTACAACAATTCAGAGTACATGGTAATGTTAAAGTTAATATACTTTCAAAATATGTTTATACTTATTCTTTACATACTTTATTTGAAATATATTAATTTTTGTTAGACACTTCCGGCATGTTACAAGGAGCTACGTGAGAACCATAACTTTCCTATTGGACAAGTTGTTATAAGTAAAGATTATGACAAAATGTGGGGTGTAACAATTGAGAACAATGTTTACTCTTTTGAAATAACAACTGGATGGAACAAAGTGGTCAAAGATCTTGACTTAAAGATAGGGAATTTCCTTGTGTTTGAGTTGTTACATTAAACTTGACGGTTTTAAAATCAACTGAAAAGAACGATATACCCAACATGTTTCCATTTTGGTTTGTAATACCACCAACTACAATGCTGGTAAAACTTTAACTTGCATTCTTTTTATTTATATATTTAGTAATTTATATGTTGTCTTTAAATAATATTTTTTTATGTAGCATTTGCCTTATGCTTTTATGAGTCACCATTTGAAAGAAAACCTCTTCCACATGAAGTTATGTTACACTTTGGTGATATATATGAATGGAAAGTAGAGATTAACTTTTTTGATGTTGCCTTCTATTTCACCAATGGTTGGAACAACGTTATTGGACATCTTAAAGTGCGTATAGGAGATTTCATGATGTTTACAAAAATTGACGACTATAAATTCAATTTAAAGTTATTTCGAGAGGGTGGAATGGAAGTTGATGAACAACAAGTACAGAATGAAGTAGTCCCTCCTGAAATTATTCAAGTCTCAAGCGAGTTATCTGACTCCAGTTATAACGACACTATTGATGAAGATGAATTCAGTTTTTCTGAAAGTGAGATGTATCCTGCAATTGAAGTGGACTATGAAGATGTTCCTCCTACTCATGAGATAATCACAAAAGTCACTTACCGATTTGTAAGGATTTTATACAACTTTATTACTTTACTTTATTATGTAAAATGTCTTTATAAAGTAATACAAAACGTTTATCAAATGTCTTATCAGCGATTCCCAATACCTTTTGGACGGAATTGTGAGTTTCACAATGTTGGAAGCTTGAGACTCCAATCTGAGAATGGAATGTATTTTATTAAGCATATTCGTTTTGAAGGAGCCGGCAGAAAAAGAAGGTACGCTATCGGTGAATGGAAGTCTTGTATGAAGAAGCTTGGTTTAAAAATGGCCGTCGGTATCGTATCACTTATGTGAAAAAGGAATGCTTGGTCGTCTTTTCCCTTCATTAGGAATAACCTAGATATATTATAATTACTTTATCGTACTAGCGATTACATTATGCTTATCAACTTTTGGAGTACCCATATTTTGTTTGTTTAATAGTTGCTAATGCTATCGTAATAGTGTTTAAGTAGGACTTTATGCTATGAAAACCAATGTACTCCAATTTTGTGTTTTCAAACTAAGGATATGTTACTAAAGTATTTTCTAAATATTATGCTATTTTGTGTTTGTTACTTATGTATACGTTGCATGCGGTGTAATATGTCATTAATTTAACATCTATGTTAAGAAGATAATATGTATCTTGAATGAAATTTTTTTGTTTGTCAACAAAGTATTTAATGCTATAATTAAATGTATCCATAAATATTCATCTTCAATATGATGGGACATTATTTACTGCAATTATTAATCAGCCGCCAATTGTATTAAATAAATTAAGAGATATTATATCTATTAAGAATTCCATATGTAATGTTTAAATTTTAAATTTACACATGCTTTATCAAAAAATACAAATCTTTATAAATATTATCTATTATATGTTATTTTAATTTACTTTATCATTTATAGATTTATAGATAAACATTAATATAATATTTGATTTCATAATAATGATAAAATATTTTCCATTTATACTTTATCATTATAAAAAGAATTGTGTCATTCAATATAACATCCAACTCTCAAGTATAACCTTGAAATCTGCAAAAGTTTTCTAACCAAGTCTTCACATGTTCTTGAAACAATCAATTGTTGGCAGATTTTGTGAAGTTTCGTAAAGGTAATTGATTAATTAAATTGTTTTACACTTTAATATTATTAAAGATACTTTACACGTTTTATGATAAACTTTTTGCATGTTCATTACTTGTCTCCAATCATCAAAACTTTGGAAGCTTTTTAAAGTTTTATCACAGTAATCAAGGTATTGTTTAATTATTCATCACACCTTTATATTCATATTACTATAACTCAGAGCATAAACGTCAAACTCTGACTTTTAAACTTCAAAAGTACAAAAATCTGACTACAAAGTTGTCGCATAAAAACAAAAAACAAAAAGCGAATATCCACAAAATATTTGCTTGAATCCCAATACTTGCATGTTCTATATCTGATTCTCAACTTTTCGCAAAAAACACAAAAAGCAAAACGGAATATCCACCAAATTTTTTCTTTATTCTTAAATAATTGCATGTTGTCGGTCAATCACTTTCTTATTTTTTATGTACAAATTTTGTTTCTGTATACACAAACATATGTGTTTTATTCTTTACTACAAAGTTTTTCGAATATTTCTTTAAAAAATTATTATACATTATCATTTTTTTTTTATTTATAATAAATTGTATAAATGGTACACATATTTATTATATTTTATAATTTTATAATTCTAAAATTTTTAACTATTATATATTATTCAATCAAACTTATTTTTATTGGTTTTATAATACATGTTATTATATGTCTACATTATTAATTATTGGAAGTCTTTTGATCTATCTCACGGCAAACAATATTAATATTCTTTTCAGTTTATATATTAATTATGTTAAAGATTCTTATATTCTTTTAATGATATATTGATGTGTCTCACATAAATAAGATTTTCCTAATTTAATACATTCAACAATTACGTTTTTCAAACTTATGTCATACATGATTTAAAATTTATTTTTAATTAATCGTAAAAACCATAATAGTGGTTACATTATTAAAGTCAAGGCTTTTTTTTTACGTAAATATAAAATTATAAATGTTTCCTTCTATATACTTATAAATTTAGTAAACTTTAAAAAAAATTCTGAGTTTTATTAATCAAAACAGGGAATGACTAAACGAAGAGAAAATCGAATTTCAATTGCTAATGAAGCAACAGGACAATCAAATTCATTAGAAGGTACTCTACTACCTCTTATTAAAAGATTAACCTTTTCGCATAACAAAATTACTAATTTTATTACTAACAAACTTCTTTTCCAGCTACAATTGCCGCTGCAAGAGGTAATCAAACACTGTTTCAGTACTAATATGTTCAATAAAACTTTTTAACATTTCATTTACATTACTAAATTTAACGTGTATGTTAACATCAATTTTCAACTTTAATTCCAGAGGCACTTCAAAGACGTATCAATGCAACTCAAAGACGTCAACTTAGGAAGAGAATTATTGATAATAAGAAAAGAAGACGACTACTACAAAATAATTTACATCCTCTTCATTGATTTCTCAAGAAAACAGCTCATCAATAGTTGTTGATGCAATTCCATTAACAACAATTTTACCAGGTAAAATATGTACTATGTCTATTGGAACAATTCATTATTTTTATTACATTTATTACTTATATCTTTAAATATGTACATTATCAGTTACAACTCCAGCTCAAAGGCGTCATCTTAGAAAGACAATAATTAACAATAAGAAACAACAACGATTGTTAAAAAGCTCCACCCATACATCGTCTTCGGTTTCTCTACAAAACAACACACCAATGGTTAATCATTCAAATGTATTACCATCAAATGTACCTGGTAATTTTTTATTGTAAACAATTTTTTTAATAATTTTTTTTTCAACACATAACATATTTTGTTTGTTAATACAGTTAATGAGGCTACTTATAGGCGTCAAATGAGAAAACAAATTATGGATATGAAAAAAAAGGAAGCGAGTAATTCAACAAAATCCACAAGTTCCTTCTTCAAGTCACACAGCTCAAGGTATTGTGCATTAGGTTCACATATTACTTTTTAGTAAATTCTTTAAATTTGTAATTAAATTTTGTTGTTTACTAAAATTATTCATATAGATGTAAATTCGGCTGCTTACAAACGTAGACAAAGAAAGATTACTCTTGATAATAGAAGGAAAAATAAAGGACTTAATCATAATAATCAACAACAACAGAACAACGTATAAAAGGAATATCTCGTGGTACGTACTAATTTATTCTTAAGTTCAAGTTATTTTTTTTATACCAAATATAAAATACTGTAATAATGTATTGTAAATTTAAACAGCGTATTTAGACCATGGAGATCAAATTGTTACATGTCAACTGTGTCACGCCAAGTTGTGGAAAAAAGAGGCAGATAGGACAAGAGAAACCATGGACCAACAAACATATTCAATGTGTTGTGGTTATGGTAAAGTTGAGCTACCTGTTTTAAAAGACGCAAGGGAAGATTATCAATCATTATTTAAAGGCTTAGATTCAAAAAGCAAATACTTCATAACTAACATAAGACGTTTCAACTCGATGTTCTCTTTCACATCAATGGGTGGAAAAGTTGACGAGAACCTTAATAACGGAAAGGCACCATGCATTTACAGATTAAGTGGTCAAAATTGTCACAGTATTGGCAGTTTACTTCCGAAGGATGGAACAACTCCTAAGTTCTCTCAACTTTACATTTACGATACTGAAAACGAAATTACTAACAGGGAGCAAATATTCAAGTATAAATTTTATTTTATACAACAATTTTTTTTCATAATTATATAATATATTTTTTAAAATTCTTATATTTTTTAAACTATTTCTTAGGAACCAAAAGAAGAAGCCAACAATAGTTGAGAAAAGGTTAAATTGTGAACTTATACAATTTTTCAAGACAGTTTTAGATGCTGAAAATGAGTTGGTGAAAACCTACAGAATGGTCCGTGATCACATTCACCAAAATCCCGAAGTGTCTCTTAAAACTTCGACTAATATGTGATAGAGAAAAAGATGGTAGAACGTATAACTTGCCTACTTCGTCTGAAGTTGCTGCTTTGATAGTAGGAGACATCACAGATGCTGCTCAAAACCGAGACATTATTGTTGAAACTCACTCTGAAGGTTTGCAAAGAATAAGCGAATTACATCCTTCATACCTTGCATTACAGTATCCGATTTTATTTCCTTATGGAGATGATGGCTATAGAATTGACATACCCCATAGAGATGGGATTGTTACAACAAAGAAAATACCTCCGAAATGTACAATGAGGGAATTCTTTGCATATAGGATCCAGGACCGTAACGAAGGTTATTCTTTAATTCTTAATGCAAGAAGGTTGTTTCAACAGTTTTTGGTTGATGCATACACCATGATAGAAAGTGAAAGGCTGGTATACATTCTTTCTAAACAAAAACATCTAAGATGTGATTCATATGAAAATTTGTACAATAAGGCAAGAAATGGTGATGGTGATTTAAGCCAAAGTGGAAAACGAATCGTCTTACCCTCCTCATTTACAGGCGGGGCACGTTACATGCAGCAAAATTATTTAGACGCTATGTCGTTGTGTAAATGGTACGGCTATCCAGATTTCTTCATCACCATAACCTGTAACCCAAAATGGCCTGAGGTTAAAAGATTTTTACAAGACAAGACCATTCAGCCACAAGATAGACCAGATATCTTGTCCCGAATCTTTAAACTTAAACTAAATGCTATTATCAAAGATTTAAAAGATAAGCGTTATTTCGGATCTATAAATGCAGGTATTTACAATTGATTTTCAAACTTCTTTCGTTTTTTTTAATTTATTATACTAATAATAATTTTGTATAATTGTAGTTGTTTACACTGTGGAGTTTCAAAAGCGTGGCTTACCCCACGCACACATTTGTTTATTTTTAAAAGCAAATGATAAAGTCATAACTCCAGCTCAGATAGATTCTTTTATTTCTGCCGAAATACCATGTAAAATCCAAGAACCTGAGCTATATGAATTGGTCGCTGAATTTATGATCCATGGACCTTGTGGAAGTGTGAACTTGAAATCACCTTGCATGATTGATAAAAAGTGTTCAAAAGACTTTCCAAAGAAGTTACAACCAGAAACAACTGTTGATGAGAATGGTTTTCCTGTTTATAGAAGACGTGATGATGGCTTCACTGTATCAAAGTCAGGGGTTGATTTAGATAACAGATATGTTGTGCCATACAATAAAAAACTTCTCAAACGTTATCAAGCTCACATTAATGTAGAGTGGTGCAACCAAGGTGCTTCCATAAAGTATTTGTTTAAATATATAAACAAAGGACCAGATCGAGCCTCTCTAGCATTTACAACAGAGGAAGGCGATGCACAGCAGCCCCAACAGCGTAATGAAATAAAAGAGTACTATGATTGCAGGTAAATATTCATTAACACCTATACCTTTTAAATAATAAAATTTTATATTTCTTCTTTTTTCTTCACTAAACTTTTAATAATAACATAAAATTATATTTATTTTATCACTTTTTTTATTCACTAAAAGTAAATATTACATAATATTTTTTTATCATAATTTGATTAACAACTATCTTTTTATTTGAGGTACGTATCGGCATGTGAGGCATCTTGGAGAATACTGTCTTTCGAGGTCCATTATAGGTATCCATCTGTTATGAGACTTCCTTTTCATCTTCAAAATCAGCAAAAAATAGTTTTTGGTGCAAATGAGGATATTGACAATGTCTTAAGTAAGCGTAGTGTTGCTTCTTCAATTTTCTTACAATGGATGGTTATGAACCAAAAAAGTTCTCTTGCACGTACATTGACTTATGGTGAGTTTCCTACAAAATTCACATGGAAGATTAAAGAACGATGTTGGGAAAGAAAGAAAGAAGTCTTTCTCTACAATTGGTAGAGTTTATTCGGTGCCTCCTTCTTTGGGTGAACCTTACTTCCTACGTATATTGTTAAACATTGTGAAAGGGCCAAAATCATTTGAAGACATCCGAACTGTCAACGGTCAAGTATATACCACTTTCAGGGATGCATGCTATGCAAGAGGACTTTTAGATGATGATTCTGAATATGTCGAAGCAATTATAGAGGCCAGTTTTTCAGCTGTTCCTTCATATCTTCGATATTTATTTGGAACACTTCTTACATCCGAAACTCTTTCAAGGCCTGATTTTGTATGGGAGCAAACATGGCAGTTACTTTCTGAAGATATCTTATACGAGAGACAAAAAAGATTTCCAGGTTAATAATTTTTTAACCATTTACTAAATACTATAACTAATATAAAATGTTTAACAATTACTCATTAAAAAAATTAACAAAATTCATTTATTTACCTTTAAATAATATTTATTTTAATTTCTTCTCAGGTAGAGTCATTCCAGAAGAGGTGATAAAAAATTTAACTCTTTTGGAAATAGAGACTTTCCTTCGTAGAAATAACTCTTCATTAAAAAGGTACAAAACAATGCCTTTTCCAAACACGGCTTCATTGTCAGATATTGACAACAGATTAATCAATGATGAGTTATCATTTAACCAAGAAGAAGTACTTAAAGAGTTCAATAGCCTAAAACAGTCTTTAACTTCTGAACAACAAAGCATCTTCGAAAAAATTACCAATGCAGTGGATAATGATACCGGTGGAGTTTTCTTTGTTTACGGATTTGGTGGAACTGGAAAGACATTCTTATGGAAAACACTTGCTTCATCACTTCGAAGCAAAGGGGAAATTGTGCTGAATGTTGCTTCAAGTGGAATTGCCTCATTGTTAATGTCACGAGGTAGAACCGCACATTCAAGATTTCAAATCCCTATTAATGTAAATGAAGACAGCCTTTGCAGTATTACACCAAATACTGATGAGGCAAATCTTTTAAAGAAAACTAAGTTAATAATTTGGGATGAAGCACCAATGATACATAGGCATGCTATTGAAGCCCTTGATCGAACAATGAAAGACATTTTGACACCAATGAACGATACAAGATCACAGCCCCTTTTGGTGGTAAGGTCGTTGTTTTTGGAGGGGATTTCAGACAAATTTTACCTGTTGTTCCAAATGGCAGTAGGCAAGACATTGTCAGTGCAACTTTAAACATCATCATCTTTATGGTCACAATGCAAGCTGTTGACATTAACAAGAAATATGAGACTGACCACCGGTTCACAAACAGCAAATCTTCAAGAGACAGAAGAATTTGCTAAATGGATTCTAAAAGTTGGTGAAGGAAGAGTTGGCGATCCAAACGATGGAGAAGCAAACATTAAGATTCCTAATGATTTGCTTATTTCTAATACATCTGATCCTATTCAAAGTTTAATTGACTTTGTTTATCCATCACTTCTTCAACAACACAACAATGAATCATATTTCTCTGAAAGAGCAATCCTTGCTCCAAAAAATGAAACTGTTCATGATATTAACGATAGATTGACAGCTTTGTTCCCAGGAGAAGAAAGAGAATATCTTAGTTCAGACACTATTTGTCCATCAGAGGTTCTAAACCCATTTCAACAACTATTGTATTCTCCTGACGTTCTTAATAATCTTCAAATATCAGGTTTCAAAAACTATTTACTTTATCCTAATTATTTTTTTTATCATATATTTAATATTTTTTTTCTCAGGTTTGCCTAACCACAAACTGGTTCTCAAAGTTGGTCTACGGTAATGCTCTTACGTAACCTTGACCAACAACAAGGACTGTGTAACGGCACAAGATTAAAGATAACAAAACTTGGAAAAAGGGTTCTTGAAGCTAAGATAATATCTGGTAGCAATGTTGGATTGAAATTTTTTATTCCAAGAATAAACATGATACCAAGTGACAACAAAATTCCTTTCAAATTCCAACGAAGGCAGTTTCCAATATCAGTGTGTTTTGCCATGACGATCAATAAAAGTCAAGGACAATCGTTGTCAAGAGTTGGCGTTTACTTAAAAGAACCAGTTTTCACACATGGTCAACTTTATGTTGCGTTATCAAGAGTTAAAAGTAAAGATGGCCTAAGGTTGTTGATTCTTAACAAAGATGGCGAACCACAATCAGAAACCAAGAACGTCGTCTACAAAGAAGTTTTTTCATATTTGTAATAGACATCTATATTTCTAATAATTTTTTAAAGTTCTTAATGTTTCTTTATATTACATCTTTTTGTATGTCCATTTTTATTAAATATTAAATCCTACATTTTTTTTCTCTTTATAATATGTTTATTTTATATTTTTTTTAAACCGGCTTCTTTTATTCACATCAAAATTTTCCCTCTTTCCAATGAAAACCTTTACAATATCCTCCTTGCTAACCGTTCCTTCCTTTCATCTTCAAAAGTTGATCTTCTCCCCTTCCCAAGAAATTTACTTTACCAATATCTTTTTCATCCATCCCTTAAACCTAATCAACAACAACTTAACCATCATCTTTCTCAATATTATTAACAATCGATCATTCTGATCAACCTTACAGCCTCAACAAGGTATATTTCAAGTATTTTTCTTACTCAATAATCTTTACATACTTCTTTATCATTACAAACAGATATTGGAATGCCATTAATATGTTTCTTCTTTCTATTCTTAGGGTTTCAACTTATTGGTTTTTTTAACCCTTTTTCTATACTGTACTTATAATCTGATTTTGTTAACCACACAAGTAGTTCGAAGTTTCAATTATTTGTCAACTTGATGAATGTTTTATCTTTATCATAGTGTAAACATTGTATTTGCTTATGGTTCTTTATGTTTCATTGATCTTCTTTGCATGCTGTTGTGTTACGAAAACTGTTGATAGGCTTCTTTAAGTCTTCTATAAAACAACTATTATGTTATTGTTCTTTAACTTTGTGTTTTTTAGGTTTTTAATTCATTGTAATTCTTTTCCCCTTTTCTATATTGTAGTTATAATCTGCTTTTCTTCATGAAGAAAATCATTCAAAATTTGAATTATTTCTTTAATTATTGAATGTTTAATGTTTAAGATAGCAAATAGCAAATTACAATTACATTATTTTAGTCATGGTTCTTTATGTTTCGTTGTTCTTCTTTGCGTGTTTTTGTTTTCTGAAAACCATGTTATAGCCATCTTTAAATTTTATATATAACAATTATTATGTTATTGGTGTTTAACTTTGGTTTTTCTCATTTATGTGAAAACTTTTCTTTCTTTAATCATGTCTTCATTCTTTCTCATACTAAGTTTATCAAAAAATATACTTCTTTCTTATCAATGTTCTTCATAATAAACTATAATCTTTTCTTCTATTCATAATTTAATATAGATTTTACAGGATTCTCACATTAAAAACTATAAAATGGTCTGCACTTTCATAGTACCTGTTGTCGGAAACTACGAAACAGTTCTGGTAAAATTTTTATTTCCATTTATGATTTTAACATTTAATAATTTTTATTTACCATTGTTTCTTACTTCTAATTAGCAATTACCTTTTTCAGACTCTTCCGCCATGTTATGAACTGTTACGCCAAAAACATAACTTACCTGGTCGCATTGCTTACTTAAGCAAGATTGGTAGTCGTGGTTGGTGGGTTGACATTGTTAAAGAAGGTAATACGTATTCCATTACAGGAGGTTGGAAATACGCTGCACCTGCTTTAAACCTTAGACTTGGAGATTTGATAATTTTCAAGTTTGTTGACGCTATTGAATTCAATATGGAAATTATAAGACTACACATAGGTCAAGACAATTCAGAAGCATTCAACATCTCCTTCACAACTGATACACAATGCAAGGTATAAAATTATATATACTTACTTATATAAGTAATTTACATGTTTTAATACATTACTTTTCACATCATTTTTTAATATACAATTATATATACTTACTTATATAAATAATTTACATGTTTTACTACATTAATTTTCACATCATTTTTATAATTAATTATAAATTATATTTGCAGATCTTGTCATCTGAACACCTTACACACCACTTTGAAAATAAGAATCTTGATAAACCGTTTACTCTCCGGTTTGGAACTGCTAAATGGTTAGTCCGAGTTGAAAAGCGATCTGATGTTTTCTATTTGACTGACGGATGGGAGAAAGTATTTGAAGATTTAAAATTGCAAGTTGGAGATTCTTTAGTTTTTACCAAGGTTAACCAAACTACCTTCACTATACAAATGTTCCTTCAAGATGGCACAGGTGTTCAACCTAACGACAACGACTCAAACAACCAAGGTACCATTCAATTAACAATCTTTTTTTGTAATTTAATATTATGATTTATATGCAAGGTTATTCCTAAGCAAAAAAGAATGTGTTAAATTTAGGGCATAGGATTAGAGTAGTTAACATAGGTTGTTTATTAATTTTGGGAAAATCCTATATATATAAATATAATTTTCTTCATAATGTAGCTAAATATTCTTTTTATTAGAATCCTATATAGATTTGACATTAACTTGGAATTATACACTTGTGGGAAACGTCCGGTAGCCTACATATAGGATATCTAAATCTAACCTAAATAGATAATATTTGTGTATCATTAAAATATGTTGTGTTACACAGTATTTAATGAACAAATTCACAAAAACCTCAATTTCATCTTTCATAAAACAAAATAATAATATATTGTTATACATTCATTAATGATAAATTTAATAACTCTTAATAACACAAAATATTTTCACATATATGATATTAACAATTTTTTTACACTTTCTTTCACTACTGCAGATGAATTAATCTACATTTACAGTGATGAATCTGATACTGGTGATCATTTAGCAATCAATAATTCTGCTGTTGAAACATCTGATGATCCAATTGAACAACATCACCAACTTCTCCATCAAAATGAACCTCAAAATGCTGCTACTGATTCAGATGATGACATTCCAGTAAATGAATCTTCAGTTGATCCAAATAACCCTCCTTTGAATGTTACTGCTAATAAAGATCCAACCATTGTCAGACAACTTACTCATAAATTTGTAAAGTTCAATCATTTTTATTCTTTAAAGATTTTTCTTTTACTTCATTCATACAACTTTATCTTCTAATGTCCAATTTTACTTTATACTTATGGCAGCGATTTCCTACATGCTTTTCACAAGACGCTGAGTTCGTTAATGGAGCTGAAATAGAGATCCAGTTTGCTGATGGAAATATCATTAAGGAAAACATTCGTGCAGAAAGATCGGGAACTAAAGTTAGATTTGCAATTTGTAAGTGGGCAACATGTATGCAAAAGCTTGGAATCCGCAATGGTGGCCGATATCGCCTCAAATACTACAAAAGTGAAGGTCTCCTTGCAATTTATAATGATTAGAAAATCTCTACCTAATATTAGATGCTAAGTAGTATGTTAAAACTTTGAAGTCCCACCTTTTGAACTATGACGTTTGTTATCATCCATAACATCATCTAACGATGTTTAACTACCTATGTTTGACTTAAAGTTGGTACTTTTAACCACTTTTCTTAATTTGTGCTTCAATGCTTTTGTTACATGTTTATCAGCTTAATTTACACACTTCTTTCATCAACATTATTCTAATAAAGTTCATCATCAAATTGCAAGAGGAGTATGGCTCCTAATAACATAAACCCACCAAGCCCACCACTAATTAATGGGCCAAACCATAAAACCAATAATCAGTCAAAACACAAGCCAACAAATGAACTCCCAAAAGACCTTCTTCAATTCATGGATGTCCACAAGAGTAGCATACATTGTGAACCATTTAATTTTAAAAACAACTGCCCAACAACTTTTTAACATAAAAACGACCATATACAATACTTAGTCCAATTAACCATTTAACGTTCATTAATATTATATATTACAACCCCGGGACGTTCCCGGGTAGTCAGCTAGTCTATCTA
>CM061234.1:34247692-34328442 GCA_030844895.1 Ambrosia x helenae
TGAGTTGTGAGAACCATAGGAACTCTTTTGGACCCTTGATCAAACCAATCCAATGGCTGAGATTGATATTGAGCTTTTTTTGTCTTTTGTATGATAGATATTATTGTTAGATAAAAAAACATTAAAAAAACCCTGATAAGGGTATATTGGGTATGAGAAAAAAATTTTCAGTCTCTCTCATCTCATCGATTCCCTCCCCACTGACAGTTATCAAATCAAACAATCTCTCTCTAAAAAAATTTAAAAACTTCAAAACCCACCTTTTTCTCTCACACATCTCTGCATTCTGATTACAAAACCTCCCACAAAAGAAACCGTCGATCATCAAAAACAAAAACCACCTCCATCGTTGTTTTTGCCGTTCGAAAAAATATAACCCCTCCATTAACAATCATCCATTGTTAGTCGTCCAATCTGAGGTAATTAGTTCCACCTTCTGTTTTATAATTTGTGTTTGTTAACTTTGCTTGAATGTGTGTTAGGCATTCAACTTAGATTTTTGGGGTGATTGAAGTTATATATCATCAACAACATATGATTCATAATATACGATAACTGAGTATTAGTTTTTAATCTGATGTACAGTAAAAAACCCTAAAAATTGGTATAACATTCATCGCATATATGTGTTTTTTTTGCATTAATAGGTGCAAAAATTTTTAATGGTGGGCATAGTGTTCGAATTTAACCTAATTCGCGTGTGTTAATTTTTCCACTGTGTACTTGCAAGGTTTTGTTTTTTTTTACATTGGTGTAAAATTTTGGGCTGTTTATAGATTATAAGCATAATTAGGGATTTGGATGTTTTTACATTGGGGTAATTTTTTGCTCGTGTTTTTTATGGTGGCTTTAGCCTGCTATTAGGGAGAAGAAAAAATATGGTGGCCGCAACCAGAGGTTCAAAACGAGAGCATGATGATCTATCGACCCTTGCAGACGTTGTTTGCCTAAGTTCGAGTACCAAAGGTATAAAAAGGGTTTGTTATAGATTGCACATAAATTTTATTTATGTTCCGAAAAAATTTTGACTCCCCTGATTTGTTCATGTACAGTTGAAAAAACGGCCGTGCGTAGTGGCAAAAAACGGAGTAATGTATCGCCAGTTCAACCCATTTGTATAGGGTCGTCTACCGGGGGGGAGACTTCGTTGTTAGGGGGCACACGAAAGAAAAAAAAGCGCACACGTGTTAATTCAGGCGTTGAATCGGATGATGATTACGTGTCTGACACGCCGCTTCAACAGACAGACGTAAGTGCTCACGTTCCACACAGATGGGGAAGCTTGAAATCACGGTCATCTCCGAGGCAGCTTTTCTTGGGGATTTCAAAGCTTAGTGCCAGGCAGCGTGAGGCCGTGTGTCAGATGGGCTTTGCCGAGTTGTTGGGTTTTTCTGTGGATGGGATCCCTGTTAAGTTGGCCCACTATGTAGTAGATGCCTTCCAGCCGGATAGAATGCGGCTGAAGTGTCGCCAACATGAGGTTAACATTGATGCAACAGTAGTGCAAAAGTTATTTGGCATACCATGTGGCGGCACTAAGTTCTCAACTTTAGACGAACCAACTGAATGGCATCCAAAGTTGCGTGCCTGGCGCAAACGCTATCCACCAAACATTTATGTCTCAACGTCTTTAATTACGGAGAAAATACATGAAGATGCTTATGACGACATGTTCTTGTTCAAAGTGGACTTCATTATGCTGTTTGTAACCACGATGATCAGTTCTCATGGGAATGGCCTTTGCAGAGAGGAAATCCCAAAGTGTTTCACAAGCGAGACAAGTTTTGAGAATATCGATTGGTGTGATTTCCTGATCACTTCCCTACGAACGTGTAAGCAAAAGTGGAGACGAAGCGACCCAACATGTGCATTCGCTGGTCCGTTGACGTTCTTGACGGTAAGCTCACCATTTAGCCTAACAGTGCGTTGTTTTCTTATTCTGTTAGTTGTTTTTTAATTACTTGTGTTACCTTTTTTTGGAGGGGCAGCTACTATATGTCGATAGTGTAGAGGTTGGTGGTGGAATGAACACTCCCATTGGTGTACGCGCAATGCATCACTGGTCGCAAGAGTTGCTAACCAGGCGCCAAGATTACGAGATAAACCATGGTGGGTTCGGATTGGGTAGGTTAAAGAACGTTACCGACACTACAGTTGAAGCTGATGAGCTTGAGGTACATGAAGTGTTTTTCTTATGTTTTCAGTTGTATTTCACGTTTGTTGGTAGTTTTTTTTTTAAAAAACAGTATTTTTTATTTTTTACCAGGGTGAGTTGCACGCAGCACGTGCTGCTATGTCAGATTTGAAGGCGGCAAAACTGCGAGTGGCATCAATATTGTCTTCCTTGTGCTCGCGACATCCTACTAATACTAGCGTTGTCAGTTTAAAGGTTGAGTACGAGAAGGAGTTAGGCGTGAGGTGGGAGTCGGGTTGTGGACCATCAACGCATTTGATACACCGTCCAAGGTGATAGAAAGAGTGGTTACTGATGTGTCAAAGCAATACACGGATCCAGCACCGAATGACGAAGCGTTTACTTTTGAAGGTTAATAAAGAAAGAAAATAAAAAACACCCATCCTGTTTTATTTTTTCTCCCCTAAATGATGTGAATTTGTGTTTTCTTTTACCCAGGGGCACATGACGAGTCGCCTGACTCAATCGAAAGAAGTGTTCTACCGGGCGCTGAAGATGATAAGCACATTGTTGAATCTGGTGACTCATCAGATTCAAGTGCTGATGGTCATTGGTTATTTACTCGACATACCCCGATGCCTGTTGACAGTCCTCCAGCCCCTGTCAATATGGGAAGTGTACCCGTTGTCGAAGATGAAACTGCCCGTGCAGGTACCCATTTTCTGACACTTTTTTTCCTGGTGTATAAAAACGCTGTATATATGTTATTTCATTATTAGTGATTATTATTACTGGTGAAAAATTTCGTAGGTGTGAGTGGAAAAGGCGTTGCATCACCAGAGGCGTTGAAAAAGTGTGGCGGTGTTGGTTCTGAAGACCCATTGGTGGGTGATGTTGGCGGTAGTCCAGGAGTCGCTAAATCATTGGCAGCGGAACTTGATGCGCACAGAAGAGGTTTGGTCTTTCCACGATTTGGATCGGGTCCCCTTGTATGTCCCTGGCCCTTTTGAAAAAAATAAAACTTATTCACTCTTAAAAAACTTTTTAACCTTGGTTAACTTCTGTTACGTCTCGATGTTGACAATTTTAAAAACAGTGCCGGGCACCTCAAGGCATGTGCATGCGGGTTTGAGTCAGCCAACATTTAGCTTGGGCATGACACAAGACATGTCCCCTGTCACAGAGCCCACCGTGACTGGGCGTCAGAACATAAGGTCAAGTCAACCAAGTTTCAGCCTTGGTCTCACACAGGAAATCGCGACTGAAGAAGGTGTTAAGGATGCCATCCGTGTGGAAGGTTTGTGTAAAGTTTATACATTAAAGGGTACCTTTTTTTATGTTTTTTTTTTGGTTTTGAATGGTTTTTTTATGCTAATTATTCTTTTTGGTTTGTTTGGTATTTTTTGGGTTAGACGCGGCTGAGTGCAGGGGTGTTTCGAGTCAACCGACTTTTAGCTTGGGCCTAACCCAAGAGTCCGTTGATTTGTCGAAGGTCGGTGGAGAAACAGCAGTGAAGGGTGTGGTGTTACAGGAAAGAAAGGATGGCCCATTGAGTTTGGAAAAGACCAATAAGGACAACAAGGGGAAGGGTAAGTGTTTTGAGGCTTTTTTTTTCTAGTGTTCCAAATTTGCCCTTTCTGTACCAATGTTTTTAAGTCTTCCATTTTTTGCCCTTCTGTAGCAAAAATAGATCCTGAATGCATCGTGGCGTTGAAGACAAAACAGGTTAACCATGCCTCGGATAATTTGAAGACAAACAGGTTAACCGTTTTGCAGGGGGGTGTTTCAAGTCAACCGACTTTTAGCTTGGGCCTAACCCAAGAGTCCGTAGATTTGTCGAAGATGGGTGGAGAAACAACAGTGAAGGGTGTGGTGTTGCAGGAACAAAAAGATGGCCCAGTGAGTTCGGGAAAAAACCAATAAGGACAACAAGGGGAAGGGTAAGTGTTTGGAGCCTTTTTTTTTTTTTTTCTAGTGTTCCAATTTTGCCCTTCTGTACCACTGTTTGTTAAGTCTTCCATCTTTTTTGCCCTTATGTAGCAAAAAAAGATGCTGAATGCATCGTGGCGTTGGAGACAGTGCAGGCTCCAGTTGTACGCCGCGGCGCGACTAAGAATATGGTGGCTAGGTTACCCGTTGTGTTGAATGATCGTGTAGAGCTAGCAACAACAAGTACACGCACGCACGGACTACTAGTGTGGGACTTCCTGTTCAGGACCAGCGAAAAAACCGAACTGATGGAGCAAGCAATTCAGGAGGCTAAGAAACAGTAAGCCCACAGCCACAAAAAAAAAATCTGTTTTCTATTCACTTAATTTCGAAATTACATTTACTTTTTTTATGTGTACTTTCGGTGGTTATTATTGTAGGAACGCCGCTATCGGAGGTGTTGTAGATGAGGCAGACATCGACCCGACGGAGCATTACCCGTAAGTTTTTTTATTTTATACAGCACTGTTTTTACACTAGTGTAAAAAACACCACCCCTGGTTAACTGTATTTTATTATAGAAAGCACTGGTTTGCAAAAAACAGTGTTTTTTATTGTATGCGGCGCTGCTTTTACACCAGTGTAACAACACTGGTTTTTACACCGGGGTAAAAAACACCACCTGATACCGCAGGTACGTCATGTTTGAGGACCGCTATGGTTTCCGAGCCGAGGCGCCGTTTCTGCAATCTTTGGCACTGGGCAGGAGGTTGTACGGATGTGTTATAGATGCGTGGGTTGATGTCCTTAACCACGACCCGCTGTACGTTTTGCAGGGGGTACAACAACGTTTTTCCTTGCCACAACCACAATTGTGAGTACACAAAAACACGGGTTTTCTGCTTCCTATTAATGTTGCGTAATTTTTTTTTAACTTTCTTATTTGTTTTCCGCCTAATTTGACGTAAAGACTTGGTGTGACGTAAACAGGTTGATTGGATGCTGCTTGCAGATGGAGACAGAAACGCGCAGCGTGTTGCGGCTTTCAGAAGTGGTGTATCTGGCGCGGTGCGTGGCAATCAGAGCTTGATGGACTTAAAGTCGTTTGACATGGTTTTTGTCCCCGTGCTGGAAAAGGAACACTACTACGTTGTTGTTTTCGACTTCAAACATGACGACATCTGCATGCTGGATAACATTGCCCCCAAAAAGTCGCCAGTGGTGCTGTCTGAGAGCAGCCTTTATGTGCTCAAGAGCACGCCATACAAAGTGGTAAAGAACACTATATAATCATTCTCCTTACTTCATATTGTATAGTCCATATGTTGTGTCGTGCACCTGATACCGCTATAAACCCCAAATAAATGCAGAAACATATGTTCGTTGAGTACCTAACGTTGGTGAACCACCCGAAGGCGAATGTGATGGGCGAATGCGCCGTGAGGCCCGTTGTTTTACCTTGGAAGACGTACAAGAACACCAGCGACTGTGGGGTATTTGCTATGCGCCACATGGAGACTACTGCGGGGTGTCAGCACGTTTCAACTGTGGTTTTAGCTTGAATGGTAAAAGAAAACAAACCCAGGTGGACACTTTGCGGAAGAGATTCGCAGCGAGCATCCTGCTGTCGGGGCCAAACATCTACAAGGATCGGGTATGGCGTGACGCGGTGAGCATGTGAGACTACCATTCGCGATGTGGGTGTGCTGGATTGGGTTGCTCTTGTCTAGGTTAAGTTCTTTTGGGTGGGTGGACAGTTAATATTTATGGTATGGTGGACAAGTTAGTAAATATTTATCGTATGGTTTGCGAACTAGACAGTATGTCGACATACTTTAGTTTGGTTATATGTCGTGCTACTAAAAAAAACTTAGTAAGTTTTAAGTGGTAGTTATTTTTGTTTTCGATATTGGTGGTGTGATCTGTTTTAAAAATTGCTAGTTGGTGTGATCTGCTGTGAACGTTTACACCGTGTAAAAAATATGTTTTACACCACTTGTAAAAAAAATCATTTTTGCATGGCCCTTTAGAAAAAATAGCATTTCATGACCCGCATTTGTTTGTCTGTCTATGTTTACACCGGTGTAAGATAGTATGCTATGGCCCCACTTTATCGGTGTAAATAGTATGGTCCTGCCCCATTACGTGACTTGAATACATGGTGAATACATCGGTGTAAAAAATGTCTAAAACAAAAAACATGGTACCCTTTAATCTTATGATATTTTTCAAAAAAATACGATGACATGACCCTACTGACTTTGTTTTACACCGGTGTAAAACATTTTCTGATTACATGGTTTTACAAAAAACAGTGTACACAAAAAGATTCTCATGTCACTGTTTCTGATATAAAGATAACAGTCCACGTCATCACGTGGCCCACATATTCTTCCCATTTATTTGTCTGTCTATTTTTACACCGGGGTAAAATGCTGTGATTGAACCCCCCCCTGTTTGGTTTTAACAACAGTGTAAAAAAAATGATAAAACCCATGACGTGACTTGAATAAAAAAAGATTCTTATATCACGTGTTCTGAACCAAAATAACAGTGCAAGTCATCACGTGGCCCACATATGTTCCCATTCTTTTTTGTCTGTGTATTTTTACACCGGTGTAATTTTATAAAAAAATACATGGCCCCTTTATCTTATGATATTTTTTAAACAATACAGTTGCGTGACCACAGCTGAGTTTGTTTTTACACCGGTGTAACCAGTTTCTTATTACATCCCCACTTATGTTCCATTTAAAAACTGGCCCACATTAGAAACCTGATGGTTTTACAACAGTGTAAAAAAAGATTCCCCCCATCACGTGATCTGAATAAAAATAACAGTGCACGTCATCACGTGGCCCACTATAGATTCCCATTCTTTTTGTCTGTGAATTTTTACACCAGTGTAAATGCTATGGGATGGCCCCCACTTGATCTTATGCTTTTCTTAAAAATACTTTTACATGCCCAACTGAGTTTTTTTACACCACTCAAACCAGTGTGCTAGTTACATGGACCAGTTTACAAACCCATCTTCCTAACTTTACCCCGGTGTAAAACGTATACATTAGCCTGTGTGCCAAATGAGACGACAAAAGTGGTGTAAAAAAAGGAAAAAATAAGAAAATTATGTGGCTGTGCCCCCAATCAACATCAAAAAAAAAAGACACTGCCTGGTTTTTTTTTTTCAACCAATTAAATGATTGTTGCCACTCACCAAGTACACAATCTTTTGTGGTTCCATGGGCCCACTTCTTATAAATTTTCCACTACTTATACCATGCTTTTGGTACCCAAAAAAAACCGGAAAAGTCAGTTGCTAACAAAGATAGGCAAAACAAAAAGGTTTCTTTGTTATACTTGTTTTTTATATATTGTTTATATTTGTTCAGTTTTCCCTTAGGCTAATATTTGTTATTTTTACTTGATAATGACTATGCAGCCATGAGTGGCAATGAAGAAAGACCTCCTAAATTTCCACGAAACGACCGGAAAGGCAAACTAGTACAAGTTTGGCATCGTTCACAAATGGGGATACGCCCCGGCTCAACCACTCCACCGCCCCCCCGCCAATGTTGACTAATCCAGCACTGATGCCGCACCCCACCCCGCCAACATGTGTTGACTAGTACTCCGCTGACGCAGCCGCCGCCACCTTCTGGAGGTAGGGCTGCGGTACGGCCTATGACCGAGGCAAGTCCCTGGCGCACGATGCCTACGGGGCCAGGCCGTCATATTGTCCACTGCCGTTGCGCTCCATCCCCGCGGGTCCCGTGGGATCTCAGCCCCACGGGCGCTATATCAGCCAGCAACCAACCTGGGCGGGGCACGCTAACGAAGGTAACAGGCGGGGGACTGAAGTGAAACTGCTGGATATGGGATGGGGGTTACCATTGGGTGATGATGGGAAACAACTTGTGCCGAATGCTAGTCCTAACGTCGGCGCGGCGGCAAAAAAGACCCGCCTTCGCAAAACCACAGCAGACTCTACATCAGGGACGGCAAAGGCCCCCATACCCGTGGACGACTACACAGACCTTGAAGACGACCTTGCTGGTTTTGACTGGCCCTCGGACGACGAAACTGACTCTGATGCAGTTATGTCGCCAAAAGGGCGTTGGTAGAGAAGTACCTGGATTTCGGCTTACATGCGGTCAAATGTGTCTAAAAAAATAATGTAGGTGTGATCGCGTGTCCTTGTTGTGGTTAATGTTTCCGATTCGGTGGCTGGAGCTTTTTACACCGGTGTAAAATGGTCCCCCACCCCCCTGTTTCTGTTATGTTTAATGTTTTATTTCCTATGTGGTATCCATGCATGTTTTAATTTTTACACCGGTGTAAAATAGGCCTGGTGAACTGTGTTATCCATGCAAAAAGCAGCAAAAAATCCAAACACAAAGCCACAAAAAACTTAGCTCTGTGCAAAAATCCCAACCCGTCTAAACATAAACAGATACAAAGCTAGATATTTTATAAGTAAAACCAAAGAGCACGACATAAAACCCCCCCACCACCCCACCCAAGATTTGGGTTATTGTTTTTACATACATACGACATAAACAGAACTACTACTAGGTGATTTAGATGGTTTTAATAAAATGCCCGTTCCGCACAAAACGTCATAGCTCTGTCCGGAACAAACATTTACACCATCACCCACAAAAAACACACGACGGCTCGGCAGTTTTGTTACAAATTCATACTGAACTTAGAGTTAAAACAGTTTTTACCACCAAAAAAGATGCAGAAATATCACGGGCTGGGGGGTGCTTCATACACATCTAAGGCGCTGGTTCTTTGTTCTTCGTTGGGCAGTTCCTGGAATCATGGTCGGTCACAAATTCAAAGCATGTCTTGCACTGACGAGGATGCTTCTTCTTCTGGTTTGCGGCCTTCTCGCCAGGTCCCACGAGTCGACGATTAGTGCCACAGCCCTTGTTCCTTATACCCTGCGGATTGGTGCACGAGACTTCAACATCTTCTTGTACCCCCAGCAAGTCAGCAATCACATTCACGTTCCCCGTCTCCCCCTGAAGTGGCTCGCTGCTGCTCCTAAAAACATCATCCTTGATACACTTGATCTTTTCTGAAAACATGGATAAACGATCAGGTGAAACGCTTAGTCGATCAACACATTGATTAAACATGTCAAGCAGCGCATTTCGCATAACAGCATTGTCGGTGTGGTCAACTCCATAACGCGCGTCTACGCTGAACACAGATTTTGGTAAGACGTCGCGCCTCCACCTGTCCATGATGTACTTCTCGGGGATTTCCTGAACTTTGGTGTATCTGAAAACACAGAAAATGTGCCTGCACAAGTATCCAATCCGGGTCCAGGAATTGCATGAGCATGTTACATCACTGTTGGAGTGGACCCTAACCTGTGTTTTCAAAAACAAAAAGTTTTCAGGCGACAAAAAATAAAAAAAAGACAAGGAAAACATATAAAAAAAATATAAAAAACAGTTCGAGATACTACCGTGTAGTCGTTAACCGGATCTGTGCGCTTGTCAAGGTGGGTTACAGTGTACACCTTTACCCCGTCAACTTCATCTTGTTTGGTGATGAAACACCACAGCAACGACTTCTGGATTTCCTTTCGAACTTCATGGAATATTGTTTGAGAATAAATCATGGCGCATTGCTTTTCGATCGCCATACCGGTCTTAAATTCAGGAAGGCGCCAATCAGTTTGATGCTCCGCAACCCTTTGCCTGTATCTTTGAGAGTCCATCGTTGTATCAAAACACAACAAAAACTGCACAAGCGTATTCGCCCAGCTAGAATTAACTTTGAATGACGCGTTCGAGCTTTCACACCGGGACGTTGTCTTCATGAGGCACGACATTGGAATTTCACGAAAGTAGGCGGGTACCCACATCTCCCTGATATTAAACATGTCTCGCAGCCATTCATGATCTGCCAGGCCGTACTTGTCGAGCAGCTTCTCCCACCGGCTTTCGAACGTGGACGGTTTTATGTAAACATTCCAGACCAACTTGTGGATAGCCGCCCGTACTTCTGAGTTATCATGTGCACCTCCTACAACCTGTTTTTTGGAAAAAATACAATACAGTGGTCATGAGTTTTTTTGTTTCTAAAAATAAAAAGTAACAAAAACAGCCATAAAAAGCAGGCAAGTCTTTGTACCTTCGCGGGCAATTTCTTCATAATGTGCCACATGCATAACCGATGCCTGGACTCGGTAAAAATAGCAGCCACACAGCTTGCTTCATAGCTGGGTCCTGGTCCGTCAACACCAACTTCGGTTGCTTCCCATGCGCTCCAAGAAACGTGTTTAGCAGCCAGCAATAGGACTCGATGGTCTCATTAAACAGCAAACCCGCACCAAAAGTAACGCAGCGTTTGTTATTATCCACACCAGTAAAGGGGACGAATATCATATTGTACCTGGGCAAAAAGTAAAACCGGGACTTAAAATTACAACCATACTGAAAAAAACAACCCTGAGCAAAAAATAAAAAACAACACAGAAGTAACGACTTTACCTGTTTGTTTGATAAGTCGCATCGAATGCAAGCACATCACCAAACGCTTGGTAATTAATCTTCGCTATCTCGTCTGCCCAGAAAACGTATCTCAGCTCGCCGTTTACAAGGCTATACTTAAAAGAGAAATTTGGCAAATTCTTAACCCTATCGTTCAGCTTGTCAACCATCATCTGTGAATCCCTGTTCCCAATGAACATGCGGATACTCCTGGCGAAATTCTTGTAATCAACCGGGGTGCCCTTCACATTGTGGTGTCCACCTTTTAAGCTGACTTGCATCTTGTGTGCTACTGACGGCCCAACCTTGTTGAGGCTTACGCGGTGGATAAATTCCTTAGTAGCAAAATCCAACTTCCTTCCGATCTTGGTCAAATCTCTGTTGTACGATGGGACCAACATGTGATTGTGGCTCTCTTCAAAATGATAAATCTCCCACAACAACGTAACATTGCATAACTTCGCTCTAACACTGGCTTTGCAATCACACACCTGGAAAGTTGACTGCCTAATTTTTAACGAAGTTTCATCCAACAAGTCGAATTTCCTTTTTGTTTGGGGTTTCCCTGACTTGGAACACAGAATGTACCTATGGGTGACAACGCCTTTGACCCTTTTTACAGTACCAATCCTAGTAGAAAAGCCACACCTCTCAGCATACGTCTCATACATTTGTACCACGTCTTGCCACTCCCTATACTTCGCTTTCATGTCCGGCTTTATCGCCTCGTCTACAATTGGCTTCCAGTAACGAGTACCATTTGGGGTAAACCAATATGCGCAACCAGCTCCTAGGAAAACAACAACAACAAACAAAAGGGTCCACATAAATATTGTTATACTTCTACATGAAAAGGAAAACAAAAAATATATCAACAACACTTATCTTATATGACAAAAAACCAAAAAAAAAAAAAACCCCAGATTACGTAAACCTTCCCTTGACACTTTTATGAGCCATTTATTGGGGGACTTTTACCCTAGTGTAAAAATACAAACCTTCACATGAGTACCCCAAACACAAAAACTGAACTATACAACCAAAACAGTTATCTTGTATGAAGAAACAAAAACCAAAAAACGATCATCTTATATCACAAAAAAATAAAAAATAAAAACCCATTGTAAATAAACAACCACATGTCACTAAATGAGCCACTGTGGGGGGTTTACCCCAGTGTAAAATGCAAACGTTGGGACGTGTACCCCAAAAGAAGTGACTTTTAAACACAAAAAGATTGGTCTTATATGAATAACCGCAACAACAAGCATTCTACATATTATTCTACATATGAATAACAACAACAACAAAGCCAAGAAAACAACAGAACACATATAAAACAAAAATCACAAAAAAAAAAAAAAAAAAAAACAAACATCACACAAAATTACTTAAACCCTGCTTACATATTATTACAAAAACAAAAATCACAAAAAAGGCAAAACCCACCAAACTGAAAAAAGGGAAAAAGGTATAACAAAGGGGAAATTACCATCTTCTTCAACGTGTGCCGGTTGGCTAATGGGGGATATATTGACTTGTTCAGCAGACGAACTACCTTCATCGAGTGAAAAAACCCCACCAACAGTTTCCTCCGACTCGTCAACCACCCTCTTCCCCTTGTCAGGTACCGATCGCGAATTGCTATCCAACGAACCATTCTCTGCTTCGGAACTAGCTGGTGGACCTTCTGCAAGGAATCTAGCGACGTCCTGTAGGTCTTGATCAGTGAAGAATTCCATGCCATTCGGACCATCATTTGGATCATCCATAGGGAAAAAAAGAGAAAACAATTTGGTTAGGTTTACTTGGTTGTTTAGGGGTTGTGCCTGATCTGCATGTGATGTGTGTGTTATTGAAGCTTTGTGTGTGAGTTTATATGGCCATTATTAAAGCTCACAGTAATATTATATTGTTGGGCGGGAAACAAACTAGGGACAATAAAAATTTGGCAGTGTGTGTAAGAGTACTTATATTATTAATTAACAAAAATGATGATGGTTAATGAGAGATAATAATCTCTAATGGACAATAATACCCATGATTATAATATACACAACAGCCTATGTGTCGCTTTGTGATTGGCCTATACGAGTTCTCAAGTTCTCACAACTGGAGTGAGTTCTCAAATGATCCTAATCCTATATATATATATATATATATATATAACTTCCGGGGTAATAGCTAGTTGCATGAGGCGAACAGGTCAGCCCAGACTCCTCACATTCCGTGAAAAGTCTTTTTCAGGTAAAGTTAATTAAATTTTTTTTTTAAGAAAAATTCTCTTATACCACCCAAACCTTTACCAAAACTCCCACTCATAAAATATATATAAAGAATAATACATGGGATCCGCTCATGTGAAATTTCCTCTACCCAAGCAAACACGTAAACCGCAAACAGACTCAAAGATACAAAAAACAAAGATAAAATAGAAAGATAAAAACCTATGAACCACTACCGAAGGACGGACCACAAAAAAAAAAAATTGAAAAGCTAGAGAAAAAATAAATAGGTATAAATATAAAGTTTACAAACTCTACAGAGCCTCCCCACACTTAAACTTAATCAGGGGGCTTCTCTTTTATCTGGACCCGATCCAACCCGTTTAATTCCACCCGGTCCATATTATTTAGCAAAATTACATTAGTGGAATTGAAAACTATTTTATCGAATTTAAATGGGTCGGGCCACCAATATTTAAATTTACCTGGACCGAACCTGATTCTTGGCATGTAATGAGGGGACTTGTTGTCTCTACAACTCCTGACCCTCACCCTGTGTCGGTCCAGGTGCCTCTTCGCCTTCTCCCGTGGTGGTGGCACTAGTAGCAGTGTAATATCCAATGCCTGCACGGGCCGGCTGTGGTGTTCTTTTTCTTCCACCACTACTTCTTTCTCATCTTCCTTGTTTGGTGGTGACACTTGGTCCAAAATCTTTGTCCACTTCTGGAGCTGACAAATCAACCAACTCATCACAAAACTCTGCTTCCCCATAAGCTGCTTCTTCAAGCAGGTTAGTGGTGTCTTCCTCTTCCACCACTTCTTCCTCAAACAGCCAGCCTGTAGATTCTGAAAAATTCATATCTTCCTCAGCCTCCCTCCAGACATCTGCCCCCCAAGGATATGCTGCTGCATTAGAGATCTGGCAAGGCTGCTCATCCTGCTGAACTAAAGGTGGGACTAAGGCGTCCATTATGGTCTCTGGCTCTAACCCTGAATCCTGCAAAATATCATCCTCACAAGACAAGTGTAAAGAATCATATGGGTAAGTTAAATCATGCGCAGAATCAGATGAGTAAGACAAACAGTTTCAGCAACAGGCCTACTACAATCAGGTAATGTAAGTGTTACCATCTCGTCTGGATCATCATATGTGAAATAAACCTGCTGAACTGGAGGTGGGACTTCAACGTCCATTATGGTCTTCAGTTCATCCACCTGAGCCTGTAGCCTCTCAGGTGCCGCATCTTGTTCCCTCAAATAGTCGGTGCGCTTGGATAGCAAAGAACGCATATCCTCTAGCATGAGCTGTTGATTAGCAAGGAAGGCGTCTTGCCTAGCAACAAGGGCGGCAAAGTCGGGCCTAGTGTGAGACGAGACATCCCGATAATCGGGATGTGGATACAAATGTTGGCTAGGTGGATACTCTGACCGAGCTACCACCATGCCTTTCCTCATACATCTCAGCTTGTAGACGATCAGGCCGACTTTTTTATTCTATCTAGTGACTCAGATGTTGCAGGGTTAAACCACCGGTTAGCCTCTGGGTATGAAGGATGGTATGACTGATATGGCTGCGGCTGCAAATACTCGTTAAAATAATAATCTGTGGAATACCCCGATGAATTTGGATGAGGGCATCTTATGGTAAAGTGGGGTCCTCCGCAGATCTCGCACATGATAAAAAAAAATATATATTACGAATAAAAAATAACAATAATGAGAAAAAAAAAGCAAAAATTATTCACAAAAATAGTAGACCAAAACGGATCGGATGATTCTCAAGAGTGCCAATTGCGTCCCCCGGGCAACGGCGCCAAAAACTTGATGCGTGCTGATATATATATAAAAATGTGCACAAGTTAAAACCCTAGACTCAACTAAACCACGCACAATCGGCAAGTGTACCGTTCGTTTGTAGCAAGCAAATAAGACCAGGTATCGAACCAAAGGACTCAATTAAACACAGAAAATTAAACTGTCACTGAATTGCTTGTTTTAAACTAATAACTAAGGGGGGTTTAATTGAAAATATAAAAATTGATTAATTATTAATTAACTAAATTACCCTAAATTAAATTAAATAAAAAAAACTAATTAAAAATAAAATAAAAACCGAACTAAAGTGATGGAAAAATCAATCAAGGGAAAGACTGGCTACCTAGGTAAGAATCCTTAGACATAATACTCAATCCTGACTAAGAAACCCGTTTGGAGACCCTAATTTCATCCAACTACTCTCCTTCTGCAGGTAAGGCTAGCAAGCTAGAATCAAGGCGGGACAAGTGTAGAAATGCTAAGATGGATTTGGATCGCCCTAGCGTACCGAAATTCCACAGAAATTAGATTAAAACCTCTCCTGGATTAAAACCCTCAAACTATGAAGCAGACTTAAACTCTACCGAAGAAAACCTAGGAAAACTCTAAACACGGACAAGTAGCAACTCCCGCCCTAGCGCTTGTCAACTACCGAACAATGCCTAGTTAGTTACCTAGCAATCTCGAGTTAGATTTCTCACCCTCAAGAATGGACTGCACGTTTTAGTTAATTTATTATATTAGTTTGTTATACTTGTGTCGTACTCCAACTCCAAATACTAGCACGCTAACCTAAGTTGACGAACTAGATTGATTTCAAGACCTAGGGGGTATCTCTACATGCCTAGCTCCACAAAACCAATAAACAAACTTCAAATAAAATCAACACCAACACACATATATCAAATCCAACAATGAAGTCAAAATCATGTAATTCTACAGATCAAACTAAAAACCAAAAATCATTAAATATTGCATAAAACGTGTCTAGTTCATAAACCTAAGCTACCATGGAAATATTTAGTTCATAATTAAAATCAGAAACATAGTCATAAAGTCTCGAAAAACAATGATAAACATGTCTCTAAAATATAAACGAAGTAAACAAACCACTGGGTCTTCAAATAATTAATCTTTAGCGCACCCAAGACCTTCTTCTCCTTCCAATATATCCTCCAAGCCTCCTGTGGTCGATCACGACTTCTATTCTGTTAGAAAAACTTACATTGTGATCGCCTCAACGCCTCTTATACATGAAGCTCGCGTGTTTCCGAGTCCCTGTACTTGTTGCAATAAACTATAATAGAAAACGAAATTATTGAAGTGAACCGGCTTGTGTTTGACACAATTCCCTTAAACAGATTCTTCGTCTGTTCCCAGGGTACCCGGTTCGAAACAGTGGCGATGGTGCACTGCCGGACTATCCCACTTGCCTGAAAAGAAACCGGAACAAGACTGCTTCTAAAAGTTTTGCTGCAGCAATCGATCAATGTATCCGAGTACATATGTTCTGTTGTGTGTGTAAGTATCTTTTTCTACATCTCCAAATGAAGCACAAAGCCTTCCATTATATAAGAACATGGATGTATGAAAAGTCTTCTTAATTAGAGACTTAATTTGAGACATAAAGACTCTAATTAAGTGACATAAATCTTTAATTAAAAGAAATAAAGACCTCTCATCAAAGACATAAAACTCAAGAGTTTTAGTGTTTAATTCACCACATTAAGGTCTTATTAATAATTATAATTTATCAAATTATAATTTCAATAATATCCATTCACATATTTCCAACAATCCCCCACATGAATGGAGATTATTCAAAACACACAAAAGTTTCAACAAACCCCCACATGAAAGGGAGTCATACTCAGAAACAACCTCATTCCGATTAAATTTCAACAGTTGAGTTTTGCATACGATAGGTAGGTGTGACCCTTTGAACCTTCGCTTATGAAACGCACTTAGCCCACTAGCTCTAAGTAGAACGCGATGTCTTTGAACTCGTCTGCCGTTTGTGTGGACGACAATACGCTTCACACAAGACTCTCCCTGACAACGTCAAGTCCTCATAGTTGTGTCCGTTATGGTCATGGACACGTGCCTGGTTCTGCGAGAGCTCTTAAGTATTGTGCCCCAACAATACCCTTCGAAGAGACCCCACTTCTCTCTCACATAGGTGATCTACTGGGACTGGTTACCTCAGTCAAATCATTAAAAGCCAAAGGCTTAACCTCCACCTTGTCACTTTTTAGGAATGGACTAGGAAGCTTATTTAATTTATAGTAAGCTCCCTTTTTCAAAATGTGGGATTTCCAACAACTCTTTCCCACAGTGACCTTCGCCAGTTCATACAATTAGGTTGTCCTATTGAACTCAAATCTTGGGATCTCCAGTCAGCTGAGTTAGGTTTCCTTCGCATAAACTTAGCCTTTCATGGGCTTTAGTCCCATTCCCATTGACGACTTCTAAACTAACTCTCTGCTTAAGCCTTTTTGTTAGCGGATCCGCGATGTTATCCTTTGACTTCACATAGTCAATAGTGATAACTCTTATAGAGATTAGTTGTCGTACCGATCATGCCTACGTCTTATATACCTATTCTTAATGATACACATTGTGATATGAGCTCTGCCAATTACCGATTGACTATCACAGCGTATGCATTGGCCCAATGCCGGCTTCGGCCACCTAGGTATATCCTTAACAAATTGACGTAGCCATTCTGCCTATTCATCCTCTTTATCCAAAGCGATGAATTTTGATTCCATCATGGATCTAGCAATAACCATTTGCTTAGATGATTTCCATGTTATCGCGGCACTTCCAAGTGTGAACAAATACCCACTCGTTGCCTTGGAATCATTCGTGTAAGATATCCAATTCGCATCACAGTAAATTCAATAACTGTTGGATATCTTTTATATTGCAGCCCGTAGTCTCGTATGTATCCTAATTACCAAAGCACCTGTGTCACGTAATTCCAATGAATTAAACTTAGGATGCTCGTGTATCTACTTAGCTTGCTTGCTAAGTCTGGTCTGATACAACTTATCAGATACATCAGGCTGCCAATAATTCTTGAGTACTCTAATTGGTTAACAGGCTCACCTCGTTTCTTAGCTAGACATTGACTCGTGTCAATGAAATTTCTAGCCACATTAGAGTCATTTCCATTGAACTTCTCAAGAATTTTGTCCACATAATAGGACTGACTTATAACAAGTCTGTTCTAGGTTCGTGTGATTTGTACTTCCCAAAATCACATCCGTTTCAAATACATGTCACCTCCACACTTATGTGTTTATTGGATAACTACCAAATGGGGTGATGAAAGTTTCTTCCTTTCATATGTAGTTTGAAAACTTCTCAAGTGCCATTTTTACATCCTTACGGATTGTTTCTTTTGACATTAGACACCCGTGATAAGATAGCGACTATCTATATCTTTGTGTTTATTGAGGTCATCCATTATATTACTCAACCCATATTTCTCACACGAACCGTTTTCTGAGCTATATAAGTTTTCCTCATATTCAGCTAAATAGTATCATAACCAATGAACTATTTATCGGTCCTTTCGAGTCATCCTTTTTAATGAATTATATATTTGCTTTTACAAAATTCATTCTTATGTCGTCACATATGTTTGAATGTTCAAAGTTAATTTATTCTCCGTGGAGCATCTAAATTAACAAGTATTAGTCTAGCATGCTTTAGACTACGAATACTTAGCATGTGAACAGAAGATGCCTCATTCTGATTCTTCACAGCCTTAAGAGATAACTCACTATCTCTTCCTAACATTCACGTCTTAGTTTAGACACAAAATGAGATTTTGTTTACCATTCCAAAACCTTGGTTTAAAAAAATGCTTCAAAATCATAATTAATTTCATCCATTAGGATCAAGACTCGTTTGCCTTTAATCTCCAAGGCTTCACCATTGACTCTTTAAGACTTAAACATAAGTCTTAATATAAGTCACTTTGATGAACATATTCCTCATCAACAAGTCAATTAGATTGACACTCGACGACATGACATTCACATATGCCTAAGTGATATGTATATATTTTGTTGATACTATTTATTGGGTGACTCTCCCAAAATATATCACGAATCCTCCATATAGTTCAACCAACATTCATGGTTTGTAGAGACTCTACACGTCCATCAATATTCTAAGTCTTTTTTAATAAATCTCACAATATTTCTCAAAGACTTATGAATAATAACATATATTCCTGTCATATGTTATAGTCATCAAAACTACATTTGTGCATTTCTACGTAAATGCTTTCAACATTAGATGACATATTTCGTTTTCGTGCATTTAACTTCAATACACTTGCCACGTTGATCATGATTATCTCAATGGGGATGGATGAAGAGTTTTTCTTCTTAGTCACTTAATTAAAGACTTAAGACTCTAATTAAGACTCTAATAAAACCTCATCAAATGGCATTAAGAACTCTACTCAAGAGTTTCACCATGTGAAATAAAACCTCATCAAATGGTATTAAAAACTCTATTCAAGAGTTTCAATTATACACTTAATTTAGTCTTAAAACTATAATCAAGTGTCATAAATAAATTAACTCTACTAAAGAGTTTTTCTTCAATTCACCACATGAAGAGTTTTACCAATTAATAATTATAATTTACCAAATTATAATTTCAATATAATCCAAAATATATATAATATATTACATATATATTTAAACGGATTCATATAAGGATATATAAATATCAAATCTCAAAGTGTTATTCTCTTCAACACTTTATCGTTTGACGAAATAATAGCAATTATATCGTCTCGTGGCATGTTTCGAGGTACTCCCTCAATACACTGTTCAAAACAACAAAGTTGTTTATACTTAACTACTTTCAAGTAGTCGAACAAGTAAATATGTCCAAAACAACATCAAGTTGTTTTACACTAGACTATTATATGGTTAAAGTCATCATACTTCTCATACAAGTATCAAACCATATATAATTTGCAAAAGACATGTTTTATTCATACAAAACATTTCTACTTTTACAAGTATTTTCCATAAACTATACATATTTATGTTTTGATTACAAATCAAAACCATAAACTCTAATATAGTTTTATTATTTAAACCATTCCTAACTCACTTGTTAGAGTATATGGTTTTCATGATTAACCGTTTCTAATTCGTTCATTAGAAACTATACGTGTACCATATAAACATATACGGTTTCAAAATTAACCATTTTAACATACTTGTTCGAATGCAAACGATTACACGTTTCATCATATAGAGTTTGGTTATATCAAATAAACCTTTTTCTAACACACCCGTTAGAAATAAACGATTACCAAAATCATTTTAAAGGTCATTGGTTTATATTCTAAACCGTTTCTAACCTACTTGTTAGAAATACACGATTATGACAATCGTTTTAGACCTTGTTAGTTTATATAGAATAAACCGTTTCTAACACCCTCGTTAGAAAATTAAACCATCTACATAAATGGTATTACCTTTGGATTTTCCAAAATATGCTCGTTTCAAACTTACTCGTTAGAAACCGTCAAATTAACCAAACCGGTTTAATGTTGGAAAAGGTTGAAACACCCAATTCTCCATAAACCCATGAGTTGAAACATTCCATTAAAACATTTAAGAATATTTGACCCAACTTAATGGTATTCTTATTATTTTTAAGTTTCAACTTTGAAGTTTTAATTAGTATTCTTACTAATACCTTCAATAAAACAAAATAAGTTTATAACTTTTTTATTTTCACAAAATTTTCAAAGTACAAATTTCCAACACTTTTGTGTATTTTATACAATAATCTTTTCTAACACACTTGTTAGAAAATATAAACATCTTATTATGTCTTTACAAAATCCTCAATTTCTAACATGCCCGTTAGAGAAATCAATATATAAGTTTACAAATTAAACTTATGATTTTGTAAATAATAATTTCTATTACGCATATTAGAAATGTTTCATGACACGTTATTCTTTCAACGTCGTCGATTCTAACACGCTTGTACATGTTTCAAAACCTTATATTTTGAAACCCTTTATTTTCCAATACTCTTATTAGAAAATGTATACATTTCAAATACTTTGAAATTATCTTTCTAATATGCTTACTAGAAAGAAACATGATCAACCAAGTTTACATGGGTTTTCAACTAATATGTCTTTTCTAATACTATCATTAGAAATTCAAAAAAAAATGTTTAAACACATATTAGAAATGTTTCATAGTCCGGTTTATCTAAATATAACTCAAAACCCATGAATCCGAAAATTAAATCAAAAATTCGTTTTGTAGAAACAATCTTTCGGATTAAAGATTGCATTCTCATCATGAATGTAATCCAATTCGATGTACCAATGAAAACTTGTACAAACTTTCGCGAACCCAAATTCCTTATGAAGAACATGAAAGTTTGTTTACTATTCTGTTTAAGTTTGTTAGAAAAACTTACATTGTGATCGCCTCAACGCCTCTTATACATGAAGCTCGCGTGTTTCCGAGTTCCTGTACTTGTTGCAATAAACTATAATAGAAAACGAAATTATTGAAGTGAACCGGGCTTGTGTTTGACACAATTCCCTTAAACAGATTCTTCGTCTGTTCCCAGGGTACACCGGTTCGAAACAGTGGCGATGGTGCACTGCCGGACTATCCCACTTGCCTGAAAAGAAACCGGAACAAGACTGCTTCTAAAAGTTTTGCTGCAGCAATCGATCAATGTATCCGAGTACATATGTTCTGTTGTGTGTGTAAGTATCTTTTTCTACATCTCCAAATAAAGCACAAAGCCTTCCATTATATAAGAACATGGATGTATGAAAAGTTTTCTTAATTAGAGACTTAATTTGAGACATAAAGACTCTAATTAAGTGACATAAATCTTTAATTAAAAGAAATAAAGACCTCTCATCAAAGACATAAAACTCAAGAGTTTTAGTGTTTAATTCACCACATTAAGGTCTTATTAATAATTATAATTTATCAAATTATAATTTCAATAATATCCATTCACATATTTCCAACATATTCGTCGATTGAATGTGGCTTGCTTTGGCGGCTGTCAATGTTGTTCCAATAATAATGTGCCGCAGCCAAATAATATCTTCCCCTTGACTAAATTATGTTGTCCTCAATTTATGGGCTTGGGCCACGAGCCCTTGCCTGACATTTTTTTTTAATTATTTATATTATATTATATTATATTATTATTATTATTACTCCATGCTCTCGTATTAGGTGTTATAGGCTCAACCAAAGTTGCTCGTTTACGCTCCAACGTCCATGAACACATGATCTCAAGTGTTCGTGTCTCAATTAAAAATTCTTTCGTTTTGAACTCACTTCCCACGAACACCTATAAAATAATTAAATAAATAAATAAGTACTAAAAACTAATAAAAATCTATAAAATGATAAAAATAGACAAACAAACGAATACACGCCTAAAACTACTAAAAACTATATACAAAAAACTTAATTATAACCCAAAATACATAGGAGAATAGATGTGTTTTACGACACATCACTTTGCTATTAAATTGATTAAACTGTGTGATTAGTAAGCGTATGCATGAAATTTCACAATCGTCGCAACAGGAATCTACCAAATGAATGAAGTTAAATATGTAATAAAATAATATGTTACTCGGCTTAAGCAAGGCTACCGCATTATTGTAGGAATTGTGACTTTTGAGTGGATTGGTTTAGTTTTGATACTTGCTTTTGATTCTCTCATCATTTATAAAGTCCCTCAATTTTTAGGTATTTAAATAGAAAACAACATAATTTTTTTTATCCTTATAGTGTAGGGCTAAAACAATGAAACCTACCTACGTGCTTTGAGTTTTGAATGTTATATATTTTTTAATTTGATTTATTGACACTCTTATATTTAGATATTACATTTACATGTAGTATTTTACGGTTTTACCGAAATGGGTTTAAAAGGAAATAACTTGCTCAAATTCATCATAACATATACATATTTTTATCCAAATGTAGTCTTAAAGCTACAGGTACGTACAAGTCTTAAAGCTAAACACAACAATTTTACATATATACCAATTACATATAGCCAAACAGTGTGCAGCCCCGCTGCAACGCGCGGGTTCCTGCTAGTATATATAATGTTTGCATTCAGGTAGTTGAATAAAATTGCTAAGATATATGGTGGAAACTCTTTGTCGTCTTTGGTTCTGTTGAAATAAAATGAAAAAATATATATATACGAAGTAAGTTTTTTTTGGAAGGTTGTGTTTCAGCGGTAAAACCTTGGCTAGAAAGTCACCTCTGCCCAGGATCTAATCCTTCCGCACACGGGTTTCTCCTTTCAAACCCAATGATTATTTTTCGGTGGAAGACGGAATCGAACCTGAGACCCCGAGCAAGAACCCCACAAATATAGGTAAACCTTTTCACCTCCGTTGCAATCACTGGGCTACAACATCATTGGCATACATGAACTAAGTTATGCTTGTCAATTGCAAAATGTTTAGTTTTAAGATGATAGCTTTCGTATTGTACTGGATGGCTTTAATTTCCAATAAATGATCCTATATTTTTATGACATTTGCATTTCATTTCAGATTGAAAGCTTTGACCCAACAAAAATATATTGAAAATTGTGTTGTTTTGTCACAGGCCATTTATCTTACATATGAAGGGAAAACTCTATTTAAACCTTACAAAAAAAAGGTTTAGATGATCGGAAAAGTATCTATAATAGGAAAAAAAAATGAGGATCTTAAAAAATCACAATTCCTATTGAAGTTTCAATATGATAATTTATTTTTGTGTATAGTTAAATGTGTTGGGTAGAAATTTAAGCATTTGTGTGTGACTAAATAAGTCGTAATAAACCATGAGATTAAGGGAAGCTTTTCGTTTACGTGAACGTTACTGGTCTGTTTGGTATGGGTAATGAAAAGGATGAGAGAATAGAATGGACAAGATAATGGAATAACCAAGGTAATTGAATGGATCATTATGATTCCATGTCTCGTTTGGTTGCCATGTGAGAATGAAATAAAGTACTACTTTATATTGTTTGGTAGATAGGAAAAGATGAAGGAATAAAATCGGTGATGAGTGGCGATGGTAGGTGGTGGCTAGTGGCGGTGATGGTGGGTGGTGATATGTGGTGGTGGCGGTGTGTTATCATGGTGATGGGTGACAGCGGCGGTGAACAGTGACAGTGGTGGTGGTGGGTGAGGTAATGATGGCAGGTGGCAGCATCATCTATATCTATACTACCTTATTAAGGAATACTACCTTATTAAGGAAGAGAGATGGGTAAGAAGGTAATTTCACCATCATTTTAAGATGGCATACAAAAGGTCACAAGGTAAACAACTATATTTTTGCCAAATCCTTCCTTTATGCCCCTATGTGTAACATTTGATTACAATTGTACAAATGACTAATGAAGTCATCTCTATTATTATTATTATTATTATTATTATTATTATTATTATTATTATTATGCATGTATGACGCCGTTAAGGAAAACTACTTGCTAGGTACTTATTCTACAACTGATTAGTTTATGGACATGTCAAGGTAATGAACCACAGTTCACATGTATTAGTGTTCACATAACATTTTACTCGGTCAATACCTATATTTTGCATGTTTTATATGCTTTATCTTATAGATAACATTGTTGCAAAAGATTTGTTTATTCTTTATTTTATTTTTGTTTTGGTATGATGACAAAGGTTTTTCATTTCTTTAGGTGATCAAGATGCAAGATGCTATCGTATATGAGTATAGAAGCACCAAAATCATTTATTGAGCTTGAAAATTACAGTTTACCATTCTCTCGAACCGAGGAGGGAAATATATACCAATTTGCATTTGGTGGTCAGATAATAAATTGTCCTTTGAAAATTTGAAAATTGATATATTGTTGAATTAACACATAAATTTTATAAATAACATAAGCGAAACTTGTAGCGCAACGAGCAGGGCAAAAACATAAACACCCGCGGCAACGCGCACTAGTAAAATTATAAAAACAAGTGAACTAAAATTCAAATTTAACAAATTAAATAAATAGTTATTTAAATTAATAAAATACTACCTAATGTTCAGTTTGTATTTAACTAAAATTCGTATTTAACAACTTATGTTAACTTAAATTAATTAGGTCACGAAAACCATATATTCTATATTTAATAAATTAAACAGATTTAACTTAGTTATTTAAATTAATAAACTACTACCTAATGTTAAGTTTGTATCTAACTGAAATTTTTGGAAAGTTTAGGAAATCTGCTTGGGTCAAGAGATTGGGCTGGTGACAATTGACAGGCTTAAAGGAAAAAAAAAACAGTTTTGTTGGGCCGAAGGACACGAACAGCCAGCAACAGGCCAACACGCAAATTGGTTTCTATTGTCCTTCACCAGAGGTGTACATATACCGATTCGGCCAAACCAAATCGGTTTATTTTGTAAGCTTGGTCTCAAACTGGTTCAGACTTCTGGTTAAGAAGTGGACTTAGGCTTGAAAACCCAACCCACCCAAATCAATTTGGATCGGGTTTAAGGTTGTAACGTTTAAACTGATATTTTATCAGTTTTATTACACAGGCTCAAACCGGTTTTCTATCATCTAGATTTAATTGTTAACAAGATTAGAAGTATAATTATTTTTTCGTTATAAATAACTTGTTAGGCAATATGTTTAAAATAAATTATTAATCGTATGTTAGTTATCTTATTTATTTAATGCAAACTAATTGCTTAGAAAAGCTCAGACATTTTAAGAGATTTCCACTCTACCCTTTAGGGATGTTCGTGGAAGTCTATAGAAAAATGAGGTGATAGTCTGTGATTGACAGTCGGTTAGGAAAGGCGAGGAACGCTAAAGATAGACATCATTTGTTATAAGTAACAGGGGCGAAGCTTGGAAGTTGAGTCGGGGGGGGGGGGGGGGCCTCAAATTTTTCGATCGGTAGTGGCAAATCGACAAAGGCCGGACTCAATTTACCTTCAAAAATCGCAATTTTCACTATTACGCCTAAAAACAGGGGGCAGGGCGGATGTGTAAGCTTTTAACCTATAATGTTTTATATCTAGTGTTTATGTCGTAACTATGCTTGATAACCATTGGCCCACGACTCCACGTAGTCCATGTCCTATGAATATGATAAGTAACTTTACATTATTCGGTTTTAACAACTCACCTTATTTAGGGCGGATGTGTCACTATTACATAAATCCAAACAAAGAATAATTTAAAATTTTATTTAATAATAATGGTTTTTACGAGGAAAACATATGGACCTAATTAAATGATATATCACAGTGTCGATCTATCTAACTTGTCGATTTTACTCTCTTCACACATCTTATGATTCGATTAAGACCTGTCAAATAAATAAAGTAAACAACAAAAGAAAAAAAAAAGCCAAAATTGCTCCATAACGAAAAGAATAATAATAATGCATTAAGATCGGTAATGATGACAAAGGTAACAGTGTTAGCAATGTGAAAGGCAACAAAAACAATAGTTATAATAACAAGGTTTTTCCAACTTTAAGGGTGATAAAACTAATAACTATTCTGAATTCATATTACACTACTCTTGTTTTAATTAAAGATGTACATACTTGTAAACTTAGATAAATTTATTATTTATCATGGCTAAAATTAATCAAAAACTATCATAAAACAAATATAATTTTAATCAAACTTGACAAAATATATTACCATCGCCCAAACCATATTTATGAAATATTCAAGTTTCTTTCGTTCAATCCATCGTTGTTCGAAAACAAGTTGGATGTCTTACCTTTGATGCCATAGATTCTGGGTGGTTGTTCGACGTTGGTCTTGATAGCAGTTATATCGCAAAGGCCGAAAGTCGCGGAGTTCGAGCGCCAGACCGTGGTTTGTGGTTGCGGTGTCGAAACTCGAAGAAGAACATGGTGGTACATTTCTACTTTGCATTCGATTAACATGATGCATAAAGTCGCTTTTAAACAGAAAACATCCAAGGCAAAGTATCTACCGGTCAAGAGGTGTGGTGATATAGTCTAGTTTGTCTACTATTTATAACTGGAGATTAATATCTAAGTAAAGCCATTAAACATCGTCTTAAAGTTTTGGGTTGCCATTAAGAAGATGAAGAGATAAAATGGTCAAGTTTTATTTAATCTAATTAAATGAGAGGCATATGATCACTCCAAGAGCTTTTAAAGTGAATAAGCACACCATAATATTTAATCAAAAACACTTACAATTAAATATCTTTAAAGAAAGACAAGTTTACCTTCAAAAGCTAGTTAACATATGCATTATGTGTTGTATTATAAACAATTATATATGTACTTCTTAATTTTTAAGAAGTCCTTTTAAAATGCTTTATAATATAGTATAGATTTATTTATATGTATGTAAGTGCATGTATGCGTATAAATGGATTAAAAAAAGTGATAATAACGAGTTAAAAAGGACATTTAGTATTGGTTCTTGTTTTAAAATCTCAAACCGATTGTCTAAATTAGTTACCAGTATACTGGTTATAAACCAGTTATATTTTTACTTAGTTTTCTTTTGACAGGCGTAGTTCAAGTAGTAAACCCCGTAGTATATAACACCCAAACCCAGGATCGAATCCCTATCTACACACTGGTGTCCTTTCAAACCGTCACGAGGAATTTTTTTCGTGAAGTGCATGGGATTCGAACTTGAGACTCCGGACAGGAACCCCATTTGGTCTTGGGTCTGATTCTCAAAAGGGGTTTTTTCTTAGATTTATTAAGTTTCTTCTTGAATTGGTGTATGGACATTATTGTCAAATGGAGATGCATATAATCGGGTGGTCCCGGTGATAACACGATGATATTTCAGTAGTCTCTCAGTTATCCTATTTTTTTGTTAAAAAAGTTAACAACAAACCCGTTTAGATAAGAGTTTGATGCCATTTGACCTCAAGTTTGAATCCGATCTAGAGAGATTTTACCACAGTGGGCCTTCGGGTGACGGGTTTTTTCCCGAATCGGTGGCTTGGTGGACTTAAGTTGTTCAGTGGACAACCATCCAATGGACAACCATTTGTCCAGTGCTAACCCACTGGTAATTTAGGTGATGTTTAGTTGGATGTTAAAAATAATAATAATAACAAACCTGTTTTGGAAACCAAATGTTATCCAAGATATATATTTTAATTGTGTTTAAGGAAACATAACAATAACTAGAGTTTGAGTAAGCCCGCGCTCCGCGACTCGCAGCAATTGTTTCGCAACGGTATCGGTTGAATGTTAAAAGTGTTGTGCAGTTCGAAACGTTATTACAATCAGTGTAAGGGCAATTTCTGGCTAGTGGTTTGTAAAAATAAGGATCACTAAAAGATCACATGCTATATTTAGAATCACTAGGGATCACTGGCGCGTACTACAGTGAAAACCAGTTTGGGCGGGGAACTTCGCAACGGGCTCGGATATCAAAATCAGGGCCGGCCCTGAGGGGGTGCAGGGAGGACCCCCGGCCCGGGCCCAATTTCTAAAGGGACACTTTGAGCGGCAACGAGTGTTTTTTTTTTTGCAAGTATTTTTTTCTGTGTTCAACCAAAAAAAGATCTCATCTTGAACATCACGGGTTATAAACACAAGAAGGTGAAGAGTAGATAAGGAAGAAGATGAGTCATGCATGAAAAACTAGATTGGAAGGATACAACATAATTAAAAAAAAAAATTGAAGTGTGTTACTTGAAATTTATGTTGTGGTACAGTAATTATGCAGCCTTTGCAGTAAATTTTAATATATAGTAGTATTAAAAAACAGTAATTGTCTCACGCTTTTGCACATGATGCAAGTCAAATTCGTTTTATTAAAAAACTTTTGAAGTTTAGACTAAAAATAATGGCCCTTCAAATTACTATGGAATTTTAAGAAATGGTGGTTTTTTATGAGCCAATTAGCCAAACATACTAATTTTTATAATTATTACGACACTTTCAGTGCTATATCCGGGTTGACCAATTCTACTAGGGAACCGGTAAGGACACCGGTTCAATGTCCGCTTCGAAAACATTGCTTAAAAGACCTAAGACTAAGGGGCATATATTTAGCGGCTCGGCCCGGCACCTGAATTTTCAGGGCCGGCCCTGATCAAAACGTGGATAGAAGACACTTCAAACACAAATTTGAAGCTGAACATAGCAACATTAGGTATGCAATAATGTGCAGATTTAATCAAAACACAGATTAAACCTTCATTAAGCTGTTTTGTTTACTAAAGCTTTCAAGTTTCAACATCTAGGTGTAGAACGATGTAGTCAAATTACTCATATTAACATTACCCAAAGCTTCCTTTTGGGTGTAGTAACTCCTAAAAACAAACATGCATGAACCAAATGAACTATATTACGAGAATTATATTTAACACTTTCGTAACAGAGTGTTCTCTCACATTTTGTTTTGTTATGTTATGCCGATAGCTATTGATTATTTTCTTTCCAAATTCTTTCAATGATCGAAAATCTTGATATCATCTTTAGAACAATCCAACTTCTTACAACTTACAACAAAGACCATTCAACTTAAATAACATATTACAACTTATTTAATTAAAAGTCTACCAAGTCAAAGACTAAATTAGAAATAAAGTTAAAAGACTTCAAAGTATGGTAGTATAACTTCAATTACGCTGTGTTCCCGAGTTCATTGAAGACGAGAAAGGAAAGAGACGGTTCCAAAAAAAATGTGGGTGTTCCTGAGTTTTTTTTTTTTTGAAGAAAGGAAAGGAAAAGGAGGGAAATATTTGTTCTTAAGGTTTTTTTTTTTTTTTTTGAAGGAAAGAAAAGATAACAAGGCAAAATTATATCCTTCCAATTCGTAAGGAAATGAAAGGAAAGAAAAGGGAAAGAAAAAAAAAGAGGAAAAGAAAAGGAGGGAGATCTCATCCTTTCTTTTCTTTTCCATTAAGTTAACTCGGGAACATCGCGTTAGACATAATGCAACGATAGGTGCAATTTGGAACCAACCACATTAGTAACCAACTGTCTCAAAATATATGGCACACGTATAGAGCATATTTGGCTCTCCTTCTCTTTTTCTCTTTATGATTTTCCCACCTCAAAAGCTCTTTGATCTTACAAGTCACAAATTATGGCTTATGACTTTTCCCTCATTTTCTCTTTTCAAAGCATGAAATCTTCCATAAGTTCATTTTCAAACAATTACCCAAAAACTTTCGTTTTAACTTTTGACTGATAAGTCATACATTAAAACAGGGAAAAAATGAACATCCAAACATCCTGATAGTGTAAGACTATTAATTGTGTCAAATCCCATTATATATATATATCACTGATAAGATATGGCAGTTAAGAACAGTTATGATAGTTCATAAGCTTAATATCAAAATTCCTTTGCTTCAAAGAAATATGTCAAGCATTTCACTCATGACAGCTAACGATTGATAGCTACAACCCTTTGAATGGATGAGACGGAAATCGGAATCATTGCGTACCAACAACGACGACAGAGATAAGAAAATCGAAATTGGAGATTGGTGTAATCTGATTCAACAATCATACTCCATTATTCAGGTTAGGTTATGTGAGAAATGGATCTGTTAGCTTTTAGCTGATTATTAGAATAATAACCCAATATCCCTAATTGAAGAACGAATTGTATTCACTATGCATCAGTAAGTTGTACGATACAAGCAGTTAATGCACAGTTAATTCTGTTATTAATAATTTTTTATTATGTTTTCTATTTAAGTTATAATTTTCAGTGTATATGGCAATTTGTGGAGATGGAGTTTGAATACTTATTTGATATCTGCTATAGTTTCAAATTCGAAAGGTTATGAAGTTTGCTTGTTTATCCTATTGGTGAGATATTTGATGATGGCTTAGAACCAGTCTTGGCAAAATGGGCCGATTGGGCAGGTTGAGTATACGGGTCAAAATGGGTTGAGGGTCAAAATAGGTTAAGTGTTAGTTGAATGTCGAAACAGTTTGCGTCGGGCTGGTCCTACACACTTATAGTTGTTGGCATGTTTTGGTCTATGTGATCAATTTCCCTATAACAAATATTTAAATTTATAGTTTTGACCCCTTACTAACAAATGTGAGTTGGCATCTTACTTTATAAACAAACAGGTTGGGATTGCACATAATGCTGATATTTTAAAATTTCTACAGATTATATGGTGTCTTTTTGGTTTTCGGAATACAAAGGAGGCTGCTTTACTTGAAGCTGAAAGGACTATTCAGCTGCCTTGCTTGAAGTTGACATTGGCCAGGTTCAGATGTTTTAATAGTTTATTAATTGCTACTATGATTGATTCTTTAAATAAAAAATATTGGATACGATTATGAGGAAGAAGATGAATTTAACGGATACAATGCATGACCAGAAGGTCACAGAAACTGTAATGAGGCTGTGTAAGCTGTTCTTGTTGCGGATAGTAGTGGTTTACTAATTAATATACAAACCAGAGAAACAAAATTTAAATCTAAAGCAATATTTTTTAAGTACATTTAGGTCATGCATTGAACATTCAACATTGTTTGTGTGTATTGCTTCGGATTTTCAACATAACTGCACTTGTATGGTAGTTTTTATTATCGTTGCTTATTTTGACAGTTACATGAACTCATGTTTCGGAACCTGCCTCATTCGAAAGCTTCTTCCTTAGGCCAGCAAGGTTCTTTAGAATTGAGGCTGTTAGCCAACCGTACACATTTTCAAGAGTCTCAAAGTAAGCTATCCTCCAGCTCCTGATGAATTGACTCCCAAGTAATCCCGTGAATCCAACAACGAACCCTAGTCCCATGCTGACATAAAACCACAAGCCTTCGGTATCATCTTGACCTTCATCCTCACCATTATCACCAACATGATTGCGCGCTACATTATTTACATTGCAGCTACTCGAAACAGGCGGCCCACATAGTCCGTTGTTCCCTTCATAAATAGATGGGTCAATTAGAGCCTGAAGCTGATTTCCAACGGGGATTGGGCCAGATAAGTTATTAAATGACAGGTTCAAGTAACTTAGAAAGTTCAACCTAGTCAAACTTTGAGGAATTCGACCAGACAACATGTTCATCGACAGATCTAAAGATTCCATTTCACTTAGATCTCCAATAATCTTTGGGATTTGTCCTTCTATAAGGTTTCCAGAAAGATTCAAATTCTTCAACCCCACAAGATCCATTAGAGCATCAGGAATTTCTCCAACAATATTGTTGTTTGAGAGGTCTATGGATCTAAGAAACTGTATCGTGTTGGTGTACAACAACTCCATTCCCTTAATGGAAGCCAAAATATTTTCATTATAGTTAAGAACAATGTATTCTCTTGAAGCCGTGATCATGCCGCTTAAGTTTCTGAAACAATCAGGGATCGTCCCGTTTAAGTTATTATGTGCTAAACTTAAATATTGCAGAGCACTAAGTTGACAAAGCCGTCGAGGAATCTTGCCTATAAACTTATTCGACTGGAGATTCAAAATCCTAAGGTTAAATAGCTTTTCACCGATCCAAAGAGGGATGGCACCCATGAACAAATTGTTCCCTAAATCCATTGTCATCAATTGTGTCAAGTTTTGTAAGGACACAGGGATATCCCCTTCAAATATGTTGTTGTGCAAGTGCAATGAGATAAGACCTTTTAGAGAACCCAATGAGCTCGGAACAACACCAGTTATGGTGTTATTTGAAACATCTAGCACACTCAAATTAGTCAGGTTCCCTAAGCATCCAGGAAGCATTCCAGAAAACTTATTTTGTGATAAATCCAAAACGTAGATGCTAGGAAACTTGCATAAGTGTACTGGAATGCTTCCTATGAAACGGTTTTTTGAGAGATTAACAACTTCCAGATTTGAATCAATTTTCCTAAATGTGTGAAGAATATCTACAGACAATAAGTTATCCGAGAGATCCAGAAGTTTTACGTTTGATGGAACATAGCCACTGGTCCCTCAAATTTGTTGGAGTTCATCTTCAAGATCCTGCCCCCTATCTGGTTACTACTATGAAATGAAGTCGTGGTAGTTTACCACTGATCTGGTTATTGGACAAATCCAAGTAAAGTATGTGAGACAATATGTTCTCAAACCACTCTCGTATTGTATCTCTGATACTTGAGTTTGAAAGAGTTAGCCTCTGAAGATTTGTCTGTGTTTGAAGCCAATTCGGGAAGTGGGGTCCGATGTTACATGAATTTGCGGAAAATATTTGCAGCTGGAATGGCGCAATCCATCGAGAGCTTAAATTCAACGCTAATGAATTCGACGACAACACCAGATAATTTAGATTGTCTAGCTTGGTGAAGTGGGTTTCAGAAAGAACACCAACCAATGAGTTATGCGAGAGATCTAGTTTCTTGAGGTTTGAAAGTTGCCCAAGACTCGTAGGAATGTACCCACTCAATTGGTTGTACTGAAAATTTATGTCTTCTAGCTTCAAGAGTAGTCCAAGGTTAGCGGGAATAGGACCAGAAAACATGTTCCAAGAAAACAAGTTTCCATTTTGGAAAAAAGTTGAGTGTCACACACTCACAAGTTTGGATGTATAGAAAAAAAAAAAATTAAGAATACAATAGTAGTGAATATAAACACCCTATTTTTTCTGAATTAAGACTATAGACTTAAACTACAGGAAGTCATCGCTCAAAAGTCTTTCAATAGCTGGGGGCCATAAATATGGCTAGCTGCAGCTTTTTTTTCATGTGAACTTTCCTATCAGTTTCCAAAGGTTTATATTTTGAGTGTAACATTTTTTTTAACGGTAAATTTCATTAACACCAACCAACCCACGAAATGGGGCGGCACAACACAAACAACACAATTACATAATTACAAACTTGCACCAATCGGCCCAAGACAACAAGGGTAACTTCGCTCTATTCTTAACCCAAAGATAACCCACCGCTTTGACCTCACTAATAATATCTTCCATTCTGACTTTTTTGTTTTGAAACTTTAATCTGTTCCTGCTCCTCCATAAACTCCAACACCCTATGATGATTAAGCCCTGAAAAATCTCTTTGGGTGTTTGTTTTTTTCTCACAAAAATAATTCAACAATTTTTTGCATATAAAAAACACTGAACTTACTGTTTTTTCTCATAAAAGTCACTTAATAATTTTTTGCACATATAAAACATCATACTTTATGTCTTTTCTTATAAAAGTCATTCAACATTTTTTTACATGTTATATCACTAAAGAAAACTCTCGCTGCAATTAATAAAAGTAATAATATTTAGCTTATTTAAATAGACATACAATTCTTAACCATTACAAAAATTAAATAACACATTAGCAATTGCTTTCTAATTGACGTAATTCACTTGAAGTATAACTTTCTTGTTCCCTAACTTCATCATTTCGAATTCGTTTGTAAGGATAAAAAAATATACATGTCACGTATGAAACAAAAGAACCGTAAGCAAACACAATCGGGTGTTCCGGATTTAGGTTATTTAAAATATAAAAGAAATCACAATTTATTCCCCTAAGTCTGGTAACGCCCCATCCCCTAAGTCTCGTCCATATTAAAAAATTAAATGTATACTAATCAATCAATTCAATGAAGTTATATAACTTTAAATTGGTAAATTTCTTGAATTGAATGAAGATTTTCGGATGTGGATATTTTTTTATATCGTTCAATGTTTTACACATTATGCGTCCCTACTCATAAGGTTTGTTAATTTTTCCGTTAGTTATTGTATGAAACTACTAACGGGGGAGGGGCGTTATCAGAATTGGGCACGAGTACCTCACTACCAGCACGGTAACACCATCGCCGTCCGTGCTGGTAGGGGTCCCGTGAACCGTTTTCTGGTTCTATCTAACGGGCTGGTAACCGTGTATTTTTTTATTTTTAATTTACTTTAATTCCTTTTTTATTTATTTATAACCATTTTCAAGCAACATTTTGTTTATTTTTTTACTTAAATCGTTTAGTTTTAAAATAAATGAAACCAAAAGTAAATAAAAAACATAAAACAATATTTATTAATATTAAACACAAATAAAAATACATAAAAACATAGAAGATAAAACTTAGAGTTGACGCATGAGTTGTCAGGCCTGTAGATGCTCAAAGTTGCCGCGGTAACGACCCGCATAGTTCACCTGGGTCAACTCCACAGCCAACTCCGGCACAATCCCTGGGTGCCGGCTCATGGTGCGCTCATATATAGCAGGTGGTCCACCGATCACATTTGTTGTTTAGATCGGTCCATTTTCTCTGCAGGCTCTCAATTGTGCGTTCGTATTGCATGTAAAATTGAAATTTTCTAACGGTTAGATAAGACCGATTTTAATGGGAATAAATTTTTTAACCATGTTGGGTGGAGACGGTTATGAGAAATAAAATCGGCCTGACGGTTTGGTGATAAAATTTATAAACCGTGTGAATTTAAAAAAAGGTTCGTATTTGTATTTAAGTGAAAAAAAATCAGTGGAGTGCTGCCTACAAAAAAGTATTTCAGCGAAGTAAATTAGTGAAGTGATGTGGCAGTGCATTGGTTAAAATCATTGAAAGAAAACACATAATCTAGTAGCACCCCTTTCACCCTAATACACCTTCCAGTCCATCTTCTTCTCCAAAAGAACTGGCCGGGTTTCCAAAAAGAATTGTGTAATATGCTTTTGCATAACTATGTTAAAATCATAATTCCGGTTTCGGTTCCATTTAGGTAATGCACACATTTTTTAAAATTATATAAACTACATAAAATTAACTTTTATTATTTTCATTTTTTTTAAACAAGAAATTTGAATTCTAATACAAAGAAAACATAATTTTATTTGTATTTAAGGCTAAAATTATTATTTTTTTCTTAAACCGTTTCGGTTTTTCGATTCAAACCAGTTTTTAGCGGAACAGTTTTTTGTTAGTTTGACCGGTTCTAGCCTGGTTTTCGATTCGGGATTTTCTAGTACCGGTTTTGGTTCAGGTCAGTTTTACTGTTCTTGGTTCCCAATCCGGGTTTTTTTTTCATCTCTGCTTGGAGTTGGGGCTCGTTCCCACTAGTTCTGAGTTCTTATAATGGGTTGCGCTGGGGCCTCGCATCGGAGTGCGTTTGTTCAAATGGGCGTCTAGTGATTATCATTATCTAGTCTAGTAATTATATTTAGCTAGTATCCGAAGGCTATTTAGATAGACATGGCAGTTAGTATTGTTATCTCTATTTCTTTGTAATCACCATGCATTAAAGGTGAACTATCATTTGTAAATAGAAAACCTACGAGCTTTTCAATTTGCTTGGATACAACCAACCAGCAACCACAAATCAAGATAACATAATACACAAAAAATAATAGCAACCTAGCGTAGAGAATGTTCACTTTTATTTTGTCTTCAACAACTGTTATTGTTCAGCTTGTACCAGATCGATGCTACTGTTGCTCTCCGTAGCACTAAACGAACCGATGTCTGAGCTATATCCAAATGAGAAATCGCTGGGCTCTGGCATCATCATTGTAAGATTTGGGAGTGCGCCTTCAAACTTGAGCACTTGAATTGCTTGACCGATAGACGGCCTCAGCTTGCGGTCTGGGTGTGAACACCATAACCCCACCATCATCAAACACTCAACTTCTTTTGCATTGAACTTATTTTTCAGCATCTTATCCACACCAGAAAGCAGCTCAGATTTTTCATGTAAACCCCAAATCCACTCGGTCAAGCTAATGTCATCAACTTTAACCCATGCCCTTTTTCCGCAAGCTATCTCTAATGCAACCACCCCGAAGCTATAAACATCCAACTCTTTGCTGATTCTCCCATTCATTGCATACTCAGGAGCCATGTAGGCATAACTTCCAACTACAAGATTTGTATCTATAGACAGTTCATGGTCCATGAGTCTAGCCAATCCAAAGTCTCCAAGCTTTGCGTTAAATCCTAAATCAAGCAAGATGTTGCTTGGTTTGATATCCCTATGCACCACACATTGTTCACACTCTTCATGGAGATACAACAATGCCGAGGCAACACCTTTAGTGATTCTGTATCTCATATCCCATGGAAGGATACTTTTTTTGTTGAATAGATGAGAATCAAGGCTTCCATTTGGCATAAACTCGTACACTAGAAATAATTGAGTTTCATCATTGCACCAACCGATGAGTTTCACCAAGTTTCGGTGCCTTAAGCTGCTGATGACCTTCACTTCATTCCTGTACTCAGTCTTCCCTTGCATAGAACCATATGAACTTCTCTTGACAGCTACCATGATATCTTCATGGGACAAGTGGCCCCTATAGACGGACCCGAATCCTCCCTGGCCTAACTTGTTTGCATCGGAGAAGTTGTTGGTAGCCAAAGTCAGATCTCTGAGAAGAAATCTTCTGGGTCCTGTTCCTCTATCAAGATCATCATCATCGTCTCTCAAAGGAAATCTTCTTGGGTTCTGTCCTGAGCTTCCAGGTTCAGAATGACCTTTAAGTGAAAGGAATGACCATACTTTCTTAATGTTGATCCCTTCTTGGGTCGATGAGGCCTTTCCTTCTTGAAATGACAGTGCCCGATCAAGACTGCCTACGACCTCAGACATTGTTGGCCGCTGACTTGGAAGACTATGCAAACATCGAACTGCAATACCTGAGAATTCCTTCAGAGACCTCTTTGATATGCGGTCCCTCAAACTAGAACTGATAATTTGAGTGACTTTTCCTTGTTTTATCAAGCCCTGAGCCCACATTGCTAAACCCTCTTCCAGACTATTGTCCAAAGCACGCCTTCCAGACAACACCTCAAGCAATACAACCCCAAAAGCATAAACATCTGATTTTCTTGTCAATCTGCCTGTGTAGAAATAATTTAGATCCATATACCCAAAGGTGCCTTTGACTTTGGTGCTAACATATGTACGTGTCTGATTTGTCGGTCCTATCGTAGCCAATCCAAAGTCTGCAATCTTGGCAGCATAATTCTGATCCAGCAAAATGTTGGAACTTTTGACGTCACGGTGTATGACTCCTTCTTGTGTGCCAGTACCCGTGTGTAGGTAGTCCAAGCCACGTGCAGCTCCTATGCATATCTTGAGCCACTGAGACCAAGTCAGAACTGTACCTTTCTTGTGAAGATGATCATAAAGGGTTCCATTAGGCATGTACTCGTAAACAAGGGACATATTCGTCCCCTCGTTGCAATAGCCAATCAAAGGCACGATGTTACAATGGCGCAACCTTGTAAGCATCTTGACTTCAGCCCAAAACTCAGATGCTCCTTGATGAGACTCAAAATGCAACCTTTTAATGGCGTAGAAATTAGTTGGTTCATCAGATATCTTTCCTTTGTACACCTTACCAAACCCCCCTTGGCCAATGCACCATTTTTCATCAAAGTTATCGGTTGCTGACATGAGCTCATACATTGAAAAGCATCGACATGGTTGCTCCAGGGAAGATTGTAAAGATGGAGTCATCTCATCTTTGTTGGTTTCATTTAACATCATTTTAAATAGATACTCGCAAAGATCGATATACTCCCTTGGTCCCAGTAATAATCAAGCTTGTTCACTTCCGCTCTTTCCTAAAATAGATAACTCAAATCACAAGAGGTTTTTGCAAATTTCATAAACTAAACCACAATTGCATAGCACCTTATAAAACAGGTAGAAACACTAGGGGTGCAAATTTTCACAAACTAGTAGAGCTCAGGGTCGGCTCGGCTTGAACTCAACTCGTTTTGACTTACAAGAGCTTAAGTCGGTTCGCCTAGATCACTTTCTATAAAGCTCGAGCTAGGCTTATAAATCAAATAATTTATATACAATTTTTTTATTATTTTTATATATTTTGAGAAGGACCTTAAACAAGATTAAGCTCGGATCGAGCTCGTGCAACGTGCGATCCCTTAAAGGCGCCAAAGCTCAGCTATGAATTGTAAAAGTAAAACTAATATAGAAGACCAAAACAGGTAAAACTAGAAAAATACACAAGGCTCGTTAAGGCTCGACAAGCCTAAACGAGCTTTCCATACAAGGCTCGGGCTCGATAACTAACCAAGCTTTAATTGCGGCTTAGGCTCGGATCGAGCTCAAGAAAGCTTGGATTGTTTAGATTTTTTTGTCAATCCAATCTCACGAGCAACTCGTCTTGTTTGCAACCCTAGTAAACACAGTTCAAAGTTTTTTTTTTGAAATTCAATGTCAAAATAACAGTATTATATATGTTTTTTGAAATTCAATCAAAAGAGATGAACGTTCAAATGAAAAAGGAGATGATCGAGTTCATATTAATAAAATTAACAGATAAAACAGATAAATAGATAGATAACTTACAGTTCATAATAAGGATTATGAACAGAGAGATGGAAGAATGAGAAGATACAAAATAATGCATTTCAAATTTGAAATTTCAATTGCTAATTTTATTGACTTTTGATGGTGGACGGTAGGGTTCCCCTGCCCTCTTTGCTGACTTTGGTTCAATTAAAAGAAAGAACGCGGTTATTTTATCCGGATTGTGTGTATTTAGAGCATTCGTAACGATATTATTTTTTTTTTTTCAATAAGAAGCAGTGTCGGTGTGGGGCGTTGAAGCTAGCTTGGGGCATATTCTCAGTGGAGATTTTTATTAGCGTGGGCCAAGTACTATCGTTAACTTGGACGGTTTTGATTGGGCCTACAAAAGGGACTGTTTGGCAACGGTAAATGTAATATGTACTTTTTAAATTACCATTCAATTCAAATTTATCAAATTCAATTTACGTATTTAACAACCTCTTTTCTAATGTTTTCTACACTTCTCCACCACAAATTCAAGTAATCAACCATGTCTCGTTGGACTCATGAGGAGGAGATCACACTAGTGACAGCTTGGACAGAAATCAACAACAACCTTCCACACGGCCGTGGATCAATTTGGTCACATGTTCTTCGGGAATTCAAGGTCTTAGGGGCTGTTTGGTTGACTAATTGCTGAATCATTAAGAGGTTTGAATGGTTAAGAGGCTCTGAATGATTAAGGGGCCGTTTGGCAACATCTGAATGGGTAAGTGCTAACCCAGTAAGAAGTCTGAATGGTTAAGTGCTAACCCAGTAAGAGGTCTGAATGGTTAAGAGGTACTGAATGATTAAGTGCTGAATCGTTTGGTTGGACATCTGAATGGTTAATAATAAATAAAAAAATTCATATCATTTTTATAAAAAAAACACAAAGAAACACAATACTCTTAAAATCACACACACGACACCCCACAAAACACACATATTCTTCTTTATCTTTAAACAAACAAACACATATCTTTACTTACAGACACACACACTTGACACCTCAAGTCCACAACACCACACTTGACACCACACACCACACACACAAACACACATTCGGGTGTGACGAGAGGAGCAAGGGTGGGGGCAACGACGGGTGATCGGAGCAGGAGACGAGCGGTCGAGCGGAGGAAGGGCGGTGGCGGTTTTCATCTAATCGGAGTAGGAGACAAGAGGACAGGAGGAAGGGATGCACTTGTTCGTGGTTCAGGCTTCACAACAGCAACAACACAAGCTCTGATTCTCAGTCAGACTTTGTTTCAAGTCTGACCGGATAAGTGTCTGGGTCAGACACCATTTTCGTTTAGACCTGCCCAACCAAACGACCCCTCATCTGACTGAGTCAGACGCAAGCCTCGGTCAGAGGGGGTAAGAGGCAACCAAACGGGGTCTAAGTGTTGAATGGTTCAGCTATGCACCAAGTCTGAATGGTTCAGCTCTTAACCATTCTATTCAGAGCCTTTTTTAGGTTGAAACAAACAGTCTGAATGCTAAACCATTCAGAGCTGAATGGTTTAGAGTCTCATTAAGAGGCTACTAAACAGGCCCTTAGTCGTTGGTGTTACTTCATTTTGTGTATGCCTTCAGCCAGTTATAGGTTAGTATAGGTCGTTGGCTAAGGTTAGATGATGTTAATTTATGTTGATTGCAAGCCTGATGGTGTTTTGGTAATTTTGTAACTCAAGAGACTCAGAAAGCTTGGAGTTTTTAACTTCTCAGCTATGATCTTTACCCATATGAAGGAGATTACAAAATGAAGGACCGTATTCTTGATGCATCCCCGGCTCTTGCATGTTAACTTTGATCGCCTTTTGAAGAATCTTCCAAAGGAACCCAATAATCAAATTAATAGCTAAAACAAATAGACATATAACTTACAATTAATAGAATGATAATTATATAAAAAAACATACCGAGATAAGGATTAGGAACACAAAGATCGAAAAAGATACAAAATAACGCATTTCAATTGCTAATTATTGACTTTTGATGGTGGCTGCCAAGGTTCCCCTATCCTCTTTCTTGACTTCATCAAGTGGTATTTGTATTTTTAGTAAAATAGTTCAAACTTAATATAAAAATAAAAAAATAATAATTTAAAATATAGAGTTTAGGTGAAGTCATAATGCACGTATCACCCAGTCGCTTAACTAATTGGGTCCGTTTTGTTCTATACTTAACTAATTGTTTGCTCATGGTGTGTTGTGAGGAGGGGCTATATATGTAGAGTGAAAGAAAGTCACGTGTGTGGTGGTACTTTGGCCGGTATGGCTTCGGTATCATATTAAAAACTAGGGTTTACCATAGTAAGGACCTATGGGGTTTGTGTAACTTAACGGAACTTGATGTGGGGTTAATTGTGTACAACTTATGGATCAATGTAAGCAAAGATGGGAGCATGTGAACTATTGGGTGGAACCAGTCAGTATGGTTACCAATCCTAAAGAAGATACCCCATGCTAAATCATCCAAGATAAGCGCATCTGAGAATTTAAGATAATCAGCACTGAAATGATGCATATCATATGTGACAAATAACCTTGAGAAATTTTCTAGATAATGAGGAACTACTCCACCGAAACCTGCACCTAACAACTTAAAAGTATGCCAAATATTTAAACAATCCTATGAATCCAGGAAAGTTTCATGAGAAACGGTTCATGCTCAAGTCCAAGTAACACAAATGCTTGAAATTCTAATTGTATTAGAATTTTGTCATTGTAATTTAATGATACTTGAGCACGAAGATCAAGTTTGACAACAAAGCCATTTCGTTTTTCACAATCAATTCCCTGCCATTGCAGCATTCTACTCTTTTCCATGTTGACAACATGGAACATCTCCCTTTGGATACATGAAACATTTTAAGAAGTCGTGTTGCTGCTTGTGTCAAATCTGTCAAAGAATAGGAATGTAATAATAAGAAAACTGGTTTTCATTTTGGAGATTGGTTCAGAGAAACATACAGGGGTGAATATATGTCATACCATAAAATCTTTTTTATGCAAAAAATAATATTCGCAGAAAGTATATTGCGATTTAGACCATGTCCTCAAGCTTTAACCAATATATCAAAACAACCAATTGTGGTTGAGGACTTTCATCAAGCACCTTGCGTGCACCTCCCAAACCTGATTCTTTGAGTACAAATTGATCACTAAGGAAGGATATGTAATAAGTAACCAAGGGTTAACCGAAAATTAGAATGGAGGCTTAGAGGTGTTACCGTGTTAGTATAATCAATGAGACTAGGGTAGCCTTTAGTATGCAGGAATGAAAGACGGAATGAAATGGAGCATTACGATGGAATAAAAAAAAGGTGTTTGGTTGGTTAAGGTAATGGAATCATCCATTACCTCATCTATTCAATTCCCTTTAAAAACCCCATATTCATTCCATCCACCCCCTCTGTTTTTTTTCATTCCATTCCCTTTGTCACCCTTCATCAGCACTGACCTGGTACCACCCACCTCTACCACTACCACCCATCGCCACTACCACTTGACGCCACCACCGACCACCACCATCACTGACCACCACCAACCACCGACTGCCACCACCCACCGATCACCACCGCCACTCTCTGTGATCGACTACTGCCACCCCCACCCCCACCCACCGACTACTGCCATCACTGACCACCCCGCCACCCTCCACCAACCGCCACTTCCACCACGGACCACCGCCACCCACCACCAAGCACTGAACGCCATCACCGACACTCTCCGGCACCGACCAACCACCCACCACCAAAACACCGACTGCCACCACTGACACTCTCCATCACCGACCACCACCACCAACCGCCACCTCCACCACCGACCACCGCCATCAACCACCAAGCACCGATTGCCACTACCGACACTCTCCGTCACCGTCATGGACCGACCATCACCACTGCCACCACCGCCACCACTCCCTGTCTCCGCCCACCAACCACCAAGCACCGATCGCCACCACCGACACTCTCCGTCACCGACGTGGACTGACCATCACCACCACCACCGCCACCGCCGGCACCACTCACTGTCCCCGTCACTCCCTGTCTCCGCCCACCAACCACCACCGTTACCGCTACTATAACCACTAAACATCGCCACCCACCGACCACCACCACAGTTACCGCTACTATAACCACCAAACGTCACCACCCACCGACCACCAACACCCATTGTTGCCGCCGCCATTGACCACCACCGTTGCCGCTACCACGACCGCCACCACGATCGCCACCAGTGACCAACCACCACCACCTCTGCCACCACCAACCACCGTCGCTGGCACCCACTATCAACCGCCATCGCCACCACTCAACACCGCCGGTTTTATTCCTAAGTCTTTTCCTACCTACAAAACAATACAAAGTAATGATTCATTCCATTCTTATGTTGTAACCAAACAAGACCATGGAATGGTAATCATCCATTTCATTCCATTGTCCATTCCATTTCCTCATCCATTTCATTACCCCATACCAAACAGACCCTAGGAGGTTTCAAGCTCCTAAGACGTATTGAGTCGAATTCTTAGGGATAGGGTTTAACCCTTTAGGTGAAATATTGATGAATCCATTGTGTAATGTTTCCTAATTTGATGAGTTGTTTAGGTTCTACTTTCCTTGGTTTCTGCAATTGAGAAACCTGTTTTGATATACTATGATAGAAGATTGCAATTCATCAAAGAGTTCATGACTTCATGCTGCTAAAAAAGATTAGATAATATAATATGCCACCAATTGAAAGCATACACTCATCCTTTATTACTACTGGTTTTATTAGTTTAGGGTCTACTATTCTATATGATTCTCATAGTCAACGGATCTCTTTGTAAATGTCGAACTAGGAATGCAATTGGACATCTATCGCATATTTTGAGGTTAATTTGTATGATGATGAGTTTATATTGTATTTCGTTGAATGTGTTGTTTTAAAATATTGAACGATATTTTAGACTATTGAATTTTGAAAGCTATTTTTTTCAATATTCGATCCAAACCAAATCGAGTCGGGTTGGCTCAGTTAAAAACCAAGCTAAGCTCGATCTTAGATTTCCAGCTCAGCTTCAAATCCGAGCCAAGCCTGAGCTTGCCCTAACTCGGCTCATGAATACTCCTAGACAGGTGCTCTGTGCCTTTTGTATATGTTTTATTGGATATTATTATTAATTATGTTATAAATGTATTGATGTAAACGTATTATTTCACTTTTTTTGTATTTGGTAGGGTATAGAGGAAACGAGTTAAAATGTTGTAACTAACTAAACATGAGACAATTTGATGCTAATAACCTGCTAATAAATCTTCAATGATAATTTACATAAACCTTTTTAATATAATTTAAAACTTTACCAATGGACTAATGGGATACATAAATTGGAATAAGTATATGAGTAGGAAATAGGAACTAGGAGGGAATTACAAAGCTAGCCTCTAAGGTTTGATCTACATCAACTTCACCAGAAACCCCAAATAATTAGGCATTGTCAGCTTCAGTCCCTAAACTTTGTGAACTTTCATTAAATATTTTTTTACACAAAATTGTATTTAATTACAAATACTTGCACTTACTAGTCTGATTTAGGACTTTTACCAAGCACCTTGCGTGTACACCCGAAAAACTAAGACATCAAATAGAGATGGACTAGGATTGATAGGTTTGCCTTGACAGATAAACATGTATTGTCTTGCTAACCAGTAAGATTAGTTAACTGAAAATTAAAGGGAGCTTAGAGGTCTTGTTAGCTAAAGCTCGTGAAACATAAAATAATAAATGTGTTTTGGGTTGCTAAAAAACATCTTCAGCATTCAGCATTTTTCGTTTACTTTGGAGGTCAAATGTAAAGCTTTCAAGATTCAAAATTTATACAAAGGCTAAGACAAATTGCATGTTGATCCGTGTCTAATGAATATTATTACATATGTTCTTACAATAGTTTTAATAAGACAGAACAAGAGTTGTCATATATATGATGACATCTAACGAGAATACAAGCAAAATTTAGATTATTTTTTTCTCAAAATGATGGAATATATAGCCTTACACGTTAAATAACATATTTTTTTTGCTATGAAACCCACAATTCTAATACAAATATGATTGAGATGAACTTTTCTTGAAACAATAAATTAACAACAAAAAACATTGAAAACATACTTCAGCACATGATGCAAGTTCACCATCCCTTAAACACATCCACTACTGAAGGGTATCTACAATTATCAGAAATTTAGTAACCAAGTCAGTGCATACATCTATAGCAACACATATGTAGTTATGGAATAAATTCTATTAATATCTCACTTTGGCAATAGAAGAATGTACCTGCTCTTCAGAAAAACTTCCTTTTTACGCGAGCAAGATTCACTATAACAGATACTGTTAGCCAACTGTAAACATTTTCAAGCATCTCAAAGTAAGCTACCCTCCACCACCTGATGAAGTGCAAACTCCCAAGTAGTCCCATAAGTCCAACAACGAACCCTGGGCCCATGCCAAAATAAAACCACAGGCCTTCAGCATCATCTTGACCTTCATCTTCACCAACATGACTATACGATGATGAATTGTTTCCTTTGCAACTCCTTGAGACTGGTGGCCCACATAGTTTGTCGTTCCCTTCATAGATAGAGGGATCCACAAGAGTCTGGAGTTGATGTCCAACCGGGATTGCACCAGATAAGTTGTTGAACGATAGGTTTAAGTAGCTTAGAAAGTTCAAGCTCGTCAAACTTTGAGGAATCCTACCAGACAACATGTTCATCGACAAATCTAAAGATTCCATTTGACTTAGATTTCCAATCATCCTTGGGATCTGTCCTTTGAATTGGTTTCTTGAAAGATTCAAGTTCTTCAATCCCACAAGGTTCATTAAAACATCTGGAATTTCACCTGTAATATTGTTGCTTGAGAGGTCTAAGGTTGTCAAATATCGTATTGTACTGGTGTACACCAGCTGAATTCCTTTCATGTAAGCTAAAATATTTTCTTCATAATAACTAGCCTCGCTGTATCCAGAGTCAACTGAATTGATGATCATACCACTTAAATTACTGAAGCAACGAGGGATCATCCCATTTATGTTATTATGTGCCAAGTTTAAATGGTGAAGAGCACTGAGTTGACAAATTTGTAGTGGAATCTTACCAGTAAACTTATTTGATTGCAGATTTAAGATTCTAAGGTTTAATAGGCTTTCTCCAATCCAAAAAGGGATTCTACCCATTAAAAAGTTGTTCCCTGTATCTAGTGTGACCAAGCTTGTTAAATTCCGTAAAGACAGTGGAAGATTCCCCTCAAATCTGTTGTTGTGCAAGTGCAATGACTCCAGATATGTAAGTGAACCTAATGAACTTGGAATAACACCGGTTATAGTGTTATTTGAAACATCCATCACTTGCAAATGAGTCCAATTACCTAAGCAGCTAGGAAGCCTCCCAGAAAACTTATTTTGTGATAAATCCAAAACCCAGATGCTAGGAAGCTTGCATAAGTGTACTGGAATGCTTTCGTTGAAACGGTTTTTTGAGAGATTAACAACTCGCAGACTTGGGTTCATTCTTCCATCTGTTTGAGGAACATGTCCTGACAGTAAGTTGTCTGAGAGATCCAGAATGTGCACATTTGACGGAAATGTAGCTAGTGATCCCTCAAATTTGTTTGAGTTCATCCTCAAGATCCCATCATTGTCCCATAAATATGATCTCTCACTTCTTTTAAAATGAAATTGCGGCAATTTGCCACTGATCTGGTTATTTGACAAATCCAGGTAAAGAATATGAGACATGATGTTCTCAAACCACTCTGGTATTGTATCTCTAATACTCGAGTTAAAAAGATACAGTCTCTGAATATGTGTCTGTGTTTGTAGCCAATTTGGGAAGTGGGGTCCGATGTTGCAGGAACCTGCTTCAAATACCTGCAGTTGGAAGGGAGGAATCCATCCGGAGCTGAAATTCAACACTAACCAAGTGCCTGACAACTTCAAATTATTCAGATTCTTTAGCTTGGTGAAGTGAGTTTCAGAAAGAACACCAACCAATGAATTGTAGGAGAGATCAAGATTCTTGAGCTTTGAAAGTTGTCCCACACTCATAGGAATGTTCCCACTCAATTGGTTATCATCAAGATACAGGTCTTCAAGCCTGAAGAGTAGTCCAATGCTTTGGGGAATAGGACCAGTAAAGCTATTTCCAAAAAGTTGCAGATGAACAAGGCTGCTCAGATTACATAACTGATCTGGTATCAAAGTTTCAAAGGAATTGGAGGAGAGGTCGATGGTAGCAAGATGATTGAACATTCCAATAAAATCAGGAATTTGACCATGGAATTGGTTAGATTGTAGGTGTAGATGCATGAGGCCAGTAAGGTTTGATAACCAGACAGGAAAGGTGGAATTGATGTTATTATTTGAGAGGTCAAGTGAATGAAGAGACGTGAAATTGATGAATTTAACAGAAGGGATATTTTGTATATCACAATATGCCAGGTTCAGTGTAAGCAAAGAAGGGAGCATGTTAATTGGATGGAACCAATCAGTATGGTTAGGAATGGTTATCCCTGATAAACCCAAGTACCTTAATGATGATAGTGAAGACATCCATCCCACATCATCCAATATAGGTGCATTGATAATCAACCCAACATCATTTGTGTAAAAAAAATAACTAAGATCAAGATATTGTAACCTTGAGAGATTTCCTAGATGATGAGGAACTACTCCTTCAGAAAATGAGGCTGATAAATCAAGGTATTCCAACTGTTGAAAGGATCCTAAAAATTTAGGAATATTTCCAGAGAAATTGTTCATGCTCAAGTCTATGTAACGCAAATGCTTCAAATTCTTTAATGACGGACTCAACTCACCTTGGAGCCCTTTCGCATTTGGTAGATATGTTTCTATAGACCATTGAGACCGAAGATCAAGTTTGACAACATGACCATTTCGACTGTCACACCCAACTCCACGCCATTTGCAGCATTCAACTCCGCTCCATGTTGACAGAAGATTAGATGGGTCTCTGAGTTTTTTTTTTATTGAAAGAAGGGATTGCCTCTCTCTTTCAATGCATGTAACATTTGAAGAAGTGATCATAAGCATGTTGTTGCTTAAGCCAAATCTTTGCAGGAACAACAACAACGTAAAAAAGATTACAAGAAAATTGGTTTTCATGTTTGGGTAAGAAAATTGGTTTTCATGTATAACATTCAGACTAAAAAAATAAATAATAATATTATATATTAAATTTAGAACTGATGATATCTTTCAAGAGTTGACTGGAGATTAACAGTCATGGGTCAAAGTCTTCCAAGAGTTCATAGCCACACACATGATACATACTTGTAACCACAGGCTGTTAGATTAATCCACAGTCATGGGTCAAAGTCTTCCAAGGTACAGTTTTTGGCACGTCCTCTTTCCTGTCATATCTTTTTTTATGCGTAAATTTTCTAGGCTTATAATATGATCCAAATAATGCATAGTTTGGGAATGTTAGAACAACTTATCCTCCAAAGTGTGTATGTCAGAACAGGTTGGATCAGGCTGATAAACGGGCCAAAATGGGTTGAGTGTTAAAATTGGTATATTTTTTCTTTCATATCAAAACAGATTTATTTTATCCACTCATACTTGTTGGTGGGTTTTGATTTATTTTATCAGTTTCATTTTAGCTATTATTTAAGTTATACAGCTTTGAACAACAAGCAACACAAATTGACATTGCCTGAATTATAACAATAGGACTAGGCGATTACAAGAAAATTGGTTTTCATTTTTGGGTGAGATAAAGTTCAGTTTCAAATGAGGTTGTATAACAATAACACTAAAAAAATAAATAATATTATATATTTAATTTAGACCTCATCAATCATATCTTTCAAAAGTTGACTGGAGATTAATGGTCATGGGTCAAAGTCAAAGGAGACTGCTTTACTTGAATCTGATCTAGAGGACTGCTCAGGTTGCATTGGCAAAGGCTTCTATAGAGTATAAACTATAAAGGTTGTAGAGATTGAAAAGCTAACAAGAAAAGTAATATTTTACTTGGTAACTGTTTTAATTTTATTTTATTTTATTTATTTAATGTTTAGCAAAATTGATTTATGTTAAAGGGTTGACCCTACATAGGTTTACAGAAGAAATCGCAGCCAATCACGATATAGATTGTATGAGTTGTTTTATTGTCTATTAGTAACTTGTACCATATAGTCAATAATTGTCTTTGTTTGCTGCAAATGTTCCAGTTTACTGCAGTTTTTTTTCTGCAGTTTAAACGGGTCACTTTATTGCTGCAATTTTTTTTTTTTTTAACAAGAGGAAGGCTGATCGATGTGTTATTGCCTTGGTTACGAAGAGGAAAGTTATAAGGTTGGACTTGTAACTGGGGATTTAAAAAAAGAAAAAGGGAAATGACGCATTTACCCCTGGTCAGTTTCAATTAACATCATCAACGGTAACTTGTCTGATCAGTGAGCAGTCAACTATCAGTGACAGTGGCAACCTGGTCAGTTTCAATTTCAGCAGTTGTAATGCTTCAGTGATTTGTTAAAGACTGTTTCAAGAAGTATAGGGACCTTTTTCGTCATTTTGTAATAGTTGTATAATAAAGAAATGTAGTACAGGGACCATAACTGTAATAGTTCTATAGTGGTAGGGCTAATTGTGTAAGGCGGGAAATAGTTTGAAATGGTTGTTATAATACAGTTGAGCAGGTCTAACTGACCTAGCTTTGTTTATCTTCAGTGGTAACTTGATTAAAAGAAAACCTGAATGCTTTGTTTAATTAATGCTCTGTTTGAGAATGTTGAACAAGAGAGCCCTAACATTGTTGATGCCAAAGCCCATTGCTTGAGTCCATGTAATGCTTTTCATTGATGTTTCTATTCATCCTCGAAAGTCTACAAAAGTTGTGAAGATTTATTTGCTGCTTGCACCTAAGTCTTTTTTTTTTTTTCTTTCTTGTTTTGAGATTTTGTATAAAGATTATGATACAATCAATTAATGCTCTGTTTGGGAATGTTGAACAAGAGGGCCTTAACATTGTTGATGCCAAAACCCGGCCCATTGCTTGAGACCATGTATTGCTTTTCATTGTTGTTTCTATTGATCATTTCAAAAGTCTGCAAGTGGTGGCTTGCTTTCTTTCTTTCTAGGGTATTTTCTCCCTTGAAAGTGATTTCTTATTATTATTTTATTTTATTTTCTTATAAATTATAACCGTTACTATATTTGACATTTTGTGGCGATTTATTAGCTTCATGCACGTCAAACATTGACTTTGTATACTTATTTGAAGTTTGCTTCTTCTTCCTTTTGGCGATGTATCTGATTAGTGACGCCTTACAACCAGTTATGGCTAAATGGCAGTTTGGGTGGGTGGGTTGATTAAACGGGCTAAAATTGGTTGAATTTCTAATTAGGTAAATTTTAACTTGCATGTCAAAACATGTTGGGTCGGGCTGGTCCTACCCGCCCATACTTTTTTGGTGGGTTTTGACCGGTTTCATTTTTGTTGTTTTTGTTTACTTGTCCATAAGTTGATGTAGCAAATAGAGATTTGCCAGGTACATATGTCTTAGTTGTTTCCTTTAACTGGTAATATGATTGATTTTCTAAATAAAGATATAGATAAAATGCATGTTGAAAAGCTTAAGAGTAAAACCTTCATTGTTGGCCTTGCTAACTTATTTGGACTCTATTTAATATTTCACTCTTTCTCTCTACTTTCCTTTTCGTATTTTTTGCAGCCCAAGCTCAAAATTATATTTACGAAAATAGTCGCTAAATCTCACACATTTTGTTATTGACATTCAACATCTTTAACAAGTATGGTGGAGGAACTAAGCTTGGTAAATGCACAAAACTCCGATGGTGTGGTAATGAAGTGGTGCGGTTGGGCATTACCAGACAAGATGATCTTTGTTCGTTGGAGTACATATTATTGATCTCAGTTGGTCCTTATTGATGATTCTATTATTAATGTTATTCCTAACATGCTTAATTACTTTTGATTAATGTTATGATAGGCTCAAGAAAGACACTGAAGTTGTGGATGTTTTGCAAGGTATGCATTCTGCAATAACTACCAATAGAGGCTGCAAAATGGGTGTTTTAGTTGGGTCAACACTCTAGTTTAAGTCAAAATAAAAAAAGGAAAAAAAAATCGATTTACACATTATCGGGTCAAAATAGTTCCGAAAAAAGCATTGAATTTTGATATTGAACTAAGATTATGACTAAAACTGTTCTATAGACTTTATCCTTTAATTAAGAATGAAACAAGTCAAACAACCGCTAATGTGTTGAACAAAAAAAAACATGGATGACCCGTATGAATCTGCTAATATGGTGTTGTAGATGATATAAGGGGTGTTTTGATGCCTCCTAAATGTACCTACATATACTTTTAAATGATTTTTATTTGATAAAAATCACCTTAATGCGCGAAGCATTGTGTACACATATATATTAGTAAGGTTTACAGAAAAGACTTATATGTTGTTCAGAACAAACACGGCTTATATTTTTATTCGTGTACCGGCTTAACGCGCAATGCATGTTTACTAGTTGTCGCCCCGCCCCGAATGGCAACCGGGCCAAAAACTCTAACATTTTGTTGTGAAAAATATGAACACCGAAAAATGGGACCCCAGTGGCGAAAAATCTTGGGTCTGCCACTGGGCTGGTCCTACCCGCCCATACTTTTTTGGTGGGTTTTGACGTCTTTGACCGGTTTCATTTTTGTTGTTATTGTGCACTTTGTTATTTTCACAGTTCAGAAGGACTGTCCAGAAGTTGATGTAGCAAATAGTGATTTGCTAGGTACATATGTCTAAGTTGTTTCTTTTAACTGGTAATATGATTGGTTTTCTAAATAAAGATATAGATAAAATGCATGTTGAAAAGCTTAAGGGTAACACAACGTCCTTACATGAAGCATAATTAGAATTTGTATGCTAAATTGAGGCGAATCACGATTTAAAATGTAATAGCTACTTCGCTGTGCGTCAGTGACGTGTACGATACAATCAGTTAGCGCTCAGTTTGTGATTGTTGAAAAAGGGTCTACCATGAGTCCTTACATTGTTGATACCTGCTGGTTTTTTTTTCAATTCAAAGAGTGTTAAAGAAGGTTGCTTGTTCTTACTTTAAAGTATTGACAAACTAAATTACTGGAATCAGGAGGTTTAGGAGGTATATGAAGCTATAAAGTAGACACATGTATTAAAACAACCAGTTCTGGTTGAGAACTTTCATCAAGCACCTTGCGTAGACATCCCAATACCTGATTGATTCTCTTCGAGTACAGACTGATCACTAATGAAGGGATATGTAATAAGTAAACAAGGGTTAAGCGAAATTTAGAACGAGGCTTAGAGGTGTAAAGTATAATCAACAAGTCTAGGAGGTTTCAATCTCCTGAGACTTGAGATGTACTACGACAAGAGATTGTCATGCTGCTCAAAAAGATAAATAATAATTCATGGTTTCATGCTGCTCAAAAAGATAAATAATAATATGCCACAAATAGAAATGAGAAAGTATACACTCATCCTTTATTACAGTTTTAATTCTAATTAGTTTAGGGTCTATTCTGTATGACTGTCATAGTTAACGGATCTCCTTATAAATGGTTCTAGAACTGAGAATAGACTGTCACCATTACTCCATTAGAGGCCGAGCTCAAACTTACTGTGAGTGCATGTTCATCCTTTGCATACGATATTTAGTTCGGAAAAAAACTCGCTTGATATGGCCAGTTTGAAACTGAGCTGAGCCGGCTCGGCTAGGTTAGAAATCGGGCCTAGCTCGGCTTGGTTCTAATTTTACATATATATTATTTTTATATACATGTAATATACTATTCCCTCCGTCCCATTTTAAATGTCCATTTTTTCTACTTTTTGTTGTCCCAAATTAAATGTCCATTTCTAAGCAATTTCCAGTTTTGCCCGTAAAAGACAAAAGACAATCAAAGATTTGAAATAACAACTTGAGTATATTATTGTCATTTTACAACATACAATCAAAGATTTCTTAATCTGTGTGTTAGTGGGCCCATGACATCTAAAATGGGACGGATGAAGTATAAAAATGTTAAAGGGGGGGGGGGGGTGTTACATCTTTAATAGTTGTTAATGGTAGCATGATGATCGTGTGTTTGGGATTGAATTTAACACTAACCAAGTTATTTTAATAGACCGTATCATAATGATAATTATTCGACGACCTAAGTTATTAAATTAAATAGTGATTCTAATTTCAAACATGTTAGTATATAGGAGTGCAATTGGACATCTACTGCATATTTGGGAGTTATTTCGTATACTGATGAACATGGTTGCAGAACTCGCTAGGCGCTACCAACTTGGCTAAGTGGGGAGTTGCGAGTACTCGGCCTAGTCGGTCGAGTACTCGGGGGTCGAATCGGCCTATGTGGGGAGTACTCGGAATATTCGGCCAACTCAGCTATACTCGATGACCCACCCTATAGCGAGTACTCGGCGAGTAATCGGTCAACCCGGACGACTTTTGCAACTATGCTGATGAACTTATAATGTGCTTCGTCGGGCGAATGTGTTCTTTTGAACTATTGAGAGACTATCGAATTTTAAATCTATTTTTATTTTTTCTTTTAAATTCAAGTCAAACCAAACCGAGCTAAGCCGGCTCGGTTAAAAACCAAGCCGAGATCGAGGTTAGAATTTCAGCTCGGTTTCAAATCCTAGCCGAGCCTGAGCTTGCCTTGATTCAGCTCAGCTCATGAACACACCTAGACAGGTGCTCCATTCCTTTTGTATAGGTTTTATTAGATATTAGTTATGTTATAAATGGTAGGGTATAGAGGAAATGAGTTAAAATGTTGTAACTAAGCTAAACATGAGACGATTGGATGCTAATGACCCGCTAACGCTAATAAAACTTCAATGGTAATTTATATAAATCTTTATATCATAATATAATTAGAACTTTACCAACGGACTAATACTCAATCATTTGATCTTAATCAGGTATACAAACCGGTTATAATTCATTATTTGGGCTAACAAAATCATATTTAAATGGGCTATCCAAGTGGACCTTGGTCAGTAAATTGGAATAAGTTTATGAGTAAGAAGGGAATTAAAAAGCTATCCCTCTAAGGCTCTGATTCAATATTTGGATCCTGTTTTACTCTCCTCCCACCGTTATTAAATCCATGATTCATATTGTTTCTTTCACCCCAATCACTTGTATACATTCAACAATCAAAATTTGTTAACCGAAAGGTTAACAATAAAATTTTGACCAACACCATAGTCAATGACAGAATTTATGTTATACCTAGTTGTCTGATAATCCAAAAAGGAACTAATTTCTGTTACACTTTCCAATCAATAGCCATTTTTTTACAGTTTACCCATTAAAATTTATTAACACAATATCTCAAGTTTTGTACACTTGTTCATCTACTCAACCGACAGAACTAATCAAAGACCAGAGGCTATAGCACAATATAGCTGTTGGCCACATACAGAACATGTTTGTCTCGGTCAATACATTTAGTTCGGTGGTGGCCTTGGAACTTGCATAAATTACTAATGCAGTAAACGCTTGTTGACAAGGCTTTTCCACATAAATTTGACTAGAATATAATTTAATATTACATCTATTCTTACAATTGTTTTATTCAACAGAACAAGAATATTGTCATATATATGATGGCAGGTAATGAGAAAACACGTTAAATAACATATTTTTGCTATGAAATACACATTTCTAATACAACTTTTCTTGATACAAACTTTAACACATGATGCAAGTTCACCGTCCCTTAACGTATCCACGGGAGAATGGTATCTACAAATACCAGAATTTTTGTAAATAAGTCAGTGCATAAATCTACAGCTACACATATATGTAATTATGGAATAAATTTTATTATCATCTAATTTTGGCAATTTAAAATTTTACCTGCTCATTAGGAAAACTTCCTTTTTAGGCGAGCAAGATTCACTAGAACTGATACTGTTAGCCAATCGTAAACATTTTCGAGCATCTTAAAGTAAACTACCCTCCACCACCTAATGAAGTGCAAACTCCCAAGTAGTCCCATAAGTCCAACAACAAACCCTGGGCACATGCCAAAATAAAACCACATGCCTTCATCATCATCTTGAACCTCATCTTCAACAACATGATTTTGTGATGAATTATTTCCTATGCAACTCCTTGATACTTGTGGCCCACATAGTCTGTCATTCCCTTCATAGATAGAGGGGTCCACAAGAGTCTGGAGCTGGTGTCCATCCGGGATTGGACCAGATAAATTGTTGAACGATAAGTTTAAGTAGCTTAAAAAGTTCAAGCTCGTCAAACTTTGAGCAATCCTACCAAACAACATGTTCATCGACAAATCTAAAGATTCAATTTGACGTAGATTTCCAATCATCCTTGGAATCTGTCCTTTGAGTTGGTTTCTTGAAAGATTCAAGTTCTTCAATCCCGCAAGGTTCATCAAAACATCAGGAATTTCTCCTGTAATGTTGTTGCTTGAGATGTCCAAGGTTGTGAGAAACTGTAGTGTCGTGGTGTACACCAACTGAATTCCCTTGATGTAAGCCAAAATATTTTCTTCATACTCACCACCCACGTTGTATCCAAAGTCATATGAATTGATGATCATACCACTTAAATTAATGAAGCAACGAGGGATCGTCCCACTTATGTTATTATGTGCCAAGTTTAAATGTTGAAGAGCACTGAGTTGACAAAGTTGTAGTGGAATCTTACCAGTAAACCTATTTGATTGGAGATTCAAGATTCTAAGGTCTAATAGGCTTTCTCCAATCCAAAAAGGGATTCTACCAGTTAAAGAATTGTTCCCTAAATCCAGTGTGACCAAGCTTGTCAAATTTTGTAAAGGCAGTGGAAGATTCCCTTCAAATCTGTTGTTGTGCAAGTGCAATGACTCCAGTTCTGTAAGTGAACCTAAAGAACTTGGAATAACACCGGTTATAGTGTTATTTGAAACATCCATCACGCTTAAAATACTCAAATTCCCTAAGCACCCAGGAAGCCTCCCAGAAAACTTATTTTGTGATAAATCCAAAACAGAGATGCTAGGAAGCTTGCATAAGTGTACTGGAATGCTTCCGTTGAAACGGTTTTTTGAGAGATTAACAATTCCCAGTCTTGGGTTCATTCTTCCATCTGTTTGAGGAACATGTCCTGGCAGTAAGTTCCCTGAGAGATCTAGAATCCGCACATTTGACGGAAATGTAGTTAGTGATCCCTCAAATTTGTTTGAGTTCATCCTCAAGATCCCATCATAGTCACTATTTTTAAAATGAAATTGCGGCAGTTTGCCACTGATCTGGTTATTTGACAAATCCAGGTAAAGAATATGAGACATGATGTTCTCAAACCACTCTGGTATTGTATCTCTAATACTCGAGTTAGAAAGATCTAGTCTCTGAATATGTGTCTGTGTTTGTAGCCAATTTGGGAAGTGGGGTCCGATGTTGCAGGAACCTGCTTTAAATACCTGCAGTTGGAAGGGAGGAATCCATCCGGAGCTGAAATTCAACACTAACCAATTGCTTGACAACATCAAATTATTCAGATTCTTTAGCTTGGTGAAGTGGGTTTCAGAAAGAACACCAACCAATGAATTGTAGGAGAGATCTAGATTCTTGAGCTTTGAAAGTTTTCCCACACTCATAGGAATGTTCCCACTCAATTGGTTATCATCAAGATACAGGTCTTGAAGCCTGAAGAGTCACTACGCCAAAATTGGCCTACGGCCACACTTTTTCAAAATCCACCATGCCACACTTTCAATTAAATGTGTGGCTGAAGGTCATTTTTCATATTACAAAACCTTCCGGCATACTTTTTGCCACACATCTTATGTATTCATGTGACCAATGTATAACATCTCAAAACCTTTAGTCACACTTTAAGAAAAAATTGTGGCGTTTAGTAGCCACACTAGAAAAACGTGTGGCTATTTATGATCTACGACCACATTATTTGTCTCATGTGACCAAAGATACATCTGATCAAAATCTTTAGCCACACATTAAGAAAAAACCATGACATTTAGTAGCCACATTAGAAAGGTGTGACAAAATGTAATCTACAATGACAATATTTGTTTGATGGTGTAGCTAAAATTTTAAATTTATGGCCACATATATTATAATGTGACCAAAAGAAATGGCCACATATATTATAATGTGACCAAAAGCTAGACAATAACCACACTTAAAATTACAAAAATTCGTGTGGCTTTACATAACCATTTGTCACATTATGGTCACGTTGTTTATTTTTGTGTGACGGAAAGATAGCAAATGTCATGTAAAATATGCGTGACCAAAGATTACACAATAGTCACACTATTGTCATTGTTTAGTTTTGTGTGACGAAATGGTAGCAAATGTCATGGAAAAAATATGTGTGACAAAAGGTTAGACAGTAACAACATACACAACGAGAAAAAAAAAACACATTTCTTAACAAGCAATGCACGTCATAAAAGGGGTCTAATGACACACAAAAAAAGTGTCGTTGATGACGGTGTTATAAATTTTACATGATATGCACCCGCGTGTCATCTTTTAATGACACGCATAAATGACACTCTTTCATCACACCAGTTTATAACACGTGTTTATGACACTCTCTCATTACACACATTTACGACACACTATGCGTGTCATCTTTCCTGACCAAACAAAAAAGAAAATAATAAAATTACTAATTAACCCTGGTTTCATATATATTTCAATAAATCTATTTCAAAATTAAATATAATGATATATTGATATGGGTCGTAAAAAAAATCTTTGCAACATATAAGGGGCACTAACTATCAATCCAACTATAACTAGGTTCATGCATTCTTGTTCTTCTTCATCTCAGAAGGTGGCCAAGACCTTTTTTAGCCAGCTTCATCTTCATTTTCTGCTGCAGTTTTAGCTCAAATTTTGACTTCAACGAAAGCTCTTCAACAGACAAGTTGCTGCTGCTTTCATCCTTTGTTTCTGAGGGAGGATCACTGCCCTCTACACCATTTGTTTCTGAGCAAGTTTAACATTAATAACTTTGTATATTATACACAAAGAAACTTAAACACTAATAACATTGATAGCATATAAAATATAAAGCCTAAGAAACCCGACTTTTTCTTTAAACCCACTATATTTTTACAATTAAAAACATTAAGCTTCCATGTCAAACTAAGTGGGATGTCAACCTTTATGAAGCAAAAAGGTAGCATCTTAACTCGAAATGACCCATTTAATAATGAAAGAAAAAGACACTCCCTTTGCTTTATTATGCTGCAAAAACGAACAACAGATCACAGGGGCAAACAATATACCGCATCCTAGATCTAGATAAATAATCCAAATGAACTTTTAATAATATCCTACAACTTCAAGATCAACACATCCACCTTTATTGACATTAGCAACTTATGCTCACATCTCATTATCTTTTTTGGATAAGTTTTGGAGTTATTGCTTCAAATTCATGTGCTAGACCATCTTTAATAATTTAAAGGAATCCATTATGATTTATGCACATCAGAGTAATATTAACTACTATTATCCTTTACATGGGTTTCCCCACTATATGCAAATAAATTAGAAAAGAGATTGATATAAGGTGAAACAAATACTCACTGCAGGTGATTGAACCAAATTCACAGCAGGCTTCTTCTTCTTAGCCGGAGCAGATACGCTAACACATCTAGTCGCTGGTAGCTTATAAGAAGCCTTAACCAACTTCCCTGTAGCAACAAATTTCTTCAACTGAGTAGACAACGTCTTCTTAATATGATAATATGAAGTCAATTACAAGCTTTAAGCATATAATACTTGTCAATTATTATTCTTACTAATAATATAGTTACAATGCAAAAATTGAAGTAAACAAAAAATGTATACTTACTGGGACTCTCAAACATGAAGGTATCAGTATCAATGCCATCATCAGCCTTAAGAGTAATAATATCATCAATTCATCATTCCCACACACTTCAACATCTTTGACCTATTATTCAGATTCATCCCCAAACTGAAACAGATAATCACCAAACTGAAAACAAACTATTGAACCCAAGGGTAAACTTGTGACATTGACACAACAAAAATTTAAAAAAAAAAAACGTGTTTCTTCATCCAAACACAAGGTTTAACTGTATGCTTATTAAAAAATGAACTGTTGTTTAAATAAGCCAAAACAAAATCATAACTGTTAGAATTAAATAATCAAGAAAATCTTAATATTACTATGATATTATTAGAGTCAACTAGAAAAGTCAAAGTGTAAGAAAAGGCGCCAAAATTAGAAAGGGTGCGTCTATAGTTATGTTAGTTATTGGAAGGGTCATGTCGGTTCAATAGGTAGTTAATTAACCGACTTATGTAAGGGTATAAATACTCAAAGATGTTGTCATTTGTATTGTGTGGAATCATAATATTAAGTTGCATATCTTTGTGCGATCCCACCCTCTGTTCTCTCTCTAAACCGAGTCCCTGCACATATGTGCATACTCAATCATGTGTTCATCTTATATACCAAGTATGATTCGCTAAACAGGGCCAGATTCGAACATGGCATCAGAGCACACGGTTAAGAAATTCTGGAAGAAGAAAAAAAGAAGAAACCTGAGAAGAGAAAGATCCCTGTTTTGCGAATAGAGCATAGAAGTCAATACGAGAAGAAATCGGTTATCGAAAGAAGATCAAATAAATGCAGTCTCCATCAAGAAACGAAAAGGATATCATCCTCTGTTTTGGACGTCAAACGCAGATTCGGATTCGGAGTCAATTAAACTTCGATTCAGACCACGCTGCCATCATTAAACAGTTACAAAGAATGAAGATTAACGCCCATAACCGTTTTATAAGAACTTGATCAGAAATTCAGGAAATTCCGGCCATACTCCGGCAAACATGGAAACGAATCGTTAAATGCGAGTCGTCGAACAAACGGTTTAAAAAACCTCTCCCTTTAATCATATTATTAAATCGAATACAAAGAAAAATGTTCTTTCAAATTCATATCACTATTCTTTTGTAAGACTCTGTTTTTCGAAAGTTTTGAAACTAGTAACTTTCAAATTAGTTTTCTCTCAAAATCTTCAAAGTTTTTAAAGGATAATCAAGATTTCTTTTAAATTAAAAAAGGGAAACAAATTTTTTTCAAAACAAGAACAAAAAAAATCAGATTTTGAATTCTGAAAAAAAAAAAACAGTTTGTATACAATTACGTATTCGATTTCGTTAAGGATAATTATCCTATATGATTTGATCAAGATCATCAGGAAAATTGTTAAAGAACTATTCAGAAGAATACGTTCAGTAAGATTAGAAAAGGGATCTGTTGGGTTGTTTTAAATTGGGCAAATTGACTTTCTGAAAGTCAACACATCATTTTATAAGAAACAAGATATTGACTTTTTATAAAAGGAGGGTCAATATACGTTTTAAAAGGAAAGTCAAACAGATTTGACTTTAGTATTATTGGAGGGATTTAGAAAAGAGAACCAATTTTTTTTAAGAAAAACATGTTTGAGAAAAACATCAAGAACAGATGGTTTGATTTGCTTGACAACCGAAAAGCCCCGTTATTGGTTTTATTTGTCCTGCAACCGAAAGCCCTGTTACTGTTCTCGGCACGCAACAATTGGTTTGATTTGTTAGACGACCGAAAGACCCAGTTGGTAGGTTTTGATTCGTCTTACAACCGAAGACCCCGTTATTGTTGTGATAATAAGAATAGATGGTTTTGATTCGTTACAAACGACCGAAAGACCCCGTTACTATTCTCGGAAATAAAGAAATTCGATACAGGAAGAAATTGATAAATAGCAGTCTAGCAGAGAATTTATCAAATCCAGTGGTGATCGAAAGACAAAAAGGTTCTCATTCGAAAGAAGACGATGGAGCGTAAAGATTTGATCATTATAATTCAGAAAGATAGCGGCGAAGAAGGAGATTGAAGAAGAAGCCAATGGTATGTTTCATCCAGATTATTGCAGAAGTGTATTCCCGAAGGCGCATCCCATAGGCAGGTGGCCAGAAGAAGATGCAAGAGTGATTAGAAGGATCATTAGAATACAAGCAATGGAAGGAAACAAGACTTTCAATCATACGCCAGTAAAGTTCAAGAAGATGACAGAATAGATGAACAAGAACAGAGAAAAACGAAGTTTAGGATTATCTTGATTAGGGGCGTGAATGTTAGAATTAAATAATCAAGAAAATCTTAATATTACTATGATATTATTAGAGTCAACTAGAAAAGTCAAAGTGTAAGAAAAGGCGCCAAAATTAGAAAGGGTGCGTCTATAGTTATGTTAGTTATTGGAAGGGTCATGTCGGTTCAATAGGTAGTTAATTAACCGACTTATGTAAGGGTATAAATACTCAAAGATGTTGTCATTTGTATTGTGTGGAATCATAATATTAAGTTGCATATCTTTGTGCGATCCCACCCTCTGTTCTCTCTCTAAACCGAGTCCCTGCACATATGTGCATACTCAATCATGTGTTCATCTTATATACCAAGTATGATTCGCTAAACAGGGCCAGATTCGAACAATAACAGTGTCACTGGAACTATAACCGTTTACAGTAATGATCTCCATCCTACAAGTTCAAATATTTAGCCTATTAAGATCTGGAAGTTACAAACGGCGAAAGGTTACAACAAACCACAAAATTGATACTGACAAATCTAAATCTATTGCAATAAAATAAAGATTTTAACTATGGAACTATTTAAAAATAATAAGTATACCAAATGAGAGGCAATAGGTCCTTCAATTGGATTCTTCCCACCATAGTCTTTCACAAAACTATCAGCACAGATATATACATCCTCCATGCTTCCACTGAACCCGATGTCAGCCCATGCTCCTGAATGCAGAATCGGTAAAATCTCAGCTTTACAATCTTCTTGTTGAACAGATGCATCCGCAATCCTTGTCCTCCCCTATCCAAGTTATGATCAAATGTAGTACTCACAAAAATTGTCCATTGGATTGACACCTAGAAAAGCACCCTCAATTTTTTTCTGGTTCGACAACTTTAGCTAAAATTTTGTAGTAAAAAACTCTAAAGATGCATTACAGTGAAACAAACCGAGCCAAGAAAAATCATCACCTTACAAATGCTACATAATCAGTCAAATTACATATAAATTAATAGTATTCCAAAAGCAAAGGGTTGTGTTTTCTTTTATATATGTATGTGATTCAAATCAAAAAATTAGGTTAGTCAAAATGGTGTAATAAATAAACTAATAACTAATAAAGAAGTTGTCTTTCTGTTTCCAATTTGTCACACACTAGACTATATATTGCAAACTGTTTCGACTTTTGTAGAAAACAATAGAAATATTAAAGATTTGTTTAAATCAAACAAAAACCATTTTACATGAATAACAGTACAAAAACCATAGGAATGTTCCCACTCAATTGGTTATCATCAAGATACAGGTCTTGAAGCCTGAAGAGTACGTAGTCCAATGCTTTGGGGAATAGGACCAGAAAAGCTATTTTCAGAAAGTTGAAGATGAACAAGACGATTGAACATTCCAATAAAATCAGGAATTTGACCATGGAATTGGTTTTCATGGAGGTGTAGATGCATGAGGCCAGTAAGGTTTGATAACCAGACAGGAAAGGTGGAATTGATGTTATTCCATGAGAGGTCAAGTGAATGAAGAGACGTGAAATTGATGAATTTAACAGAAGGGATATTTGTGATATCACAACGTGCAAGGTTCAGTGTGAGCAAAGAAGGGAGCATGGTAATTGGATGGAACCAATCAGTATGGTTAGGAATGGTTATCCCTGATAAACCCAAGTACCTTAATGATGATAGTGAAGACACCCATCCCAAATCATCCAATATAGTACTTGTGTAACTAAGATCAAGATATTGTAACCTTGAGAGATTTCCTAGATGATGAGGAACTACTCCAACAAAACCTGAGACTGACAAATTAAGGTATTCCAAATGTTGAAAGGAACCTAAAAATTCAGGAATATTTCCAGAGAAATAGTTCATGCTCAAATAACGCAAATGCTTCAAATTCTTTAACGACGGACTCAACTCACCTTCCAAATAAGACCTAAGATCAAGTTTGACAACATGACCATTTCGACTGTCACACCCAACTCCACGCCATTTGCAGCATTCAACTCCGTTCCATGTTGACAGAAGATTATCTTCGTATGTGAGGCTATGTTTGAATGAAAGAAGGGATTGCCTCTCTCTTTCAATACATGTAACATTTGAAGAAGTGATCATAAGCGTGTTGTTGCTTAAGCCAAATCTTTGCATGAACAACAACAATGTAAAGATTACAATAAAATTGGCAATTTTCATTTTTGGGTATTATAATGTTCAGTTTCAGGGGAAGATGTATAACAATAGGACTAAGAAACAAATAACATTATATATTTAATTTAGATGTGATCGATCATATCATTCAAAAGTTGACTGGGTATGCATATATTATTTTTATAACGTCAACTTTTTTGCATATATTATTTTTATAATATGATCCTAATAAGTAATTTCTTGTTGGGGTAATTTGGTTCGGATCAAATGAAAAAAGAAAAACGATAATGGTGAGAAAATTAGAAAGCAGTTTAATTGTACTCTCACATTAAACGAAAATGTTAGAAATGTAGGTTAATCTTAGCGGGTCAGATTCGGGTCATGGATTTAGAATGGGTCATCAGGAAGTTTGTTTTTAGTGATGTGTTAGTTTATTTAGTCAAAAGTTATGGGTTAGTGGGTAGGTTTGTTGCCTTTTTCTATATAATGTAAAGTTTAATCAATGAATGAGTGAGATTTTCTAAAGCACTAAATCACTTTCTGTTCGTGAGTGTATTGTTGTGTGTTTGAAGCTTTGAAACTCCAACAAGAAACAGATCTATATATCTCTTAGATTTTTTCTAATTAGACTGTTAGAATAATCCATAAATGAAAAACAAATTGGATTCTAAATGTGAAATGGAGGCCAAGTAAGACACAGTTTGGGAATATTGAACAAGTGACTCTCCAAATGTGTATATCTGAACAGGTTGGATCACGCTGAGAAACGGGCCGAAATGGGTTGAGGATTAAAAGAGGTAATTTTTTTTTTCATATTAAAACCAATTGGGTCGGGCTTGTCCAGTTGTCCTACTCGCCTACACTTGTTGGTGGGTTTTGATTTATTTAATGAGTTTCATTTTAGCTATTATTTTAATTAATTTAATCAGTTTCATTGTAGCTATTTAAATTTTACAGGTTTGACCCATTACCACCAATAGGCAATCCAAATTGGCATTGCCACCATTACAGAGAACAGCATGCTGCTTTACTTGAAGCTAATCGAGACAACTATCCAGGTTGCATTGGCAAAGGGGTATATAGTGTATAAATGTTGTTGAGATTGAAAAAGCTAACAAGAAAAGTTGCAGTTTACTTTATTTATTAAATGTTTAACCAAATTAAATAATTAATTTGTTAAAAAAATATTTAAAAAGTTAAGCGGTTGACATAATATAGGCTTACGGAAAAAACATAGCAGTTGTTTTATTGTCTATGTCCCATAGCTTGAGACGATTCATCCACAAACTTATGCAATTGGTGTGCGTGTATAACATCTTTTACAATGCAAAATTTAAAATTACAATTTTTTAATGAATAACGATGAATATTGTTACTTGAATTTTCTAAATTACAACTTATACTTTGGTTTAGACTTGAGTCTTCAAACTTTAACAGCAGAGAGCCATCACTTAAAGTCTTTTAACTACCCAATACTTGTAGTTAGTGGTGGACTTTGACTTGGGTAAACTTTAACAGCAGAGAGCCAGCGGATTTTTAGTTTCAAAATATCAATTCATTCGGTTACAGTGCGGTATGTGGTACGTTTTCTAAATTATAACGTATACTTTGGTTTAGACTTAGTCCTCTATGAGCATAGAGTCATCACTTAAAAGTCTTTCAAGCACATATATACACTTTTAGTTAGTGGTGAACTTTAACTTGTTTATATTACTTTTGCCATCAACTCTGGTTGATTGAAGAGACAAATGAATTAAGAATATTTAACAGTAAGCTTTTGAGTTGAGATCTTGAATGACACAACATTTGATGTGAAAATTGCATCGATATCAACTTGAAGGGCTAAAGTCAAACGAATAAACGAGTAAAATAATAATTAAGTTTGTTTAATTATTAATTGAATTATCTATTAGTATTAGTGTTAGGTTTGAATTATCCATAGGATACCAACATTAGAGAGTTCGATTGATAAATACACAAGAAATCCAAGAAAATTTGCCCACCTTTGCAAAGGCAACATGGGCAGATAAGTTTAATTCTTGAAAGCATTGACAAACTGAATTACTGAAATCAGGAGGTTTAGGAGGTCTATGAAGCTATAAAGTACACATATGTATCAAAACAACCAATTCTAGTTGAGGACTTTCATATCAAGCACCTTGCATGCACACCCGAGAACCTGATTCTTGAGTCAGATTGATCACTAATGAAGGGATATGTAATAAGTAAACAACGGTCACCTAAAAGTAGAATGAGAGTTGAGGTTTCAATTCCAATGTTGGTTAATCATCCTTTCAAGCTTTTGACCCAGAAATTCCGAGATAAAGGTCATGAAATAAATCTGTTTCAAGCTGATAAAAACCATCTTCAGCACTCAGTAATTATCGTTGACTAATTTTGTGGTCAAGGGTTTAAAATTTGACACGAGTGGTACCAAAAATTTTAAATCGAACTGAATATAATAAATAACATTTGTTGCATGTAAAAGGCGGTAACATGTTTTATTTGAAACTAAGTGTATAAGCATAAATCTGAAGTAAAAAATAAGTTTGTAATACCATAAAAGCCAAAATGTACCTGTCCAGAGAAGAAACTCATTGCTCCTCTTTTACTGTCTTTCCACCATCATTTACTCAATGTTTCAGATTGTTTGTTGGCGATTCAGCTTCACGCTCAGCAAACTCACCAAACGAAACTTGTTTCTCATCCATTTTTATTATCAGTATTCTAACCACTTTGACCAGCATGACCAACGGGCCTGTTCTCAACATCTACTCTACAGCCTATCGATTTTGTGTCTCTATAAGATCTTTGACTGAGACCACAGTCAATGACATATTTTCTATTGGCTGATTTATTTATTTTATTTATTTTGAACTGCGTATTGGCTGATGATTGAGTGAGGGCCACAAGACATGAGGGCTTAGCTGTAATCAACTTCTATTGCAGCTGCTGACTTTGACTTTGTATCATACCCATTAACATGCTATGACCATTTTGACCACCCAACTGACCATAATTATCGACCAGGTTGCGAGAATACTATGCTCATAAGTCATAATCCTGATGAGAAGGAACCACAGCAAACTGATCAGCAAGAATAGTTACAATAGATACTACCAGTTCAATAGGAATATAAGGTTGAACAGTAGTTGTATCCCCAACCTCTGCAATAGGAATATAAGATTCTAAAGTTGCTTTTTGTTTCTTTTCTTATTTGTATTAGTTTATTGAAAACTACGAGCTTTTCAATGTGCTTCGATACAAATCAGTTTTTTAGACCATTTTTCATCTTCTTTATAAATACAACCGACCACAAATCAAGATAACATGATACACAAAAAAATGATGACAACCTAGCATACTGAATGGTCACTTTCCTTTTTCTTTCAACAATGATTGTTCAGCGTACCAGATCGATGCTACTGTTGCTCACTGTAGCATTATACGAACCAGACAAACCGGTGTATGGGATATCTTGAACTCGGAAATAACTGTGCAATGGCATCATCATTGTAAGATCTGGGAGTGCACCTTCAAACTTGAGCACTTGAATTGCTTGACCGATAGACGGCCTCAGATTGGGGGATTGTGAACACCATAACCCCACCATCATCAAACACTCGACTTCTTTTGCATTGAACTCATTGTTCAGCATCTGATCCACACCAGAAAGCAGCTCAGATTTTTCATGTAAACCCCAAACCCACCCAACCAAACTAACGTCTGAGTCATCAACTTTATCCCATACTCTTTTTCCGCAAGCTATCTCTAATGCAACCATCCCGAAGCTATAAACATCTGACTCTTTGCTCAATTTCCCGGTTAATGCATACTCAGGAGTCAAGTAGCCTGGAGTTCCAGCTATATAAGTTGATCCGTGAGACCATTCATGGTCCATGAGTCTAGCCAATCCAAAGTCTCTGTTAGAAAGATTTAATCAAGAAATTCCTATCATATAAGAAAGTCAACCGAAAAGTCAACTGCAGAAAGGAAAAGGCGCCAAACAGAATTAGTTATGTCGGTTGTATTATAGTTATGTGTCGGTTAAGATTAGGCAGTTAATTAACCGTCTGTTATGTATGTATAAATACCCCCATGTATTGTCATTTGTTTGTGTGGATAATAATATTGTCTTGTGCATATTCTCTCAAATCCTTCACCCTCTGTTCTATATACTCGAGTCACTGCATCAATTCTGATGCATACTCCTAACCTATTTAATGTTCATCAAAGATTGATCCAAGATCCGAAGGGGCCTCAATAGTCTCCAAGCTTCACATTAAATCCTAAATCAAGCAAGATGTTGCCTGGTTTGATATCCCTATGCACCATACATTGTTCACACTCTTCATGGAGATACAGCAATGCCGAGGCAACACCTTTAATGATTCTGTATCTCACATCCCATGTAAGGATACTTTTTTTTGTTAAATAGATGAGAATCAAGGCTTCCATTTGGCATAAACTCGTACACTAAAAAGAATTGACTTTCATCATTGCACATTTGCACCAACCAATGAGTTCACCAAGATTCAGTGCCTTAAGTTGTTGATGACTTTCACTTCATTCCAGAACTCAGTCTTTCCTTGTCTAGAACTCACTGAACTTCTCTTGACAGCTACCATGATATCTCATGGGATAAGTGGCCCCTATAGACGGACCCGAATCCTCCCTCGCCTAACTTGTTAGCATCGAAGAAGTTGTTGGTAGCCAAAGTGAGATATTTGAGAAGAAATCTTCTGGGTCCTGTTCCTCTATCAAGATCATCATCTATGTCTCTTAAAGGAAATCTTTTTGGGTTCTGTCCCAAGCTTCCAGGTTCAGAATGACCTAGCGAAAGGAATGGCCATACTTTCTTGATGTTGATCCCTTCTTGGGTTGATGCGGCCTTTCCTTCTTGAAATGACAATGCCCGATCAAGACTGCCTACGACCTCAGACATTGTTGGCAGCTGACTTGGAAGAGTATGCAAACATCGAACTGCAATACCTGAGAATTCCTTAAGAGAACTCTTTGAAATATGGTCCCTCAAATTAGAACTGATAATCTGAGTGACTTTTCCTTGTTTTATCAAGCCCTGAGCCCACATTGCTAAACCCTCTTCTAGACTATTGTCCAAAGCGCGCCTTCCAGACAACACCTCAAGCAATACAACCCCAAAAGCATAAACATCAGATTTTCGTATCAGTCTGCCCGTGTAGAAATAATTTAGATCCATATACCCAAAGGTGCCTTTGACTATGGTGCTAACATACATACGTGTCTGATTTGTGGGTCCTATTGTAGCTAATCCAAAGCCTGCAATCTTGGCAGCATAATTCTGATCCAACAAAATGTTGGAGCTTTTGACGTCACGGTGTATAACTCCTTGTGTGCAAGTACCCGTATGTAGGTAGTCCAAACTACGTGCAGCTCCTATGCATATCTTGAGCCACTGAGACCAAGTCAGAACTGTACCTTTCTTGTGAATATGATCATAAAGGTTTCCATTAGGCATGTACTCGTAAACAAGGGACATATCCGTCCCCTCGTTGCAATAGCCAATCAAAGGCACGATGTTACAATGGCGCAGCCTTGTAAGCATCTTGACTTCAACCCAAAACTCAAATGCTCCTGGATGAGACTCAAAATACAACCTCTTAATGGCATAGAAATTAGTTGGTTCATGAGATATCTTTCCTTTGTACACCTTACCAAACCCCCTTGGCCAATGCACCATTTTTCATCAAAGTTAGCAGTTGCTGAAATGAGCTCGGACATTGAAAAGCGTCGGCATGGTTGCTCGGACATTGAAAAGCGTCGGCATGGTTGCTCCAGGAAAGATGGTAAAGATGGAGTCTTCTCGTCTTTGTTGGTTTCATTTAACATCATTTTGAATAGATACTTGCGAAAATCGATATACTCTCTTCGTCCCAAAAATAATCAAGCTTATTCACTTTAGCTTTTTCCTAAAATACAAACTCAAATCAAAAGAGGGTTTTGCAAATTTTTACAAAATAAACTACACTAACATAGTGCCTTATGAAACACTTTCTAATAAAAACTAGGGGTGAGAATATTCACAAATTAGTTGAGATGGGCTCGAACTCGACTCGTTTTGACTTACAAGAGCTTCAGTTGGCTCGTTTCGAGCTCTTTTTATAAAGCTCAAGCTCGGATTATTTATTATATATTTTGAGAAGGAGCATAAACGAGCTTAAGTTCGGATTGAGGTCATTCATTACCTTGAACGAAGAGTAAGAAGTCTCGACTGGCTCGGAGCTTCCCATGCAAGGCTCGGGCTCAATAACTTAACGGGCTTTGTTTGCTACTTGGGGTCAGATCGAGCTCACAAAGCGCAGTTCATTTCGAGCTTTTTATAAATCCAATCTCGAGTAGCTCAGCTAGCAGCTCTTCCCCTGTTAACACCATTTGTAAGTACCAAAGGGCCTTTGACATAGTGGTATCAAGGTGTTTGATAAAACTTTGTCTTTCCAAGTGGTGGGGGATTCGAATCCCATAAGTGACAATTAGCCATTAAAAAAAAGACAAGCCACTTTTATGTTCAAAAGGTCTTTTTTATTTAAATTCAATGTCAAAATCACCGTATTATAATATACATAGACCGCGTAAAGTAAAACCGCTGATAACCATTTTTATATTTAATCTTGACCGTGTTAACTCATTTTAACCGTCACTAACTGCCTCAACTTTTAATCTCAGCCATCCAAAGTCTGAAAATTTGGCAGTTTTCATTTTGGCTGTATGGTTACGAGCAGTTTAGAGGTTATCAGTACTTTGCTTCTCTCTCATACGCTCCTAGCAGTTACCTCACTCATATAACCACCCACGTCCCTCCACTAGTTTCTATCGAGAACCTCTGCACCACCCCCATTATAAGGGTGTTGACTAAATGTACCCCCACTTTTACTATTTACACTCCCTTTCTAAAAAAAATAGTTTTGAAGTTATTAAAATTCATCCCTATAAAAAAAATCTTTATTTTTAGTTTTACACATCAATAATTTGAATTCACGTTATACTAAATTACTAATATTTACTAATATATTAATACAGTAAATTTTTGTTCTCTTTATTTTAATGTATTAATACAGTAAAATTTTGTTTTCTTATACTTTGTTTGAGTGTTCATATTTTTAAACTATATTATCAAATTAGTTACCATTTTATCTACTTTCACAAAATCATCAAGAACATCGAATAAAAGTTAATGTGTTTTAATAAACTATTGGACCACAAACAAAAAATAAAATTAAATGTGTATTCATATATACAATGAGATTTTGCAGTCAATAATTTTTTTTTTGTCAATAAATATACAAACAATACAAATAAGACGATGTTTTTTCTTCGATAGTATCAGAATTGAGGATGGAAATGAATTTTTATCAACTTCTAAAACTAATTTTCAAAAGAAGATAATTTGAGAAGCTTTCATGGATAACATCAATCGTAAATTTAATTCTCTTTCAAAAGGAGATAAGTATGTGTTAAATTGTTTAAAATGGTAAATTTAACTATGTTTTTTAAATTGTTTAAAAACTTATCAATTTTTAAGGAAATTACAAAGTAAAAGCTTTGATTGTATTTACTTAAAAACCTTGTACGATTAGCAAAAATAAGGAAAAATGGAGTGCATTTAGCAACACCCCATTATAAATTTCCCACCATTACCTCCACTCTCCTAATGGCATCTAGTGATGTACAAAGCGGTTTTTTTTTGTCAAACCGAACCGGTTTTAAAACCGGTTTCGGTTTTTTTTTTTTTAATTTCAAGGTATCATTCATAAACACATAAACACGACTAATTACATCAAGATAGCGGGCAGGCGGGCAACAAGCTGCGCCGCCACCCCTTTCTGGATGGCAAACCCTAACCTACTAAAAACGAACCCATGCCCCCGGAGTCGAGACACTGGTATGAATAACCCGTTGGACTCTGGTCAGGAAACGGATGGCTTCCGGTGCCAAAGAGCCAAAGGTATCAAATGCCAGGGGAACGAAAACGTGTTGATTCTCCTCGCAAGCTTTAGCATGCTTCTCAACTTTCTTCGCCTTGCTTTCCGCACCGCTTGCCCTGCTAAAAAACCACTATCCCTCAAACCAACCATGGGAGATACACCTGTTAGTTCAAAAACCGGTTTTTCCTCAAACCGGTCCGGTTTCCAAACCGGTTTTTAGCACCGAAGACCACCATCGATTGGAACCGATTTGGGTCGGTTTTAAAACCGGTTTTTTTGCCAAACCGGTCATCCAAGAATCCAAATACACTGTCAAAATCGGTTTTTTTCCTCAAAAACCGGTTTTTTTTTTCCAAACCGGTTTTCCTCTTAAACCAGTTTTCAACCCTAACCGGTCCACGAATTGCCCAATCGAACCCAAACCGGTGAATCGGGTCGGTTTCCCATCGGTTTGAAAAAAAACCCGGTTTTCCCGTTTTTGGATCGGGCCGGTTTGACAAACCGGTTTTTTTGTACACCTCTACACCCACCCTACCCCACCATCCCCACCCCCTCTCTTCTCTTTACGATCCGTCACCTCTCCATCTGCTTCTAGCTCCTACTGTTCACCTAATAAACAAACCGACGACCGCAACAACCTCTAAAGCAGATGGTACAACAAGGCGTCGGTTGACGGTGACTTAGATGACGGTGTTCTGTGGTGGTTATAGACGGTGACTGTTACGCGTTATCGTTGAGCCTAACTTTTCGGTTTTGGTTTTTGCTTTAGTTTTAGTTTTTTTAGTTTGACTTGTTTTTTTATTTTGACTGTCTTTCACTCATACAGTCAAGCCAGACAACCCTGCAGCGTCGACGATGGTGGTGGTCTCTCTAGCCACCTTCACCGGCGATGGCTTCACGTTGTCTCGCCACCACTCCAGCTTTGTTTTCATTATGAATAAAAATTAAGGGTGACAATTGCCCAATGCAGCCGCCACCAACACCCATCGCTACTAACCATCATATAGGGGTAAATCCATTTCAAGCCAAACCCATTTTTGTTGGAGCCCATTTTGACTGAACCAGTTTTGACCTGAACAAGTTAGTACAGGTTAGATACACTTTGTTTTGACCCGAATCCAATTTGTTTTAGACATTTGGCCCGATTCAAGGAAGCGGCCGTAGTTGGAAAGAAGAAACCTCTCCAACCACTTGGTACGCTTTTTTGATTTTAATTGTCTTCACTTTCTAATATTAGGTGTAGGATTCATGGCTTGATGTACAATGATGTTAAGAAGGGTTAGAAAATAAAAAGGTTTTGTTTCAATTGCAGTCACACTAAAAGACGGTTTCATCAAATGACGTTTGCAGTTCATGATTATGATAGAACTCCAGTTGGCTCATGGTTTCTGCCCTACAGGTGTTTGATGAAAACCTTAGGGGGGAGTACCATTATAAATTGTTTAAAAACTTAAAAGTATATGCAATTTTTAAGGAAATTACAAAGTAAAAGCTTTGATTGTATTTACCTAAAAACCTTAGGGGGGAGTACCATTATAAATGGAACGTTGTGTTCCAGAGATTCATTAAAGGAAAGAAGAGAAGGGAAAGGAAGTTAGGAGAGCAAGGAAAGGAAAATGTGTAATTTTATTTCGTGTTCCCGAGTTTTGTTAAAGGAAAGGAAAAGGAAAGAAATTACACATTTTATGTGTTCCTGAGTTTGGAGGAAAAGAAAGGAAAACTACAATTTTACTATTATACCCCTTAGGTAAAATTAACATAAAAGCATCTGGAATTGACCCATTGGCTGGTTCATGCCTGCATAACCTGCTGCTGCGTAGCCAGGGGCTGCACCAGGTCCAGCCAGCCATGATAGTTCTAAAAGAAAATGCTTCCGGAACAAGCCACCAAATCATTTTATATATAAATCCCACAAACCAAACCAAAGTACCAAACACAAACTTACGTTTGTTTTTATTATTATTATTCTTAATATATAATTTGTTAAAATGGATGTGTTGTGTTTTTATCATTTTTTTTAATATTTTTGGAATCGATATGTTGTAATAATGGTTCCACTGAATTATTTTTTTATGGTATAGAATTTTCGGTTTATGCTTGTGCTTATTAATTGGGAAAGTCACCAAGCTGATATAATAACATAATCTATTCTACTATAATACAGTATAGGTTGACTAGGGAGAGTTGACTGAAAAAGAAACTGCTGCAAAACGGCAGAGTTTCAGGTTCAAAACGCTCCAGTTTTTAGACTGTATTCATTCGCTGCAGTGTAATGTATTCGCTGCAATGTAAACGGCGTGGTTTCAACATTTAGAAAATGAGGTTGCAGCTTGTGTTAGTCATCCTATATTCGCTTTTATTAGTCATCATATATTGACCCGTTTAATTATACCAGCTAGTTTAAGTAACAAACAACCCAAATTGACCCATTTAAAAATAAAATTCAACCAAAAGCATAAACTCTCACGCCACCTTTGCATACACTAAAAAATAACAGTATCAAACTAGACAATAAATCCCAATAAGCACAAACAATCCTTATAAAAGCAATCCTTAAACCAACAATTACATTTAAGATCCATGAACAAAAAGTCAAATACTCGAGAAAGAAATAAAAATGTCATAAATGTACTAAGTTGTCAAACAAGAAAAACTTTACTAGATAAATGCATCATTAACTCGCTTAATTATTTAAACCAATCATACCTTTCAGCATAGTCAACCGTATTTGAGGAGGACAAGTAAATAATGATCTTGCTTTAGCTTGATTCTCCAACAAATAATTGAAAGCCAACTGTAGTTCATGAATTTCGAAACCCATCGGCTCCAATTCATTATAGATTTCCTCACCCGTGTACTCGCGATGATAAACTCTTTCTAGTATATTATTACTCTCCTGAATAATTTTATTGCCATCTCTAATTGCATTAGCCACGCTGCCAACGCTATTCATAATCACAGAGGCTAAACCTTCATCTTGTTGCTCAACTTTTCTTTTTCTACTCTTACATTTCTTAGCACTTGAAGACTGCTCAAGTTGAGAAGACGAAGGATACACCACTTGAATATCATCATCGATAATGTTTTGACTCTCCATTGTTACATCATTGGCAGCTAAAAAGTCATCACTTCTGGAGCGCTTTCTATGTTAATGTTATCAGTCTTCTGCAATCTGGCATTTCTTTCCTTTGCAGTTTCAGCTTGTGCACCAGATGCCCTATCCCTTGCAAATAGTTCTAGCATTTCGTTGTAGTTTGATATTTTCTTCGTCTTTAATATTGCAGCATCAGGCTTTGACTATTAAACAAAATGAAGATAGCTAGTAATATGAATTATAATTATCTAAATACTCAAGTAAATACTTAAAGCACTAACAGCTATTAATTTATCCCAGACATCATCCTCAGCTTCAATTAATTGAGTGTTTGAATTCCATGAGAACCCACTCAGTGACGTTCCGCGAAACATATCATACCATTGCGAAAAACCAGATTTCAACGATTTTAACCGATTCTTCAAATGGTTTTTGGTAAAATCCATTCCAAGCTTTGTGCGTAGCTCCTCAACCATATTGATGTATGCTTGTGTAGTAAAAGTACCATTGATCCTATTGCCGTTATCCTGTTGCGTTATCATGGATTGTATAAATATACTATCCATTTGATCCGTCCACTTTAGTTGTAAACTTTTTCCGGTTGCTTCGTGTTTGCTCATGATAAAAATCTGCATGGTGCATAAATAAAATGCGCATATATAAATATGTAAATGGTTGCTTATAATAAATAGAAGAAGAAGTATATGCAATGCAAATAAAAAAGAACAAATTCACCAATTAATTGTAACCATAATAGTCAATACAAAATCAAAATTAAATACGATAATGTGCTAATCTAGAACTACTTTGACATATCTATTTCATTGTTTGGATACATCAAATAGTTCGTCCACATTGCATTTGCAATTGAGTTCCTTAGTCGTTCGGACCTGGTACTTCCCTCTTGTATGTCTCCTGTATCTCCTGTATTTTGACGTTCTTCCTCTTGTGGTCCAGCTAACACCTCTTGTAAAACCTGATCTTCAAGATCTTTATCACGATCTTCCTCTAGTAAAAAGTTGTGTAAAATGCAGCATGCCAGAAAGATGTCTGACTGTGTTTCACACGAGTAAAATGGTTTTGTTGTACTTCTAATAGTAGGAAACCTCTTTTTCAGTACACCAAATGCTCGTTCAATTGCGTTGCGCAATGATGCATGGCGGAGGTTAAACAACTCCTTTGCGTTCTCAGGGGAGCGAGTGGAGTACTCTTTCAAATGATACCTAACACCTCTATATGGTGTCATTAAGGTACTCGTATGAGGCAAACCCGCGTCTACTAAACAATATCTATCTACCTATAAACAGGTTGTAATTAGTTTCATAATAAATTGTTATACAATTAAGGAAATTCGGTTTAAGAAACTACCCGTTGGAATTATTAGTTTATCATCTCTGGTAAATGCATTCTTTATAATTCTTGAGTCTGATGCGGTACCCTCCCATCCGGTTAGCACATATGTAAACTTTAAATCAAATGTGCAAGCAGCCAATACATTTATTGTTGGGTATCCCTTGCGACCACGATACCTAGGGGCATCCTTATTAGGTACTTTGACGCGAACATGTGTTCCATCAATTGCCCCGATACAATCCTTAAAGAAAGGATAAAATCTCTTTTTTTCCTGAATTTCTTTCGGGACAATATCACCTTTAGGTTGTTGAATATAACGACCTTCTAAAGATATAATTGCTCGCAAAACTCTATGTAGGCACCTACTAGTTGTTGACGACGGTATAGCCAAGAGGTAAATCGATTTCTAAAATCATTACCTACAATATGCAAAAAAGTTGCAACATGCTCTTCAACAGATATGCGTTGAGTAGGTCGAAGTCCACCATCACGCTTTAAGATATTGCACAATGTCATAAAAGCTTTCTCACTCATGCGGATAAGGTCACGACATTTACCACTGTTTAAAAGGTTGTGTAACATCTCTTCTCGTACATATCGTCGCTGTAAAATTTCATCTCTAGTAGGTAAATTAGCACGGTTTTCGGCTGATAGTCTACGTATTGCAATGAAAGCCACCAATAAGCAAATCAGATTAACTGCTTGCAATTGTCTGGCTCGCACAATTTGAATAACCTTGCGTATCTGATTATCCATTGTAGCTCAACTTGCTGTTGAAAATTGTTGTTTAGATTAGGAAATTGTTACTTAACACTTCACATTCATGCTCACCAATATACGGCCCAAATCTATAACTTAATAACTTATGGTTGTAAATATAATATAGTTTTAATATGAAGAAAAGATATAAAGAGATGACAGAAGATTCATGCTCATGCTCACCAATATACGGCCCAAATCTATAACTTAATAACTTATGGTTGTAAAATATAATATAGTTGTAGAAGGCCAATGTTATTAATAACTGGTATTTTTAGCCGCGAGGTGAAACAGTTTTTGAGTTACCTGATATGCAGGAAATTTGTGTCTTTTAGCATGAGTAATAACCATCTAAGTGATAGGTAACTTAAAAATGACGAAAGAATAATTGAAAACATAATCTGACCCGTTATGGATTTAGTGTATATAAACAGTCCTTGACGCAATGATCATGATAACATAGGTATGCCTACATGTTAGTAAATATATAAGATCTGATTTTGTGTGTATAAACAGTCCTTGACCCATGGATTCCGCTTAATAACGAAAGCTGCACGAACAGACCAACGGTCATGCAGACGCGATTTTAGGCTGCCCACAGAGAAGCAGCCATCTGCAGCAGGAAGCCACAGCCAGGCATCCGATTCGCCGACCAGTAGAGGCACCGAAACGCTGCTGCAAAAACACTGCAGGTTTGCAGCTTCGGTTGCAGACAAATGCGCTCTTTTCCACTCCCAAGACCAACCCAGCCCATGATCTCAAACCTTGTCGCAACACAAACGAATTTATTCTTCTCGATATACGGCCCAAATCTATATCTTTTCTTTATATATATACACACACCCCTTCTACAACCATGCATTCTAGTATATAAAATCAGTTCATTCTATTATATAAAATCAGTTCAGATTTTTTTACATGATCTTACAGTCTCCTGATTTGCTAAAGAAACATATGAAAGAAGTATGCATGATGCTAAGATCTATCAAAACAAGCACTTTTACTGACAGAACACAAGGCAGACGAAGAAAAGACATCACAAAAAACAAAAACAGTGCCTAGCGGTGCAAACGAGGTGAGTCGTTTCGGCTCGGCTCGATTCGAGCATTGTTCCTAAAGCTCGAGCTCGGCTCGAAGGATGGTTTTCAAGCTCGGGGGCTCGGCTCGATTATTAGTTATTAATTAATTTATATTAATTGTAAGGCTCGCGAGCCGGCTCAAACTCGTTTAGGCTCGGCTCGTTTTCATTCCTACATTTCACCAAAGATAACAACACAAATTCTCAGTATCAACAAAGAAACATTAATAACAACACAAACCTAATATTATTGACCCATGATCAGTCTTGTTAAGGTTTTGTTTGGTTGATCAAGATAATTTCTTTACCTAATTACTCTTTGATAAAGCTAAACATCACTATTAAATAACAGAACAGGACCATACCATACTATATAGAAGCATCAGCAAATCATTCAATTTTATAAACAGATCGTACCTGAAAGATGAACTGGCAGGTCGATTTGTAGGTGAATATGTGTGAAAGGCTGGAGACGATAATATACTGTGGGATGGAGGGTTAAGAACCGATAGATATGGAATGTGGGTTCAATATGGCGGGATGGTGGGAGATATACCCGCCATCTTGTTGTTGATAAGGGTAAAGATGTAATTGATATGTAAACGTGAATTTTATTTGATACTTTCTCTCCCAATCCTTCCAATTTGGAAGGAAACATATGAAGATAAAAACCCCCCAACTTTCCCTCCTCTTCTCTTCCATTCTCTCCTCAAAAAAAACTCTGGAACACCAATTTTCCTAACTTGCTTCCAATTCCTTTCCTTTCTTTCCTTTATTTAATATCTGGAACACAAAAGATTAATGGCATCTACTTACCCTTATCTTTCCTCCTACAATCAAAATAATTTTGCTGAACCAATTCAACCCCCCTTCCCTCCTGTGAGTGATCTTCTCAAGTCCAGAATCATTATTCCCCAAAATATTCAAAACCAAGTTCATCTTTCATGTAACACAAATTGTTCATTGCTGTCAAATTCGAAGGTGCGTATCATTTTTTGAGTTTCTTATTTTTTCTTTTGCTTTACTTTTCAATTTTCTAGGTATATAGGTACGCTTTTCTGATTTTAATTGTCTTCACTTTCTAATATTAAGTGTAGGATTCATGGCTTGATGTACAATGATGTTAAGAAGGGTTAGAAAATAAAAAGGTTTTGTTTCAATTGCAGTCACACTAAAAGACGGTTTCATCAAATGATGTTTGCAGTTCATGATTATGATAGAACTCCAGTTGGCTCATGGTTTCTGCCCTACAGCTGTTTGATGAAATGGGCTTCAAGTTTTATTTTACTTGTGTTTTTTTTTTTTTTTTTTTTTTTTTTTTTGGGATTGTGCACACCAGTCGTTCGATGAAATGTTCCATGTGTTATTTACAAGATATTGTTTGTTTGCAGGTGCCTATCAACGTTATTTTTCTGTATCTGGCTTTCAGTAAGGTAATGAATCCTTTCTTCACACAAAGGACCAAGAGCAACTTTGTGTTTGTTGTACCTTCAAAGACTGCTGAACTTCAAGCCAGTGTTATGCCATATTCAGCAGTTTTTTGTTTGAATTTTTTATGCAAGTGTGACCCTTGTGATGATTTTTATCTGATTATGCTTGATTTTTTTTATTGGATCTTAGATGTGTCTGCTTCATTTCATACATGTGTATCTCGTCTACCAGTAACGTCTCTTTATTGAGTTACACGTGTTCTGATTTTGTTTGTGCTATATAAGCAACAACACAAACGAGTTCTTGATATAGACCGTGTTCAGAGGCGCCAGTTGTTTTGGTTCTGTACCTTCATCTGGTTCAATTTTCATCAGTAGTTGTTAACTCAGTTGTTCGGGACCAGTTCTTTCAATGGTATTCATCAGTTGTTTTCGCATCAGAACTTTGCATCAGTTGTTTCAGTCAGTCTTACACATCAGTAGATTACAGAGCAGTAGTGTTTTTATCAGCAGTTCATCATCAGTTATTTCTATAAAAGATGATACGCTATTAAATCGTTGAATAAGGTATATAGTGAATATAGTTTTATGGTTCGTTATATGAATTCGTTATATGAATACTTTAACTGTTTAATTGTATGTTTGTGATTAAGTTTAGATGTCAATTTATAATTTTAATCAGGTTTCTGTGAGCAAGCATACTTGGTTCTTCAGATTTATAGCAATTTAATTGTATGTTTGTGATTAAGTTTAGATGTCAATTTAGAACCAGAGCTAATTCGTTTAATTGTGATTTCAGTTCCTTTTCAATTGATGTTAGGGTTTATCCTTCTCTTTATATAGTAGCCCTAAATGCTTTTGTTTTTTCAGTTTCTTCGTTTGGGTTTGTTAAGTGGATTTTTCTACTGCATCTATATTGTCTATAATGGTAAGTCGTTTATAGCTTTGGCCAAACTCAATTATTATGCTCTTTTAGTAGTCATATATCTATTACTAGATTATACCCCGGAACGTCCGGGGTTGAAAAATCTAATATGGCATATTAATTTTACATATGAAATAGAATGATGCGCTTTACAGTTACATGCATGAAAGCTTCGGGTAACAGCTACCTAAAACAATTAAAAAATATATCTCCAATGTTACGCCTAACCTTAAACAAAATATGACTCTAATATTAATATCTAACCTAAAACAATTGTATTACTCCAATGCTAACGCATGTTGAAAATAGAATTCATATTTACTGATTTGAACATAATTAGTGACTTGCCTATACATGATTAATGATTTACCTGAACGCTTTGTGCTTTTTTTTTTCCTGTTTTAACAAAACCCAACAAAAAATAGTCGTTTTTTTTTTCTGTGTTTTATATAGCACTATGGTACTCGTTGGAAAGATAATAAAACGCTCGTTAATTTGGTGTTATTTTTTTCTTTAAAAAAATCTCGTATATAAAAGATATTAACGTTTAAAAAATTATGGGATGAAACATAAGAGAGAAAAATCTAATTTTGTTTTTTAAATTATTTTTTTTCCTAAAATATCTCAATGCCACATGGGATGACACAAGGCACACTCAATGAGGAGAATGCCTCTTTGAGTGCCATGTCATTAAAATGGCTTTGCTTTTATTATATGTATAGATTATCTACATGATACAGAATCAAATTATCCACTACTCTTAAAATACTTCAAAGGAGTGGCAATTGATCTTTTATTTACTTACTAATTGGTCAATTTGGATAAAAGGGCAATGCCAAAATGAGGCTAAAATCACTAAAAAAATATATTTCAGAGATACAACCTCTTAAACGACT